>VWZV01013691.1:735393-1245267 GCA_013397155.1 Irena cyanogastra | reverse complement strand
CCCCCCCCCCCCCCCCCACCCCTTTTATGCACCAAATTCAAACACATAAGACTCAGGTATTATTCACAAAGAAATCTCCACCTTCACTCTCCTGGAAAAAAAAAATATAGTGGACATAATCTAAACATTACTGGGACTGGAAAATAAACAAGCTCCTTTGCATACCTTATGGCAAACACAATACTGTGGTGCTAATTAAGAGCTTTTCTATTCAGTTTCGCTTTCTTCCTCCTTTTATTAGAGAACTTAATGAATCTGCAAGGTTTTTTCAGATGCTAACTATATTTACAAGTGGACTTTGACAAATACACAGCCTCTGAATCCTCAGCTAACCCAGACCATAATTTGATCAGCAGCCTGAGGCAAGAGAGGCACACGCCCTTGTTTGTAAACAGCTCGGAGATTTTTCTCCTTGGAATGCAAGTTTTGCTGCTTGGCTCCTTTGTACCAAGACCCAACTGTGAATTTTGTTACATTTCAAACTCTCTTCTACTGAACAATTGGAAATTTTTCTCATGCTAACCTAAAGCTTTAACTTAATATTACCTTCTTGCAAAGGAGAATTAGAAAGTATGAGAATAAAAGGCTCAATTATCAACTCAAGAAATAGGTACTAAGTTAGCAACTCAAGAAAAAAGCAGCAACTCTGGAGAAGCTGTGATCTTTTACTCACTTAAGGAATAATAACAACCTACAAAAATGGCATCAGCACCCTCCCAAATAATCTGTACAAAGCTTTAGTTGGCCACAGAAGGAAATTTGTGTGGAAATTTGATCTGGGAACCTGTGGCCTCTCGGGAAAGGTAGTTTTGCAGCTGGGTACCCATCTGGTTGCAGGCCTTGTTTTCATCACTGGGGAATGAGAGGAGACACTTTTACCAGGAGTTCACTTTTATTTACTTTCTGATCCTGCATGGCAGATCTGTAAATGGTCTCTTTTCAGATGTGACTTGAGTGAGCCTTCTTCTAAGGGAAAGAAAATTTGAATTCCTAGGGAGGGGATTATGGGTAATCTGCTACTTGAAAAAGGAATGAGGGAGCATTTTTCTGGTTTAATTTAATCGGGATTGTATGTGGAGCTCTCAGGAGGAAGAAGTGCTGCTCCTGGCATTTAGACAGGAAAGACAGATATTCTTTTTCATCAAATGAGGGTTTCTAGATGAGATCTTTTGTAAGGGGTCTTCTTTGAGTTGGACAGTCTGTAGAAACAAGAAATCCAGTTGTGAACAGCTTTTAGGCTCAAATAGAGGGAGTAGTAAAAAGGCTAACAAGGAATGAAAGAAGCTAGTGGGGTTTTGCTGGGTTAGGTTTGTTTGGTTTGGCTTTGGGTTTTTTTTCTTGGTTGTTTGGTTTTGGGCTTTTGTTTGTTTGTTTGTTTTATTCATTACTTTTTAAAAGTGTTCAGAAAAGTTTCCTGCCCCTCTTCTGAACAGACCCTTAGTGTTAGCCTTGCAAATGCTTTCTCTGGATCTACACAAAACTCTTTCAGGACAGGTAAGTGATGAGACTGTCCTTGGGTTTGCTTCACCCTTCCCTTGCCAAAGTCCACCCAGCTGAAGCTGGAGGGTTCCCCACACCCCTGCCTCACCTGGGAATGCTTTGAGTGTTTCTGGTTAATAATATTGCATTAATTTGCCAAGTAACCTCAGGTTATCAGCAGAAGCAAAGGATTATCACCTTTGGAAATGCTGTGCAGGGGCATTTTCTTCACTGAGATCTGACTGTAGTGACTGTGCTGAAGAACAATTAAGAATGAGAAAATCTTGCCTCATCAACTTCTCCTCTCTTTTTAGGGATGTCTGAAAGGTTTGAATTCTGGTTTTGTTGGCTGTGTGTCCTTGGGGCACAGGGGTGCAGGAGGGCTCCTTGCTGCTCATGAGGCCTCTCTAGTTCAGCCCACTTTTTTAGCAGCTCCTGGAGCTCTGAGCCTCTCAATTATTTTTCCTCAGTCTTTTCTCAGCTTTTTAATTGTTGCTGAATCGTGAAAAAGGGCGCAGGTATGGGGCATGCTTAAATCAAATAGTTGTCCCCATTCCACCCTCCACTCCTGCAGCACTTTCTGGGAGGTGGGATGAGCAGCACCACCCAGTAGCCTCATTTATTAGGAGGTACTAATGAGCACATTCAATCTATAGTGAAGACCCTGTTGTGCATAGGTCAGCTTCATTTGGAATCTAAGGAGACCCAGGGAACTGATTTACTGCAAGATGTTAATTAGTTTCATTGAAAGCAACAGCAGTTTAAAAACACGACGGAAATACTTTTTCTGTGAGTGTTTTGTGGAGAAGATAAAATCAGAGCTAGTGACTGGGAGGGAGAGAGGAGAGCAAAAAGATAACAATTTGATTGAAAAAAGACAGAAAAATATTACCATGGGCTTTAACAACTTATTATAATAGCCAATGATATCATCTTGATTTCACAGTGAAACTCAATTTTATGTGTCAGCAAAGCAATCTCAAACTGCTGAGCAGATGTCAGCTGCAGATCTGCCATGTCAGTGATCAGGAAAGATATTTTCCATGAGCAGTTACAGAGTCATTGCTAGCAATGTTATTTTTTCATATACTTTGGACTGAATGTGGAGGGTTGCAGGGTTTAAAGAAAGTAATTCTTAATCTCCACAACTCATGGATTTTGTTCATTTATGTGGTTTTTATAAAGGATGTTTCCTGCAGCAATCAGGAGACAAGTTAGAAGCCTGGAAGCATTGGGTAAGGAACTTTTGGAGAACACTTTAGGTAGGGATGGTATTTCTGTTCATGATTTTCGAACTTAATTCCACTGCAAATCTTCACAGCCTTTGTAGAGCCTGCGTAAATTCATAAAACTCTTCCCTGAAATACTTTCTCAGCCTCTTTAAAATTAATTTAGTTCTGCACCTGAGCATCCCATTTCAGTTTCCTTTGGGCTGGTGCTTGTGTAACTCTTCACTGGTACACACAATTCTCGAAAGCACAATTTAACATCTCATGCATGAGAGATGATACCAGAAAGGAGTTCCACCAGTTGCACCCACCTCTCACTGTTACTAGTGCAATATTGCTGCTGGAAGCCAGGTAAGGCTTTGAAACACGGAGCATGAGATGGGAAAGGGCCACATTTTGAAAGAGGGAAAACCACTGCTGTTAAGAACCTGTGGGGTAAAGGGGGTGAAGGCAGAATTAAAATTGGGATTAGAGGATGTGAAACAGACAAACTGCCTATTGCCACATGGCTGGATCTGAACAGACTGCACACAGTCATGATATGTAGATCTGTTACTCCTCAAGGGTGCTAAGATGGGACTAGTGATTAGGGTGAGCTCAGTTGTGCTATACACTGGCTCAACTCTTGACAGTGCCTAGAAATTTGAAGGCTGCTTGCAATGCTGTTCTTTGGGTTTCAAAGCACAGAGGTTTTTCCTTCTTTTTAATTTTTAACTTAGGTTTAGCCCAGCACTTGCTTTGCACAGCAGAGTGTCCAGTCTCAAGACACTGAAACAGACAGAACATTTTGAGCTCTGCTTTTAGCCAACATCTCATCAGGACCAGCAATTGCACTCCCAGCATTGCAAAAGATTTCTCAGTATTTTAAGTACAGGAGAAATTAATCCCATTCTAAAGTTATGACTAGTGATTCTTTCATTTTCTATATTCAGGTCTTCAACCTGGAGAGTGGAGACTACAAGGAGAAATGTTGATCTTTAGATTCAATGCAATCAATGAAGAGCTAGAGCAGCATTAATTCTGACAGGACAGTGTGCACAGTGAAAGGAGGAAAGAAGTCTCTGGTATCTCATTATCTATATATAATGCAAATGAATATTTGAATGGGAAGAGATGAAGCTACATGATTTATTCCCCCTTTTTCCCATTGGGATGGATTTACAGTGATTGCTGTGAAAGGATCTGTAAGTGTCTGGGCATGTCAAATGAAGGTCAACGGGAGAGTCGAGGAGTGCAGCCACCTGTGGGATGATCTGGTCAGGAACAGTTGGAGAGGCAGAGTTTAAATTACTGAAACTCATCTTTATGTCTGAACTGTCACTGCACATTGGACCCTTCAGAGAGGCCACGAGCAGCAGAATCCTCACGCTCTGCTCTCTTTGGGCAGAAGATGCAAGTTCTGCATGCAAACTGTTCAGCACTTCCACCCCAGCAGAGCATGCTTTGAGCAGGGCTGGGAGGAGACTCTTTCCATTCACTCCTCTGGTCTTTGTTTACAGAGATGAACAGGAGCTGTAAGATCAAGCTTGAATCCTGACATTCATCTTTCTATTGTTGCTACCCCAGGCCCAGAGGCAGAGGAAATCAAGGGGACCGATTCTCCAGCCTTGACTTGCAGCTGCCTCTGTCTAAAAGCATCATGCAACATCTGGGAAACATTCTTTCCAGTTCCTGACCTTTTTCTTGTTGGTTATCAAATCCTGCTGGCTACAGACTTCAAAGGGGCTGGCACTGATCTTATTCCAGTGTTCCAGATTTGGTGGATTCTGAGGTGAGCACACATGCTGTGTTGAGCTTCTGCATCCTGCTGGCCATTACCATTTCTGGGAGTCCTGCAGCTTTCTGTGCTGCTTTGAGACAGAGAGGAGGGCTGGGAGGGAAATGAGGAAGGTGGCACAAATGCATGTTCTTGCCCCAAGGCAGCAACAGCTCCTCCTGAAAAATTGCTGCAGGATGTGGGTCTAATCAGTCCTTGTTTATCTCCACAAAGGTGACAAAGTCCCAAGCCAGCCTATGCCAGCAGTCTCCCTTGCAGTCATTAAATAATTAGTACTATACTTTAATTTGGATGAGTCAGGCTTTATCTTTCATCCAGTGGTTGTTATTGTGCTTTTATAAGATACTGAATTTACCACTTGATACCTTCTCCCTCTGAATATATTTGTGCATTGTCGTCGAGTCACTTCTGGGTGGCCTAAATAGAATTTGATAAGGTAAACAAATCTTTCTGCTGACGCTGATGGCACAGATTGGATTTGAAGAATGATGGTATCACTCTAATCAGCCCATGAGGAAGAAAAAACCAACTCTTTTTCAAAGACAGAGTCAAACACAGGATTGCACATCCAGTCCTTGCTCTATCATCAGGTATTCCAGGGAGGCTAGGCCTGTCTAGACTTTTTATAGCTGCCCTTAAAAAAGCAGAAGAAAACCCCAAACAACCCGAAACAAAAAAAGAAAATCCCGCTTCCTGTGTTTTAACCTGAGATTGGGGAAAAAATTGCTTTTCTTGACCCTGATGACACGTCTCAGCTGACTCAGCTGACAGGTTATTTCATGGCAGATGAACTGTCTTCATTCTCAAACGTTCCTGTAAAGGATCACGTGCCTTAATGCATGGCCTCAGCCAGATTTGGGTGTGTGTATATAGCAAATGCCCCCGTCTCCTTCATTAGAAAGTTGACCTGTTTGTGACATCATATCTGAATTGCTGCACAGACCTGGGCAATCTCTCAAGGCTTTTCCATTTGAAATGCCTGAAATCTGATTTGGCAAATTTGTAGCCCTGCAGCTCTGCCTAGAAAGGTAATCTCCTGTGAAGCCTGTGTAACCTCTCCTGGAATTTGTGTGCAACTGAGCAAGTACCTTGTGCTTTTCTTAGAAGAAAAAGATGTGTTTTAGAAGATTTTTCCTTATTCTTTGCTGCTCACATTTGTCTGCGAGTTTTGTGAAAGGAAGGGGTCAATTAGAGCAGTTCTTATAACATTACAGCTTCATTTTCCAATTTGAAGAGGTATCGGATGACTCTTTTATGAGAAGCAGAATTCATTTGTGATGTTTGCACCACAAAGACCCACCCTGGGTGATTTACAAATAAATGATGTCCTAGAAAAGAAATTGCTTCCATGGGGTGTTGCTTTTCAATAGTTTTAAATAATTGCAGTAAGTGAGGGCACTGTGCTGATTACTGCAATGGATCAGCATTCACGTTGCAATAATTGAGAAACCAAGCCTCAATTATAACTCCAATCTACAACCCACTTCAAATAATTGAAATATTTCCCTTGACTCGAGTGGACTTTGCTGTGCAAACAATCTCCATCCCACTCACCCTCTGCAGGGCAGGCAGAGCAGCTGGGCTTTCCTGCACTGCTTTTTGCCTTGGCAGGTGACAGAGTGGGCTCCAGACCTGAGGGACAGGTGACAACAGGGGCTGCAGGCCTGGGGGACTGCTGCAGGCAGTGTCCCAGAGCATCCCAAACTTTCCTCACCTGGCCACTCGTGCACCTCATTGCAGGGGCCGTGACAACATAACATGGGGAGAGAGAGAGAGGAGGTAGAAGAAACAGCTCTAGAGCTCATTAAAATTTCCATGCAAGAAAAAAGAAAAAATATGTATATATGGCAATGTTAGAATTGCTTGAAGTTTTGTGAGAATTGCACAGACTGACTAAAAAGAAACATTCCAGGGTGAATTCTCAGACAGATTACTGAGTAAACTCTATAGCTGGAAGTGTAAGATCTGTAGCAAACTGCCCCATTCTTGTTTTCTCCTTGGTCCTTCTGATACGTGGACTTACTGTAGCTTCAAACATCATGTACCATTCCTTAGACTTCCAGTTAATGGGAAATTCTCTTTCATACCCTTGGTGGGATGTGTTACTGTAGAAGGCTGAGAATGTGCAAGAAATCAATAGGATTCTGTTTTGCATAAAATTAACAGTGTAGAATTTAGGTGACTGCCTTCTGTACACAATTTAATTATTGGAAGCACAGTCTCCTTTGAAACAGAGCCCAGGACATGAGTTTGTCTGTAAATGAATGAGGGTTCCATTACAGTGTAATGCACTGGAAAAGACTCCAATAAAATCAGCTTGCTCACCATAAATTCTCTCTTAGAGGAGTTCCTGTAAGTGAGGAACACTGGAAATCCTCTTCCAGTAAACTTTGAATTGAGTATTGAGTATAAAGTACCATCAGGATATTCTTCTTTTCCCTATTGCATCCCCCCTTCTCAATCACTCAAAGGAACTGGCAGTTTTGATTTACTTTGCAGAAAACTGGTGTTCTTTGTAGGAATGAAAAAACCCACAGAAAATAAGGAAATGTACCAGTACAGTCAGGAGAAAATGTCATTAACTGTAATATTGTTTCAGTTTCTTTCCATTATTTCATTAGAGAAATTAATGTGCTATTTCAAGTAAATGTTCAGAGTCAAACAGGGAATCATGTTTCAGTTAACATTATCCAAAGAATGAGACTATCCTTTGTCTGTACTTTTATTTTTTTCCACCAGGGCTTGGAGCTTCCCATAGGATTTTTTTTTTGCCTTACTTGCTTTTAGGACTTAATAACCAAATTCTTGTTTTCCCCATCTCTTTGTTTTTACATAATAAACCTATCAATATTTACTATCTATTTGTATACACTTGAGTTATCCATGAAATTAAAAAATCCATGAAGAAACTACTCAGGCATGTGAGTAATTGAAAAAAAAAATAGAAGGAAAATTCCAGCATAGAAAGTTATTAATCTTTATAATCTTTAGCATACTGGAGACATTTACTACATGGGTTGATTTTAAAAATTCCATTAATGGTGCTGAGGCTTTTCCTCCCCCCAGCCTGTAATTCTATTTATGCAGTTCCAGATGTTCTTAACACCTTTCTATTCTACTTTCCTCACATAATACAGGAAATAAAACATCTGGCTGTTAAGGGATACCCCAGCCTGGAATTATGGTGTTGTTCCTCACTCACCTAAGAGCACACACACATATTTCAGGTGTTGATCCTGATTAGAGATTTCCAGCATATAAAACTGTTGTCCAAGTGTAAATGATGCCTTTGTGGTCCAGTGAATCACAATGCAGAATGTGTCTGCTTTTAGTGTTATGATTAAAGCTCAAAATATTCCAGAGACTTGCAAATGAAGAACACCAAAAACAAATGCTGCCCATTTTTAGCTGAATCGTTGAAGTCCCTTGGGTTTGCAGAAGCAGAATACAAATTTCTGAAACACTCAGCTCCTCTTCCATTAGCTTTTTTGCTTTTTCCATTTTCTCCAAATAGAAGAGGCGAAGGCACATGACAACTTTTAGAATATATGTTTAGAATATGTCTCTTGGAGCAGTTTAGCTGAAGCCTGGACAGAAATGCATTTTCTCTGAAGGACTGAAATTATTATGAGTTAAGTGAAAGAATTTGGATCAATAGGAGATGAATGCTTGGTTTGTGCCTTCTTTTGCTGTGTTTTGTTTTTCTAATAAGAACAAATCAGAGCTCACAAAATTACTAACTGGTGCAGGAGCAAGAATGAGCTTAGGGTTTGAGGGAATGCCTCCAGTTCCCTGCTGTGGTTTTACCCTTTTGACAAAATCTAACCCTCAGCATTTGCAGGCTTGGGTTTCTCATTTCTCACCAATAGCAATTCCCAGGCGTGGTGAGGATATGCACAGCGTGGATTCTTGCATGTTTAGCTGTGTGGAAGCTGAAAGTGGCAGATATTCCATCATTCCAGCACTGTGCTTGTGCATTCTCTCTCCTGAGAGCATCCTTCATTTCCTGCCCTGCACTCTCCAGTGGCTGAGCATCCCTGTGTTTTATTTCCTCTCTGCCCATGGAAAACTCTTTTCCACACAAGGCTGATGCAGGCACTCCAAAATCCTTCTCTGCCCTGCAAAGGCAGCACTGCTTTCCAGCTGTTTTTCAAACAGCTTCATGAACTGTTTCTCACCACAAGACCCCTTCCCACTCTTGAAAACTTCACTAAGGCATTTTATATGCTTGCATTTCCAGATTCCTGACTTGATGGAAAAGGAGGGAGGCAAAGCATTGCTGTAACAAACTGCTTAAAGTGAACTTTTCAATTTCCCTGTAAATGCTTGCATTGGCTACCT
The DNA here is from genome assembly GCA_013397155.1 of Irena cyanogastra. Lineage (NCBI taxonomy): Eukaryota > Metazoa > Chordata > Aves > Passeriformes > Irenidae > Irena > Irena cyanogastra. The sequence continues at coordinate 1,236,441 of VWZV01013691.1, read as the reverse complement.
CAAAGGAAACTCTAAAAAAAAAAAAAAAAAAGTAAAAAAAAGTATTTTTTTCCTTCATCCCCTTCTAATTTTCTTTCTCAGATTTACTGGGCCTGCCAAAATTTCTAGAAGTGTAGAAGCATCTTTACATTTCTGAGCCTTTTTGATATTTGAAAGTCCTCATCACGAGTCTCAAAACCAAGACAGAATTCAAGGACTTTTGACGTAAAGAGTGAATAGATACAAATAAAAATATTGGAGATAAAATCATAACAAAACCTGTGCAGGCAGGATTCTGAACTGCTGGTCTTCAGGCAGACCCCTCCACAGCTCTGAGGGCTTGGTGGAAAACTCTGAAGGAAAAGCCCAGAATAGCTGGTGCCTGAGTTATTGCATCTGGATTAGAGCCTAGCACTGTGCTAGGGTGGTAATTCCTTTAGACTTGTAGTTCAGAAGTTAAAACAAAATAATCAAAGGTAACATACTGAGAAAATAGGGGTGAAAGACTTTATTTTTAGTATAATGTCACTTAATGCCAGAAAGTATCTCATCCTTGTGAGCAAACCTCTATCACCCATCTGCATTCCATGGTATGTTCAGCAATGCTTTTTAATTGCACAGAAAAAGTAAAACTGCTCTGGGACCAGGTCTTAAAAAAACCCCTCAAAACCAGAGTTCGCAGCAAAGATGCTTTGAAAAAGAAAATGTTTTTATTTTCTAACAGAAGTCCCAATCCTGGGACCAGATGGAACTTACCAGGACAACTTCACTGGTTCTGCTGCCAGCTCCTCATGCTCTTCTCAGGCTGGAGTCTGGGAGACTGCTCTGGGTTCCTTCCCATCTGTTCTTTTCTGGGGGTGGGAGAGGGTGGCGTGGGCTGGAGTGTCCTGTGAGATGGGAAAAATCCAGGAAGGTGTTCACCTGCATTTCAGGTATTTCCTGTGGCTCAATGAGAGGCTAGAAGTTATCTAGGATTAGCCAGCTCCAGACTCTGCTTGTATCAGAATTTTCAGCACTGTTGGCTCAACAGTTTGCAATTGCACTGTGTGTGCATTTTGGAGGTTTACTCCTAATGAGAAGTTGTGGTTAGGGAGGGCATTTTAAGTATAAGATGCATCAGAAAAATTTTGTTGTTCTGGAAGCAGAAGAAAAGTGCTCTGCCTTCAAACCTGGGATGATATCAGGTGATAAGATCCCTCCTTTGCATGATTTCATTGTGAATTCCCAGAAAACATGTTTCATTCCTCAAACTTCTCAGAAGGTCTGCTGGGACCAGAAACCAACAGTCTGCAAAAGCCTGCAGCTGGAGAACCAGTTTGGTCCTGCTGCTGTGATGGCAACCTCTGAGGGGGCTGAGCAGGATGAGCCACTCTCCCTCTCCTCTCCACTGGATCTCAGCTTTGCCCAGTTAATTATTTCTGGTGCTGCTGCCCCAGAAAATACATTAATGATGATGTTTCCAGCTGCTGCAGGATAACAAATAAATAAAAGTCAGAACTTGTGAGTCTAAAGGAGCTGACTTGGAGAAAAAACCCAACTTTTTAAACTTTGTGTTCATGGTTGGCAGGGTAACATTTAACAATGTTTTCTCAGTTTTATGGTTCTATGTATCTGGGGACTGGAGAAAGGTTTGATTTCTGTTTTCCCAAGGTCCCTTACAATGGCTGTAACACCTCATCATCCCTTGGCCCTTGCAGGTTTTAGAGAACAGCTTTTGTAAGAAATGCCCTGGGCTGCTAGAAATGGCTCATGCTGTAAAGACTTGCCAGAAATGTGCTGGAAAGAGGCACTTGCTGTGTAAAGCCAGTGGATGAGGAACTGTAGTCCTCTTCAGCAAATATCTCCTTGTGTGTGAAATCAGCTTAAATTCAGCCTGCCCTGACCCATCTGTGCATGGCATAGCCCATACAGATGGCATACAACCAGTAAATTTCCTACTAGAGGAAGAGTAGCTCCTAATAGTTGTATAAAGCTGGAAGCTTGTGCTTAGTTTTGTTTTTTCCCCCTGAAACAAAAAAGGAGAAAAAGAAGAAAAAAAAGATTATAAAGAAACCTCTTATGTGAATCACCACAGAGCTGACACTGACTCTTGTTTTTCTTGAAAATGCAGATTATACATTGATTTTCTGTTCATTACAGGTATTAGTTAATACATTTAACAACCTATGATTAAGCTGTAATCACCATGCCTCTGGTTAACAAAAGAGGTACAAGGCATGTTTTTACACCAAAACCTTCCTTCCTTAGATGGGGCACAGATGATCCCAGTCAGGGAGAGAAAGTCCTAGAAGAGATCTGCTTTAGCACTCCATGTCATAAAGAAAAAGCCAGAAGGAAAGAAGAACTTCATTTTTGTTCAAACTTACTGGCTCTTAGGACATAGAACACAAAGTACTTAACTATGCCTTGAGGTTGGAAAAAAAAAAAAATCCCAGAACTAGAAAGTAAAATGGTTCTCATTCATTTAGTGCTTGGTACTGGTTTGGAATCTGGCCCCAAATGGGGTTAACTTCTCACCTGGGAGCATTTGAGCTGTGGGACACTGAGGATGGACCTCAAATCTGTTTAGGTCCAAAGTAGGAAGGTTCTCCTTCTCACAAAATTGAAAAGGATTTGAAACCTTGACTATATCCTGCATCATCCTAGCCTGGGTACAGGATTTCTGAAACTGTTTTTAGATGATCAGTGACTGCAAAGCAGGAGTGAGAGACTGGCCCCATGAGAAGTCAGGAGAAAGGTGGAGAAGGTAGAGGTAAGGCCATAACATTAATTTACTGCAGCTAATTGATTTCCTAAGATGAATTTCACTTTTAAAAGGATTTATGCAAGAGGAGAAACTACAAAAGGTGGTTAATTATGTGGCCTCAAAACAGATGGAGATGTGGAGAGACTGGAGAGTGGAGTGGAAAGGAGGAGGTGGCACATTGCACCAGCTTTAGGTCAGACTCTGTCTCCCCAGGAGAGAGGATGCAAGCATGGAATCCTGTAACACATGTACATCTCTGTGAATAATGCACCAAAAATAGGAATCTGCCATAGCCTTCACTCTGAGACATTAGTTCCTAATTCCCATGTAGAAGCCCATGCCTTGCATTGTGGGAACTGATTGTTCAGTCACATGTGCCAAATGAAATGCCAAATGAAAGAGTTCATGTCAGCAGCATCTGAGAGAAGACACTCATGGAGGTTGGAGGAATTAATTCTCCATTTTCCTCCAAGAAAATTGGTTTGGGTTTTTATCTTTTTTTTATAATATGAATGAAAAGCTGAGTTAAAATGTTTAATGCTAGCTTTGGCTTGGATATCAAGACATACTGAAGGCTCAATTTCAGCTGAGAGTGTGTGTGTGTCATAAGATTCTTCTGTGCTGCTTTTATAACTCTATCAAGGAAATTAAGCTTTGCTGGCACACTAATTGCTGCATGTCTGCAAAGTCTAACAGGTGTGGGTTTCCTTCCCTCCCTGGGAGATCTCCTTCCATGCTGAAAACTGCCAAAAGCTCTGTATGCAGGACACCACATTTGCCTTTTCCCTTCAAAATGTGCCATCCCCAGCGCCTCTCACTTGATCTGCAATTGGAGCTTTGAGGAGGAAAAGGTTGTTTTTTTTTTAACCCTGAAAGAGTTGAAGGCCATCAAACTCCTCTTGATCAGAGCAGCACTTCCAGTTTTGTCCCAGATGTGTGATAAATCCCTGCAGACTTAACCCTGATTCCAAATTGCCATACAGAGAGCACTTCTCAGACATTCTCTAAATCTATCCCCCTTGATCATTGCTGATTCAAGAGTCTGATATTTCACTGTCATCTCTACTTGAGATGATTAAGTCCCTCAATCTTTAGTCTAAAGGAACGGATATGAACTACCCTGACAGGACAAAGTCTTTCCTCTTCATCTCTCCTGCTTTTCAAAAGATGCCTGAAATGAGCTGATAAATGGGATTTCAGATGATGGAAAAGGCCAGTCAGCAAAGCCTATCATGCCAGACTCCCTCATTTTCAAGGGTTGCAAAGATGCTGACTTCTGGCAAAGTTTTACAGACCTTGGATGACTAAGCAAGCTTTATTAACTCAGATTTGACTAATTGCTCGTTTAAGGAAATCAAACAGAAACAGAAGAACTCAGAGCCAGCAAGCCAAATGCTTTGAATAGGAGATGGAAGAATTGCTTGAAAGCCAGCCTTGGGGCCTATATGCAACCCTGGTTTTATTTGCTGCTGTTCACATCTTTCCTGCTACTGCATTTTTGTCACTACTAAAGGCCATAAAGTGTATCAGCCATAATTTTCCTTATGCTGTCAGCAGCTATTCCTTAGTTATCCACTGATTGCACCCTTTTTGCTTCTCTCCATTCTCTTATTTAGACCATTTCAGTAAAAAAGAAGGCACCAGAAAAATCTTATCCCCACCTCTGAGCAACACCCAGCTGGAATTTGCAGAAGACCTGGAGTATAAAAATCAGACAGCCAGTATAATCAATCTGTGACCTGATTTTTTCTTCACCAGTGGTCCTCAAATGTTGCAGCATATGCCACAGGTAAGACAGCCATGGCAGACAGAATATCATCATGCAATTTCAGAAAGCTTTAAGCATTCACACAAACAGAGTAACACCTTACCACATCAGAAGGCTTCAGATGTCTGCCCATACAGAGAAACACCACCCCACCTCAGAAGGCTGCAAGCATCTGCCCTTCTTGCTCTTTAGCCCAACCTTTTATACCCTCATGGTTCATGCAGTGCCCCTGTGTGCCCTCTGCTCCCTTTGGTGGTTGCTCAGCACACCTGGGCACTCCCTGGCTCATTGCTGTCAGTGCTGCTCACCTGCTGCTCACAGCTGTGCCCACTGGGGATGAGGCTGGGCCAGCCCCACTCCCAAACATCACAAACCAGGTGCCTGCACTCAAACACTAGCAAAATCATCTATATATTCTTCACTCACCTCCTCTTTTTACCATCCCTAATTTGCTCCTAACCTGAGCTATTAGCTAGGAGCTTCCAGGAGACCTGAATTTAGTTTTGATTTAGTCACTGATTTAACCAAAAGTATTCCTCATTGTATAGTTTCCTTCCTGATATGTTTCTTTGTATTGTAAATTTAATCAACAGGTGTAGTGGGGCTGGGGATTTGTCACCTTTCACTGCCCATAGATTTTATACAGTCCTCTGCTGAGGCCCTTGTTCCACCCCCAGCCTCAAGGGCTCCAGTAATACATCTCAAAAAGAAGGGTGAGTGTGTTCTTCTGGTAATTAATTCATCATGAATAATTTGCCATTGTCTCACACACCAACTTGACTGTCAGGAGTGCTCAGATGGTTTTGTAATGAGCTTGTTTGAAAGGTGCTTCATTTAAAGAAAGACAATTCTTCACAGGCAAGCATTGCTTCGCAGTGGGAAAATAAAAAATAAACACAGCACTTAGCATCATCAGTTGCTGATTTTTCATCTTACCCTGGGCAGCAGAAGCTTCCCTGGTTTGCTCTTTGCCCCTGTGCCCTGCAGGACCAAGGATTTCACCTTTCTTTACATGCGGGGGAATTATTTCAGCTCAGAAACTGCTGATTGTTGGTTTTACAGTATCCCACTAACCTGAGAGAAATGCTGTGAGCTGGTGCTCAAGGAAGACCTTTTTTGCCAAATTATGTGTCCAGTCCCGTTAGTGGCACCTGTGGATGAGGAGGAGGAGATGGTTCCAAATGTGTTTGTCAGCTGCCCCAGGCCACAGCACCCCATTGCTGCTGTCACTGAAATATCCAGGTGTGACCTCAGTATCCATATCTGTAAGGGGAAATTTTTTTCCTAATGCCAATTTCCAGGCTGTGGGGGTCTCAGTGGGTGTTTTTGGCTTGTTCTGGGATGGATAATTTGGAGGAAGGCTCTCCCATCCTGCCTCAGAACTGCCCCATGTGCAACCATGTGTGACTCCCTCCCACGGAGAATTGGAACCTGGAACCTTCTCCAGATGCTGGGGAGCAGGCACCAAGGCAATGCTTGCCTTAATCATTATTACACCTCCTAAATAATTCCAGCTCCTCTCTTGCTTAACTCTTTAAGCCCTCAGATGAGCCTCACTTACAAGAACAAGGCTGTTTTTTGTCTAGGCAATCATGAGTGTTGTGTCTACCCCTACATTTCCAAAAGTGGGTTTTTTTACACTTCCAAAAGTGTAAGTTAAGAAGACACTCTGGGATGAACTTTGGCAGTTTGATTTCAGTGGGAATTAAGCCTCTGAATACATATTTAGCATCAGGAAATCAGTCCTTAACCATTAAATAACAATAGCCAAATTCTTAATTTCATCTTAAGCTGAGAAATGGAGCTGCTGCTTTGCCAGCTCAAGACACAATTTCTTTTTAAACCCTCTCACAGGCTTGTGGGAGAAAACAGGCACAAATCACTTTATGTATTTCAGCAATTCCCTTATTTTTGGAGGCAGTTCTCATACTGTATGAATTGCTAGTATTTTAATTTAATGTTAATATTTAATAATAGTATTTCTTAGTATTAGTATTTCTTAGTATTAGTATCAGGGTTTTTAGGGGTTGGGGTTTTTTTTTACTTTTTTGGGGGTTTTTGTTTTTTTTTTAGACTAATGCTCTCCCTGAATCACAGCTCTCCATGGATGTTCTTTTTCTGTCTCTGTTCTGTTACCAGCAAAGAGAAGCTGTTGCTCTGCCTTGTTTTGGAGCCCTTAATCTGCTGTGCACCTGCCTGCACACTTCTGTGTTTTGCTCCCATAATGAAGTCCAACAGCTGCCAAGCCAGTCGAGGGGGGGAGATGCTTCCTTTTGACACCAACATGTTGAACCATTTGTTCAAAACTGCAGCTCCTTTAATCACGTATGCTGCATCTTAACAGAGAGCCTTGTTGAAATTATTTCTGCTGGCATACCCCAGCACTCAAGATGTTCCAGAGTGAATCATGATGGAACCTCTCCTAGGCTCGAGATAATTTATTAAAAGCTGCCTTCGTTTGGAGGTGAAGCATTGGCAACAAGCTCTAATTTAAATCCTGTGATGATGTTGCCAGTTTTAAGCACTGTGTAGTGAAGGATAAAGGAAATAACTTGTAATTGTCATGGGAGGCACATCAGCAGGATCAGAGAGAAGGGGCCTCTATGGACTGGAATGGGAATCCAGTGCTGTTTCTTGTGTCCATATCAGCTGCCTTAAAAAGCTGAAAATTGCACACATTCATCCCAAATTCATGCTAGAAACCTATCAACTCATTCACGGTAGAAAATTCTAGCAAAACCAGATTTCTGAGTCACAGGGTAGCAAGTGAAAATGGAGTTAGGTGAAAGCAGGGCAGTTTATATTAGACAGGACAATTTATTAAGCAACAGTGGAAACAGCATGGAATTGTATAAAGCAGTGGTGGATTTAAGATGTATATTTGTATTGTATCCTGTTATTCACAGAGAGCAACAAAATGGCCCTCAGGAGGAAAGAAGAGAAAAAAAATTCAATTAAATGGTTCTATGGGTTTTTTTACCTTTACTGCAACAGTGTATTTTACCTGGAAATGGTAAACAACCTGACTTCTGGAAATGGTAAACAAACGGAGATGAAACTTTCTCATAAAGCTGAACTGCAGAAGAGAATTCATGTCCCAACTGTTATTTGACAATTGAAAATGAAATTTTGTTAGGAAAAATGCCAGACAACCTTATCTTTACAGGATGCTGCTGAATTCCCCCATGCTCATGTGATAAAAGCAACTGCAGTTGTGTTTAATTGCAAAATACAAAAGTGCAAAAGGTTGCCTGAGGAAGTAAGGCTGCTGCACATAAAGAGAAGGCCAAGGAAATACTGATTTTGACAGCTCAAAATTAAAAGATTTGCCACTTCCCACTTAGCCAGTTCCCAGCTGGCTTGAAGTGAGTTGCATTCCTTCTGATCAAACCCTCCGAGCTAACGGAGTTACCTAGGATGTCATCTTCCACTCCTTCAAATAAAAGCAATCAATTACTGAAAGGAAATGAAAAGTTATACAAAAGAAACAGTGAAATGGCAAAGGGCCAGATAGGGAAAAGGCTTGGTTTCATTTTGGTTTTTTATTCCCATAAGACACATCAAATGACCCTCCCACTGTAACATACACCCCTAAGAATGGCACTAATAGCAGCAATACATCTTATTGCATACACTACCTGTAAAAAGATTACATTCTTGGAGCTCTTCAGTGATTTAAAAGCTCCTGCAAGATTAAAACAAGGGACAATTAAAAGGAATTCGATACAGAAATAAAATCAGCGTGCCATAAAGGAAATAATTTTGAAATAAAAAATAATCCAACACGTGTAATAATAGTGATACATGACTCTATCAGGTTTCGTGGCTGTTTGTGGATTTGCCACCCAAATCAGTGGTAATCATGCAACAAGGTGCATGTCAGCTCTGATCCTGCTTTCCACTTGAACATATAAACAAATGGAAAATTGTTCCAGGTGTGGGGATGTGTGTGTCAGGGAGATGAATGTTAATTTTAAATGCCTCATGCAATTACCTCTGAGGGACTCCCTTAATTTCCACAGCCCTGGTGCTGGGAGGAAAGGGGAAGGGTGGCAGCAGATTTCCTCCTAATTTGCTCCAACACTTGAAGATGAGGAGTTTTAGTCTCCTAAGGCTGGGAACAGGACTGTCCAAGCCAACAACATCCAAAGGCCACTGAGATGCAAAGCAGCACCAAAACCCAGCTGGGTCTCTACTCGTTTCTTTCTCAGAGATGCCACCACCCTGGACAATTGCTGACTTCAGGAAATTTAGATATGCTATTCCAGAGGTAGAGAGTCTGGAGAATTGTTTTAAACCCAGAATAAAGTAGGGTAGTCACTCTTACAGCACTGAAAGGCTCAACAGCTAGTCTTACAGCATTAATAAGAAACATAAAGCTCTTGGCTTTTTAGCTTACAGGCAAATTATTATCTTTCTTGTGCTGGAAGTTGATGAAAATTGCAGGCATGGTTTAGAATTATTTTTCTCTTTTTTTTTTTTTAATGGAAGAGACTATTTTTTAAAGGATTTTTTCACATAGGTTATAGACATTCCCTTTCTCCTGAGCAGACTGGTTAACTGGTCTAAGGTGACTTGTTTGCAATTAGTGCAAATACTCATCCGTGCTTAATTGCACTTTTAGAACCTCACATTAGTAGTTGACTATGACATCTCTTCTAGGTCTTCCTATTAATTCTGAGGCTTTCATTAAAAAAATAAAACACTCGTGCTTGGCTTACAACTTGGAAAATGCTTGTAAATGAGCACTACAGGAACATCAGCTGGAGAAATCAGTATCTACACACTACTCATTTGTAGAAATCTGTGCTCTTTTACAACTAAACAAAAACAAATAAAAACCAAGCAAAGAGAACCTCTCTGGGAGCTGGCTTGGTCCCTGTGGATTTGAAATAGGTGTGTTTCCCTGGGTTCTAGCTGCTTATTTTGGTGCAGGCTCCCCCAGGGAGGAGCAGGAGATGTGCTTTGGGTGCACTCCCAGGCTGGGCTCTGGTGGATCCGTGGGCTGAGGAGCAGTAGAATTCCTCACAGCTGTGTGGCTGGGACTGCAGCCCATTTGATCTGCTGGAAAATGAAACCCCACAATTTACATTCAGGAAAACCTCCCGTGCAGCTCAGCAGGTTTTCTCTTATTTGAGAGAGAGGAGTAAAGGCCCAGCTCCCTGGGAGCACCAAAAGAGAAACTTGCTTTTTCTTTTTCCTCTCCTTTCCCTGAAAGACAATTAATTTGAATTTTTCTTGACTCCATCCACCACAACCAACTCCAGTAGAGAGAAGAGATACTAAGCACAGTCCTAGAGAAAAGAAGTTCTGGCAGATAGAAAGAGTGGAAAAAATATTAAAGCATCTGATGTTTTATCATATTTTTATCTCCTTTTTATTTATTACTAGGAAGAGTTACAATTGTCATCACATTGTGTTCCCCAAATTCCCTCACCCAATCATGCTATTCCATCAAAAGCCAGTGAATCTCATAGTGGATGTAAGTCTGATTTCCTCCTCATCATGCAATGTCACAAATCTTTCTGTCATTATCATATTGGTGATGAACTCATTTCACCAGGTGAAGAAAGCACATCTGAATTTTGAGTGTATCAAAGCTTCCTCCCTTAATTCTTTTCTTCATGGATCATTTATTTCCCATGGAAATCACAAGTTCTTAACTGTTGCATGGCAGGAGCAGCATCCAGAGCAGCAGCCAGAGCAGCAGGTCTCCAGAAATGGATTGCTCCACGTTCTGACATAGGCACAATCTGTCAGTAGATGCAGCTGATGTTTTTGAGACATTCTTCTGGTGAGCTGGGGATGCACTGAAGTAGATACAAACCCAGCCAAGCTCATTTTTGGTGGCAATGTGATAATGGCAGAACAGAGCTCAGGACAGGTGAAACACCCATGTTAACCCAGGCTTTGGGAAGCATTTTGAAGCCTGTCCAATGTCTGTTTGCTCTGCTGGAGTTTTGGGTCTGCTGTAGCTCTGAGAGCTGCAGGTGCTGCTCCCATCACAGAGCAGAACACAATTTCTGCTCTCTGTGCCACCCTCCACTTCAAGTGCCTCAGCAATTCCATTTTGCCATAATGAGATGGGTACCATGCATCTATCTGATGTCAACTGATTGCAGAAAAAGCATTCAGTGGAAGTTTAATTAGCATGTAACTGATAAGTCCAATTACTCTCTAATGATTTGGAAATTACATGAGCTACGTATTCTGTGATTGTGGCCTCATATAAAACATGAAACTTGTGAGGAAATTTCAGCTTCTTAATGAACACTTAAAAAAACTTATTCTACGTTTAATCAGATATCAATTAGTTGGAAAAGGGAAATCTCAAATTAACATGTGTTAGCAGTGTTAATTGGCAGCAGCCTTTGCATGGAGCCAAGTGCAGTGTGGCAGCCCATTTCCCCCACGGTGTGTGACACAGCTCAGAGTGTGCAGCCCATACAGTGCCTCTTACTGAGCCATAACTTTGTAAGAAACTCAATTATTCCCTTATGCTGGGGGTGGATCTGATGCATAATTAATTCTGGCTTGTTTTACAAAATGCCTACATAATTAGCAATGCATGAAATACATTATCCCTGGCATATTTTTAAAACTTTGGTAGTTCCCCTTTGAAACTGGCCCTTGCTCTTTAATTAACAGACAACCTATTGCAATATGAAATTTGTGGTGTTGCCATTTTGGCAGCACTTGAAGTGATGTTCATTATGGTTGCCATGGAGCACACTTCATTTCCTTTATGATCACATGTCCTTATTGATGGGAAGAATATCTTGGGGACAGCACCCACAATGTTACTTCAGAAATGCTGGTTTATATTTAAATATGTGCTCTGGAAACCAGAGTAATGTGTGCAGCAGGAGTATTTTTGCTGCATGTCTCATGGTTATTTCCCAATGAATGTGCAAGAACTTACCTCATCCTTCTGATGTTAGAGGTTGGGATTTTGGGAAGGTGTGGGAGCCTGACCTTCAATAAGAGTTAGCAGAGAAAAAAAGTTGTCTGAGAGGATTAAAGCTACAAAGGTTAGGTGCTTTCAGTGAATTGGAATCTGAAGGAATATGACTCTTTTCCCATTAAGCCCTGCAGGGATCCTAGATGGATTGGTCACTCAAGTTAGATGCTTAATTGCCTAAATCTAGAGGTTGTTAATAATCATCTCAGAATGCTCAGAACTGTTCAAACAGAAGTAAAACTTGGATGTAAGACAGCCTAAAACGCCTTTTCATAAAAAGTTGGTAAAACCCACAAAAAAACACAGAAAAAAAAATCATGGTTGTTGGACATTGTCATAAAAGTAATAAAAAATTTATTTCATTTTGTTCTGCTTGATCTCTTGAAAATTATTTAATTTTGTTCTGCCTCTTAGAGTGACATATGACTCCTACTCTTTCTAGTCCACCAAAACACTATGAAAGTATAAAACCCCCCAAATATTCTGCATGTATCCATGGCAGGAGGAGGGAAGGGAAGGGTTACAGACCTATGGTTTCTCTCTTTGCTCATAGCCAGAGGTTTTTTTATTCTCTAGATATATTTGGGTACCAGATGGCAGATTGATTTCCAACTTGCCAGGCAGATTAACTGAAGTTAAGATCCTAAATCTGTTTGGGGGCCTGATGATCCTGCTTAGCAAAGATGACAATGATCTCACTCAAAGTTAGGCTTTTGGTGCTTGAGAAAATGACATGGGCTTGTAAGTCCAAGTGTGAGCTCAGATTTAAAGCTTTATTCTGAGAAAGGGATGTTTGACTCTCCTGATAAAAAGGAGGCAAAACAATGACCCCTGCTGAAATATTTCACTTGGTTTTCTGTGGCAAGGACTTTGTTCTGGATTCCAGGAATACCAAGTCTCTCTCTCTTTGCCTTCCCTCTCTGAGCTTCCTAGAGAAGTGTATTTACCTTTTTTCCTCTATTAATGTCGCCCCAATTAATTTTTGACTGAGTGATCACAGCTGTGGAATAGTTCTGGATGCTTGGAAGGTGTTGGGCTGATGTTGGCTGTTATCAATAAGGACATTGGAAGTGTCTAGAAAGCAAAATAATTCCAGCTGGCTTTTTGGCTGCCTTTAGCACAGCAGAATCACTCCATGAAGTCAGCTGGAGGTGCTGACAGAGTTCAGATGCATTTCTGTCCTGCAGAGTGGCACTGGCCTTAATGGAGCAAGGCTGTGGTCACAAAATGCTGCCTAAAGGTGGCTGTAATAACCACTTTTGCTGAAAATAATTTGGAGTTATGCACGGAACTGGCATAAAAGAGGCCACTGGGAACATCAGGTTTACACAGGAAAGGATCTTCTCACTGGTTTGTGTGTTGATCTGATATTCCAGAAGAGCTAACACTGTTTTGTGAGCTTGGTTATTTTCGATTATTTTTTCTGTTTCTCTGGTAGAATTTCCCAGGATGTTGGAATGGAATAGAAACAAATGGAAAAAAAATTCAGGTCAAAGTCAGTTTTTTCCAAAGTGGAAATAAGTATAGGTATGTTGTAAGTAATCCTTAGCTCAACACAGACTGACCAAAAAAACCAACCAACCAACCAACCAAAAAGTATTGAAACAGATTTTTGCTGCAGGAACATTTTATGGAGTGCAGATTTATGTATTTGTGCACCAGCTCCAGCCTCCTTGGGTCTGGTTGGACTACAAGAAACAGGACAGGGACTGAACAGCCTGAGGAGGCTTTAAAGCCTCTGTGTCCTTCCCCAAGCCTGACTCAGCGTGGCACTTTGAGAGGCTGAGTAAGGGACCTTGCCTCCCTTACAGGGTGAGCTGTGAGCTGTCAGCCCAGCCTGCAGGGCTGGCTTTTCCTGACAAAGCCTGTCACCTCAAGGCAAGTCCCAGGGTGCTGCAGAAGCCTGGAGAAAGCACAATTTCTCCCACTTGTCATCACAGAAACCAAGGCAAAGTGATGAAAGATGTGAGTGTGGCTTTAATGAGTTGCAAACATGGCACAATGATTCAATGTGAGCCAGAAATTAGTCAGGCTGAGTAGCAAAATGACACTTTCTTTCAAAAACACCACAAAAGCATACTGTAATTTTGTGTAATTACTGATCAGCTGCCATTGATTTATGCCTCTCATTTGCCATCAAAGGACCAAGTAGAATTTAGCCCGAGCACCAACGAGCAACTGGATGCCTTTCTTACAGAGTGTACCAAATTGTTATGCCACATGCACCTGGGCTTCTGCATCACAGAGGCTTCTGCCATGAGAAATTCTAACCTAAGAGCACCAATTTCTCCTGAAAAGGAAATTTTTTTCTCCAGTGGAGCACAGCTTGTCCTTTGCTAACACACTGACTCATATTTGCCCTGTTGCAAGGACAAGGAGTCAGATTAGTCCCACCTCAAACTGGTACTTTTCTGAAGAGTCTCAGCTGGATCCTGGGTGTTGTGGGCTCCTTTCACTAAAAATAGGTGAGATGTCTTCACAGCTTGCCTAATGCATTGTGAACACAAATCTGTTCATTCCTGGCTGCCGTCACAGGCACTGACTCTTTTAGCCAAACTTCTTGCTGCGTTTGTGACTGATGGTTGAATCAGCTCTACCTGGAGTGTGTTTTGGGTGATGAGGATGTGCTGGAAGGAGCAGGATGGGGCTCCTGTCCAGCTGCTGATCAGTGCTGGCTCCTGCTGTGCCTGGGCTCCGCTGCTGAGCTGCTGCTGCATCCTCCAGCTGGAGCAGGGCTGGGGGTCAGTACAGGAATGTTCATTCCCTGACCAAAACAAAACTTCTACCTGGCATTGCTGTGGTCAAATGTGTCTGTCAATGAGGATTTGAGTAATAGGTTCAGAGCCTCACTTTCTGGTTGTTTCGTGGGGTAATTTAAATCAACATTGCTGTGTGACAAATAATAACTTCTGTCATCTGACACAATATTCTGTTGGGAAAATTCCCTGCTCTGGGGAGCATAAAATGTGAAGCGGGAACAGCAAAAGCCTAGTTTTCCTTTCTGCTTGCTCCCTTGACAATGAAAGGAGACCAAAATCTCAAAAGAGATGACAGTGTGATTTTTGACACACCACCTGTATTTTTCAGGTGCCACTGGGCTGTGTGTGTCTGGGTGTGTACAAGCACCTGAGCTCTGTGTGGGCCACTGTATGTAAAGAAAGTGCTTGCATGCACTTTTCCTCCTTTCTGGCTGAGCTAGGGGAGTTTTGAATTGATTCTTATGAGGGCAGAATTAAAATAAAGTGGAAAAGGCAGCAATTCCACAGTGCAGGCTATTGATTTATAGTTTCCCTTTTGAGCAGTAAGTGGTAGGTTACAGGGCAGGGAAGTGCTAGGAGAGAAGGCAAAAGGATAAAAAAGGGTTAGGGAGAAAGGAGGAGAAAGGAGGTTGAAAAGAGCAGATACAGAAAAGGGAGAGACACCGCAGACAACGGGGCTTGCAGGAAAAGGGCACCTCCAAGAATGTTTGGGAAATTGTGTGGCCAGGGTAACAAAAACAAGGGAATCATCAATCTAAGTAGAGGGTAGGCAAGGCAAACAAGAGATGGGGTAAAAAACCAGAGGTGGATAACAGGAGCTGAACCACTTCTTCTCAATGGTGGAATCTAATCCTTCTCTGCTTTCCTGGGCTGTTCTCCGTGCAGGGCTGGGGTTCTCCAGCACCACTGGTGGAGGCTGCATTTGCTTAGCACCACCTGGGTGCACTGGGCTGCTCAGCTGGACCACTCATCGGTCCTGCCAGTTTTCCTGCTGAGTATTCCTAATGAGTATTTTCCAGGGCCTGGAAAGTTAAAACTTAAGGGTAATTAAAGATACAAGCTTGTTACAGTATAGGCAAAATTGACTAATTAATAAAAGGGACTGAAAGGTAAAAACAACAGCTTAATATATGTATTTAGACCTTTAGTCCAGGGTCTCATCTTTGGAAACACAGCACTTGTGGGATTCTTTTGGTGAAAAGACAATGGAGGGCCAGAGTTAAGCCAAAGGAACTTTCTCTCAAGGCGTATCGGAAGTTAGGGAGGTGGGGAATGATTCATCATCCCGAATTCTCAGAATAGATTTGCTAAATTTACAAATTCCATGTTACTTCTGATTCTCTTCTCCAGCCTTGACTGGCAGCAGCTGTTCCCTTTGTTCTACTTTACTCCTTGGCTTCATAATTTTCCCATCAAAATGTACCTGTTTGTGTGCAGAGAGAGCCTGAATTAGTCTGGGAGATGACGGCAGGAAAGGGATCAGTCTTTGCATAGAAAAGGAAAGGAAGAGATTTTCTTTTTCTTTTTTTTATTTTCCACTGCCCATTTTCTGTAATTATTCTAGCAAAGATTTTTTGTAGGCATGATTCTGGAAAGAGCAAAGTTTTGGTGAATGCAGATATTTGGACAAAGCAAACTTGCATCTCTTTGAGAAGCTTCTTTGAGACATCTTTGCCCTCTTTCATACACAAAGCCACAGAGTTCTGTGACCTTGTTGGTCAATCAAGCAAAGCAAATTGAATTTGAAGTAATTAATTCTTGCCACAATGTGCTTGGGAATATGCTAACAACCAAGAACTATTTGCAACAAATTAGTTCAATTAATTAAACATACAAAGATTAAACTATTGAGATAAATTTTTCCTTTTGTCCAGGTCTAATAATAAATGTCAGTAACAGGTTTCTTTTGGCTGTTGCATGGCTGGTACCTTCATTGATAAGTCTTAACTCTTCAAGTAAGCAAAGAAAAACATAAAATGTAGCATTATCACAGGTTTTTTTATTCTGGTTTGATTTGGAATGTTGAGAACAATTTCCTGAATTGAACTTCTATGTTTTACAAAGAATGAGAATTAACTAGTGTCAAGTGATTGCAGATCTAGCAGCCAGAAAGATGAGAAGAACTGAGGCTGTCCAGCTTCTAGAGAAAGAGAACGCACAAAGATGACACCAAAAAAAAGCATGGAGGAGGATAAACTCTTCTGTATATTTGATTGGGCTGGGACAAGTTGCCATGGAATAGAAGACATTGAGAAGTTCTTAAAAAAATATTATAACTAGAAGGTTACCTAAATCTGTAGGGGATCATCTGTAGTCCCCAGCCTTGGAATATTTTAAGAAGAGTTGAGGCATAATTTTAGATCTAATATCCTCTACCTTGAGACATGTGCAATTGGCACCATGACCTTCATCCACGTTACTGCCATCTCTGAGATTCTGGTACAAGCTGTGCAAGAAAATTAGAATTTAACCAGGGAGAATATTTGTCTCCACTCATAAAATCTAAGGATTAAATGTTGTCTGAGCATCCACTACTTAAAAGTGGTATAAACAAAACGAGG
Source organism: Irena cyanogastra (assembly GCA_013397155.1). Lineage (NCBI taxonomy): Eukaryota > Metazoa > Chordata > Aves > Passeriformes > Irenidae > Irena > Irena cyanogastra. The sequence continues at coordinate 1,219,667 of VWZV01013691.1, read as the reverse complement.
GGGGTCTGGGAAGGAGGAATAAGTAGCTGCACTGCTTTGCACATATTTTGAATTAAGTTTTTCTTGTTTTAGGGGGTCACGTGTTTTCCATCTGTAAGCCATCTCAAAATCCCTGTGTTAATGCATCCCATCTGTAATAAGTGGAGACAGAGGTTAAGAATGTTCATTCCTCTACCAGGAGCTGCACTCTTGTGAGAACTGGAAGACAGAACCGTGAGGGTTTGGTGGTGAGATCTGCTGTGTTTTCCTCACACTCCAGCGGGGTCTCTGAAAGGTCACTGCCAGTGGTGCCATGGCTCACCTCTGGGCACCGAGTGCTTCTGATGCTCTCCTGGCTGGAAGGTAATTCCCCTCTGGATCACCCTCGTTTGACACTGAGAGAGACCTTGAACCACTCTGACCCTTACAGTTATTCTGAGAAGCCTCACCCTTACCCAGGAGCCTCTTTTGTTACTTGTGATTCCTCAGAGGAGTTTGGGGGTGTCTCAGGAGCCATTCTTAGGCTGCAAGATGGTGACACAAAGCTGAAAGTACCAGAAAGTCCCTGAGACAAGTTTTGACACACCACATTATCCCAACCAGAACTAACTCACAGACCATTATATGCATTTATCTTACAGTACTGAAGGATGAAAGACTCAATTAAAGTTTATTTGATATAAAATTAACACTCCTTTCTTCCTCCTTACTGTGCTGATTACGTTAAAACAGAACAATGAGGCAGCTGCAGTGGAACAGCATCAGAGAAATTTCTGTCAGCATTTACTATAGGCAAAATTACCAGGCTGGGTTTTCTCAGCCAGCTCCTCCAGCCAACTGGCTGCTCATGCTGCAAAGGCTTTTTCATACCATCACAGGCTGCAAAAAGAATGCACTGAAATTTTCCTCCTTTTTAAAAAAGTGAGAGAATGGAGCAAACACAGGAAAAATTTCAATATTCAGCTCCTGCATTGTGCCTCTCCTCCACAGCTTCCCAGGGCTCGTGTTCAGTGCAGCTTCTCAGACTGCAGGCACCCACACAGGGCCTGGAAGTCACCCTGGGTCTCTTTTAAAAAGTGCAGTTAAACACAGGTCTCACTTGAACTTCAGTTGGGTTTGAATGTTGGAATTTTCCAAAGGAAAATACTGTGTTTTACAATTAATTCTATTTGTGTGATTTTAGCATAGAGGGAAAGCTGGATGGTAATGATCACCTTTGAAAAGCAGTCAATAATAATCAATCCTCAGACAACCTTGATTTTACTTTTTTTTTTCGTTTTTTTTTTTTTTTTTTTCTAATAGTGGAACAAAACTTCTCTAAACATGGTTACTTTTACAGAGTCTTTAGTGGAATTTCTCTAGAAGCTTTTTGGATCTACTCCTATTAAATTTTATACACTTCTGTTCCATGAGAGTGAAAAGTAATATTTCACAGGATAAGTCTATTGAAACAGTCATTTTTTTATTTTAAGGATTTTTTTTTTTAAACACATCCTTCAATTTATTTTTTCATCTGTGATGGAGTTGGGATAAGAATAGTAATTTGACAATGTAAATTTGCATGGAAATATGCTGCCTAAAATCCCATTTATTACACCAGTTATAACTCAAGCAGATATGAAATGGCCCTAAGGTAAAGCAGAGTTGATGGCAGAATAAAAATGTGCATGCAACTTTTTATGAGCTGAAGTTTGTTGACTTTGTGGTTATTTTCATTTAATACGTCTCTAGATGGATATTAACTTTTTTTTTGCTGGATGTTTCCTTCTGGTTCTCTAGTGCTGAAATAAGAATAATGGATGAGCTGATTAATATTTGGTTTAATTTCAGCTTGGTATTCTGTGCTGAAATAGAACTTTATGTTGTTTTTTTTTAAGGGTGATTTGATTTTTCTATTTCCCAGTGACTCAGAAGGGATATTCCTACCCCAAAAGCAGTCACAAATTGTAGTTAGCTACTATAATTTTTCTCCTTTTACCATAGAGAACAAGTACTGCTTTCCTTACGTTCAGATTCATTGAACACCATGTCAAAAGAACAGAGTTCTCTTCCAGGTCTGATTTGTTTGGTTTTTTTTTATTTTCTATTTTCCATCCATATTGTTTCCTGACTTACAGCTAAGAAAATTAATTTACTATGAATTTTATGAAAAAAGGGAAAACATTTAGAGTTTAATGACAGAGAACAGGAAGGGTGCCTCTTTCAAAGATATCCAAGCCTGCTCCCACCCTCACTGAGAAGTGTGTGGCTTCTCAGCCGGCTCGTGAGCTTCTGCCTTCTGGGCAAAGAGGAGACTTCCTGGAGTGGAGACAGGAGGAATTTTAAGAAAAAAAGGATGAGATTTTATGTTTTTTTCCACTTACGATGTAGTATCTTTCCTCTCTGATGACACAGCCATTCTGAGCCATGGCTCTGCAGGCTGAAGCCAGTTTAATGTTGATTTTATGCATCTTGCAGCTGCCAGTCAAGGCAGATATTGCATGTCTCAGCAAAGTCTTGGTATCCTTCTGAAGAGTCACCAGGCTATAAAATCCAACTTTGAGGCTGCAAATGAAGCTGAAATGTCATATAATATTACAAGGGTTAATTGGGTAATAATTACTTTTCTGGTCTCTTACTCTCTGCTAACGACAAATTAAAAAAGAACAAAAAGAAGGCAAAATTGCTCATGTTTCTATACTGCAGAAAATAATGATCATCACATGGGTTGTTATAATCAGCACAGGCTCATGGTATTTTTCAGCTGAAATTGTTTACTGGTTTTTATCACTGACTAGTGATGTCTACTGCTTTAGAAATTAGCTATGTAATTTTAAATATCTTTTTCTCCCATGTATTCAGAACATATAAATAGGGTAATATTTTTCTCTCGTTGCTTTTGTTTGGTTTTCTGACTCCTTCCATATTGATTTGTCTCAGTGCTCTGTAAAATTGATTACATTTGCTTGTTTAGAAATGACGCTTCTGGAATTCTACATTATATTTACCACTCAAGAAGAAAATGACAACAAAGAAATGACAAAAAAGAAAGTTTCTTTTAGAAATGAAACAAAAGCCTCATTCAGATGAGAATTAATTTAATGAAAGTATTTAATCTTCCCCTCCTCCCTATCCTGAAGCAAGAAGTTGTGGCACTTTTTTATTTTGAGATCTCCTTGCCGTGTTTATTCTGAGCCATTCTCAGTGTACTGGCAGAAATGAATTTTTATTCTGTTAGGCCTGCTGAGATTATCCTGCTCTGTAACAAGAAACTTTAGATCTTCTCCTGGTTTGAGTGTCATCAACAGACAGAACTAAAGGTCTTGTTGTAGTGCATTCACTTAAATTTAGTATTCCTTGTCACCTGAATTTCTATTCCTTTTTGCCTGACCAGAAAGAAACCCCTGGAATCATTTTGGCTATAAAAGACCTCTAAGGTCTTTGAGTCCATCTGAAATGAAGTGGAAGATGGCAATTGCTTCTGCAGCAAGTTCACATCCTGCCAGGTTCCACAGAATCCTGGAAAGGTTTGTCTNGATTCCCTCTCTCAGCAAACCAGCCTCTTCCCACCAGCTGGGCAATGTGCTCTGACAGGCCGTGCTCAGCAGACTCCAGCTGGGAGCTCTGTCTGTGCTGGTGGCAGGGGCCCACTGGAAAGCTGCAGCCCAAGGGACGTGGTGGCACTCAGCCTGGCACCCTGGCCACAGCTGGGAGCCCGAGTGTCCTGCACTGCTGCTGGGAGACCCCCTGAGCAGGAACAGCCTCCCCTGCTCACAGAGGAGACACTTTGGTGTTGCTGCTTGCCTAATGTCAGCCTGGTGCCTTTTTGGAGACAAACAGACCCATCTTCAATTCTCTCGGGAGCTGTAGCATTTTGCAGACAAGCTGATGCCTAATTTTAAAGACAAGAGGCAAGGNAGCTTCTCTGGGCACCCTGTGCCAGGGCCTCATCACCCTCACAGGGAAGAATTTCTTCCTAATATCTAATCTAAATCAGCCCTCCCTCATCTTAAACCCATTCCCTTTTGTCTTATCACTGCATACCCTTGTAAAAAGTCCCTCTCCAGCCTCGTTTTAGCCCCCCTTTAGGTGCTCTTGGGTTCAAGCTCTAAGATATCCCTGTTTGCTCNCAGCTGCAGCCCAGCTGTGTGGAAATCTTTTAGCAGTGTCGGGACTGGGATGTGGATTTTTTTTTTATCCTACAGCCTAGAATATCTGCTGAAAAGGTCCCTTTATGGCCTTTCTGCTTTTATTTTGTGTCTGGGGCAGCTACAATAGCAGAGGAGAATTTAGGAAGGCTGTGCTTTGTGGAGGTGTCACTCTCAGACCCAGAAAAGCTGCTTCCCCTCCAGGTGTAACCCTGCAAACTGGCACAGCAGCCCTGACTTTGAGCTTCTCTTGTTATCAGTCTTCATCTTTACATATCTGTGACAGTGAACATTAAACTCCACCTCAGTTTCTGGAGAGCCAGGAGAGCTGGGCACATTTATTTCCCAATGCTTGATCTCCCACCTGGATCCCTGCCAGCAGGTTTGGTTCCTCTGGTGTCCAGGACCTGTACCCTGCCAGGGTGCTGACAAATGTAGAGCATGATAAGGATCTTTAAAGAGAGAAATAGCTTTGAAGCTATGCATTGCAGTTCCATTTAGCTTTCAAATTGCTGCTGTGTAAAAAAAAAATCAGATAGAAAATGTTTCATGGAAAAGTTCTGCAGCTTCATGTTATATGCTGTGATTTTTCCTCCCATTATAAACATATTATGTCCTTCAGACACTGTGAGAGGGAGTGGGGAGAGGGGAGAGTGAGAGAGAAGAAAGAAACACTGGCTCCCAGTGTTAGCTACATGTTCAGAGACCCGAAGTTTGAAGTGGAAACTAAATCATCCCTCAATGTAAAATGTATCTTATAGCAGAATTAAGAAGTTCTACAGAAGAAAAATGACCACAAGTCAGGCTATTCTTCCTCTTTCTCCCACTTCCTGCTGTGTTTTTATAGCTCTTATTGAGCAAAATCTGTGTCACAACAGATTAATCTCTGGAATGATTCTCCCTTGAGCAGGAAAACATCTCAGGCCCTGTGCGAGTGCGTTACAAGGTGTTAACAACAACCAGCTCGTAGGAGGCTGCTGGGAGAGGAGCAGAAACAGGGGCTGCTTTGAAAGGGCTTTGCCCCTTTCCAAGGAATGAAAAAAGGCAGGAAATGAGAGACAATTTCTGTGTGCTGTGGCCAGCCAGAGGGCTCGGGCACCCCTTTGCTGTGGGACAGAGGTCAGGGACACGAGGGAGAGGAGATGCAACAGCATCACCCTGGCAATGGGGGTGCCTGGCACATCCTCATGCCTCAGCCTGGAGAGCTGGAGTGCAGAGTCTGCTGCAGACACGGAGCTGCAAGGGCAGGAGCTGGATGGAGACAGATGGAAATGTCCTGCACAGCGATTTGCTTGTGTCAGAGATGGATAATGCATGCTCGGTTGGGCAGAGGGCATCAGTCAATTCTTGTTGAATTTCCACCAGCTGGACTGCGTTTCAGCCAGGGATGGGATCCAGGAGTGGTTTTTAACACCCTGAAATATCTTAACCCTTTCTCACTGTTCTACTGCTTAGATTCAGCTGCAGGGGCCTGGGGGAAACACCACAGACCTTGTCACTAACTCACAGCTGCTGCAGGCTGCGAGCCATTAATGACTGGAATACTCACTTTTGTGACTCCCACCACAGGCTGTTTCAGATAATAAATAAAAGCCTGAAAATACCTTAATATTTAAAGAAAATATTAATTAGTCTGTCGGGAGAATTTTTGTAATCCTCGGTCATTAGGAACAAAAAAATTACAGCTGGAGCATTAAAGAAATGGAGACAATCTCTTCATGTCAAGCAATGAAATTACTTTGTCTAGTGCTTCAGTATCTTTTAAAATCTGTATTAAGAAATATAAACAAATCACCAGGGGTTTTTCTTCAGTGTAATACTAGTGACAAGAGAGTCCATAAAGTGTGTGCTCTCAATCCATTACTAAGATGTAAATCCTTAATGATCCCATATATGTCAAGCCTGTATATTACTCAGACAGCTATAATAGTTCTGATGTTCCAAAGAAAACACGCTCTGAAGAGAAGTCTCTGCACTCCTCACGGCATACTTAATCAGATCTTCAGTCAATGCATTGTGAGCAAGATTTTAAAACTCCTGAAGCTGCAGTTTATAGCAAATTATAACATTTGACAGAGTGAAAACACACTCCTCTTCAAGTCACTGTCTTCAGCTGAACTACACCTTCAGAAAATCTTTAGGAAGCAGAAAAATTCATAAATGCTGTTTTGTAGATGAGGCAAAGTGGCTGCAGAGAGCGTTAATGATGTTCTCAAGGCTGTGGCAGATTTCCTCCTGTTTGCTCCCCTCTGTGGTTGTAGGAATGGCAACATAATCAGGCTACACCACCTTCTCCCTCCTGCAGCTTGGTGACAGTGGGAGTGTTGTCTTCAGAGTGGACCAGAGTTAGGCTGAGCCTCAGCCTCACATTTTGTGCCTCCTGCAAGAAGGAGAAGGTTGTTGAGATAGCCTTAATCAGCCCAGTGCAGCATTCACAAAAGGAGAGTCCAGTTAACAGAGACAAACAGACCATTCTGACAGTGACAAAAAGAGGATTAAGCATGGTTACTTCTCAGTCTTGTCTTTGCATTTCCTTGCCTGCCTCTCTTCTTTGGTCTCGTGGTAGCTGTATGTTTTGTATCTCTACATGAAGTCAATATCCCAGAAAATCATCCTCCAACGTTTCTTGTCTCTTGGATGTTTGTAAAAGAGGTCCCTCAGCTCCATCATGTGAAGGATTTCGATAGTTTCATTGGGGAAGAAGAAATTAGAAACACGGCAAACTGAATTTTATATTCCCAAACCTTAAGCAGTTTCACTGGGCTGTGCATCCTCCTCATTTCCCTTCCCTCTCCAAAATAACTCTCTCTTCATTGATATCGGGTCTTTCTGGTTAATCTTCCCTCTCATCTCACATGTGCTTAAATATCTCTCTTCTAGAAACACTGCCTCCTGCATCCCTCCATCTGATTTCCTCTTGGAAATCAGCCAGCCTCAAATTAATCCTCTGGATGGCAAGCTGGCCCTTCCTGCCTGGCATGATGGGTGACTCATGTCTGTGCTTCTGCCTGCACCCCAAATATGGCAGCCTGAGTCACTGTCCTCCACCACATCCCTCTCTCATCCTGCTTCCCTGCCCCAGTCAGAAATTCCCAGCCGATGTGTGCATGAGCTGCCAGAGCTGGCAGACAGTCCCAGGGCATTGCTGTGACCTGCAGGCTCCCTGTCACCTCCCTTGCTGTCCTGGTGAGCTCAGGGACAGCACTGCTGCCCTCCACATCATCTCCAGGCTTGGCTTGCTGCTGGAAGTCAAGGACCAAGTCCCATTCAGAGTTTGGTTCTTCAGGCACTTCTAGACATTATCACTATTATGTAGTTAATTAAACTGTCTCAAATATATGCCAATATTGGGCCTTGGCCCAGACCTTTTGTTTATGTTTTTGACCAGCCCCAATTCCTCATTTGGCAACCTATCAAAATATACAGATGGATCAAAGTAGATCATCATTTCCCAATAAAATACGAACTTTGCAAATAGTTACCCAGCCTGTCACAGCTGCTATTCACAGGGCTTGAATTATACATGTGCAAGCTGGAAGTGCTGTGAAGGCTCAGCCATCCAGAACAGTGTTCACGAAAATCACTCCCCACCCCATCCTACCTGCTGGTCCAAAGGAGTCCCCCGTGGATGTGGTGGGAAGACTTTTGTCCTTCAGCCAAGCTGTGTCAGCCTCATACAGAGCTCAGCCAGTGAAAGCTGCTCCTGTCAGAGAGCTGCTCCCCACCAGCTCACGGGCACCCCACACTCAGAGGAGTTGTCTGACATTCAAATGCTAAAATACGTACATATTACAGGGATTGTTGGTCTTCAAAAAGCAGAAAACATCTCATTTAGTCAGATAAATTATTCATTGGAAATAATTTGTTCAGCTCCAGTACCCAGCAACAAAAGGGTTCACTTTTCCTTCCTGCCATATAATGAGGAATATTCTGTCAACATTAGTGGGTGATGTCCAGAACAGTCACAGTAATATTGGGTTTTTTGCTTACCTACATGTTCTTTAGAAATGGATGCAATGCAAAACTATCTGTGTGTTGGTGTTAGATTCCAGCACAGGGAGCTGAGCCAACAAATCTCTCCTGGGCATATACAGTGGTGCACATTCCTGTGAGATTATATTTCACAGTTCAGTGGTTACTAAAAATTACATTTTTTGGTTATAATATTTTGGTGTAAGTGACACATTTAGCTGTGTTATGAAGCCCCTTCTCTATTCCCCTGATTAAAAACAACATAGTGTAAGAAATGGGTGAGACTGAAGTTCCAACTGGTCGAGTCCAACTGTCCAGCAGTGAGGAAGCCTGGTCAGAAAAGAATAGAAGAGTGAGGCAAGCACAGAACTGTGCTTCCCTTAGTTCCAGAAATTTATAGCTTGGAGTCATAATGAATTTATGTTTAAAAATCTCTGGATATTTCTTCTAGGACTTGGTCAAACGTATGTGTGAGAATTAATCTGTGGCTTTGGTCAATTCCTCTCTTTCTCATTCTTTAGCTTTACAAATGTCACTGACTCCTGCCAAAAGCTAGACTTTTTATTTATCCACTTTAAAATGTCACTACTCTGAATTTCCCTTCCAGCCTCTCCCAATGTGCTTGCAGATTTTCCAAAAAATGTAATATGTACCTCCATGCTGTCCTGACTCTTTCAGATATCTGAAAAAGAATCTGTGATTTACAAGAGAATATGTAACAAATTCCAAGGCCCAATAACTCACTTTTATTGGTTTTATTTCTCTTCGTATCTGCTTATCTCAGTGGCCCTCCAGATAGAAAAGTACTTTGTCTTGTGAATCAATTATTAAACCTTTGATGAATATTTTTGCACTCTATATTCCTCTGCTGCCATTACCTTCTTCCTTTCCTTGTTCTTCTTCTTTTCCTTGTAATCTCAGCATTACCATTCTTCTGGCAGTCCCATCCCTGAGGTAGGAATGACTTCAGAAGCTTCCTGGATGACTTCAGAGGAGATGTTGATAAATAACACTGTATTTAGGCTGTGTAAACTGAGCTGACCTTCGCTCTGTTCATTCTTTGCTGCATCCCAACTAAACAAGCAGAGAAGAAAAGACTGTATGCTCAGCCACCTCAGGCTATCCCTTCCTGAGAGCTTTGCTCCAAAGGTTACTCCGAAGGGGAGAGAAGCAAATCTATATCTGTAAATAAACAGCAGGCAAATCAAAAAGATAAACATCAGAGGATGTTCATCAAGGGTGAGCAGCAAAGCAGTCAGCAAGAGAGATAGATAACTTCTTACACACCAAAAAAATCCCCATGGTACCCATATATATTTTGTCTGTGGCAGAAAGAATAATGAACAAATGCCAAGGATTTGAGTGCAAAATGCCCCAGAGCTCAGTTCAGCCCATGGGTGAGTTTCACTAAAGAGCTGGCAGCAGGGTTTTCCAGGATTCAGTGTGTCCAGATAGTCAACCTTTGATTTTTCCACTTGGTTTGGGAGTCCCAGCAAACTGGACAAAACACATTCGCCATCCCAAGTCACCAAGACTTGGTTCCACTCACCAAGAGCGTTGAGAATGAAGAAACAAATAAGGATGGAATAGCTCTTTTGGGTGATGTCACTAAGGAACATACCCATAATTCTGGTATGTTAGGACCAGATAGTAAAACTAGTGGGTCAAGAGGTGCAGTTAGTGGTCTATAGTTGAACCAGGTAGATTTGTGAATAAAGAAAATTCAAAAACTCATGTGGTTGGTATTTTCATTGTACTGGACTCTTCATGGCCAAATGTTTTACCAGTTCAGATGGGATATGAATCCTCAGAGATGGTTTTAGCCTGGTTCTCTCGTTCTTAACTGCTACTGAAAAGGAAAAAAATTATCTACTTCCTATTCATTTACCCCCTCCTTTCCTGCCACTGACTTTAAGCTAGGCTAAAGGTTTCCTCAATATTTTAATCCACATAGAATCCTAATACTTACTGAAATCAGCATTTCTGCAAAGATTTTTGCATTTCCTGTGTGCTCAGTGATGTCACCCCTGTGACAGCTTTGCTTTATTTTCTATAAAGCAGTTGAGATTTATGGTCTGTGTCACTCCTTTTTATGAGCTTATTTTATGATGTGGCTGATCTTATGGCAAACAAAGCTTTGGCTCATATTTCCAGGGTTTTGGTTTTTCTCCTCATTCTCTATTCAAGAAAAACACAGGAAATGGAGCAGTTTGGAAACTGTAACTTTTAAAGACTTAATGTTTTTTTTAAAGCTCTGAAGTATAGAATTCCCCCAAGATCATCGTGTGGCAGCCAACTTTTCATTATGTTACAATTCATGTATGAGCTGACACCCATTAGGCTGTTGTCAAGTGCCTTCACTGAAGTGATGTCCAGGCATTTGTGCTCCAAAAGGAGTAGAAATCATAAAAACAATCAAACAAAAAACCCCAAACCAACAAAATTTACTCTCTGAACCGTTTTAACCACTTCTGTGGGGAAGTGTCATCTAAGAAACAAGGTCACAAACTGTTTCCCCATGAGAATGGCAGACACAAAATCCTTTTGAAAGGAGGGAAGAATAGAAGGTTGGGACTTGGATTGCAAAAATATTTTGTGTTCCCAGCCTGATCTGGTAAATGTAATGGTAGTGTCTGGTACTTCAAGACCTCAAAAATGTATTAATCAAAAATTTTTATTGAAATGCTGGAAATAGCAAAACTTTTACTGTGCCACTTTCCAAAAGAGAGGCTGTTTCCTTCCTTTAAGCTATATTTTTTACCATGAGTAGCTGTTAGTTTATGTTTTAATGCTGCAGAGGACATAAAATGAGGAAATCTTTGCCCTAAAGTATTGAACAAAAAATGGATATGAGAAAGGAGCTCAGAAGGGCAAACAGTGTTAGCTCTACTTTATAGACAGGAAATGGACAGCAAAGCATGAGCGGTTTTGTTAAGTCTTTCCAGAGAAAAATGCTGATGCCAACTTTGTGTCAGTGTAACAGAATCTCTATCACCAGAGACAGCAAGGGAAAGATGAAGATATTGGATTCTGCAAGAGTGGAACCAAAGCTACTTTGAAATAAAGAGGAACCTTTCGACTGGCTCAGAAGAATCTGGTTTTATTTGTAGTGATTTAGTCAGTGCTGGGGCTGAGGATTTTACCTTTCACAGGCTTCTGTCTCATTTTGGTATACTCATATCCATCTTGCCTTTCAGCATCCTTAACTGTGGTGCAGCAAAGAGCATTTCTTCTTCATGAGTCTGTGTGCACAGAGTGTCTCAGGACTAGTGCAGTATCCATATGAATGACAGTAACAAATTACATGTTCAAAATCATGTGGTTGATCTGTAGTGCACCTTGAAGCTCAATCCTTTCCACCCCAATTTTCCCCAGATGACTATCCCAATGTTCTGCTGGGCAAACAGCTTTGTTGGAGCTGTCACTGCCTTTTCAAGTCATTCTCTGCATGTGGCAGTAGCAGGGGTGCACTGTATTTGAATTTCACTTCCTCATGTGGCTTTTGAAACTCTGAGTTCAGACCTTGCCCAGATGGTCCCTCTGTGTCAGAATCCATCAAGCATTTTATTTTCCATCGCTTATGAACAGGATCTGGGGAGACTTGGGCACATGGTACTGTCAGAATAAAAGCAAATGCCAAACACAGAAATATGTTTCCTTTCCTTTCCTTTCCTTTCCTTTCCTTTCCTTTCCTTTCCTTTCCTTTCCTTTCCTTTCCTTTCCTTTCCTTTCCTTTCCTTTCCTTTCCTTTCCTCATAGCTGCACATATTGGTCTCACAGAGTGGTCATGTGGGTGGTTCAGAAGTGGCCATATATTCAAAACTTTTCTTTCAAATAGCTGGAATCCACTAAAAGCCCCCATTTGTATCCAGGGCATTTCAGCACTGAGCAGCATGAAGTGAAGAGATCAATAATCACATTGCATGATTACACAACTTCTTGCTGTGCCAGGCTAACTTTAAGTAACTCACTCTAATGTTGAATCCAGCCCTGATTTTACCTTCAAGTATAATATCCCACCTCCTTCCCTCTCACTTAGCTGCCCTCTAGGGATATTTCCCAACTCAGCCGGGATAACCTTGTTTTCCTTCACAGTTCATTCCCTATCTATCTTTCTCCTCCCTGATTATTTAGGAATTACTACTGGAGGGCCTCGTGTACACAGTTATCTTTGTTTAGCCTTTATTTCAATGCCACTCCCACTCATCCTGGCCCTACAAATTTGCTCCACTATTTCAGTAGCAGGTGTGTGGCAGCTGGAAGGAAGACCCTGATTAAACAGCAAATGTGTATCAGGAGGGAAAGGATGGTAGGAGATCTGTAGTGATGTGTTGTGAGCTGGCAGTATGGCCAAACTAGGCATTGGTTCCTAAAGGAAAACTGAAAATGGCAGCTAGGAGTGGCTTTTGATTTTCTCTGGTCTTCAGTGTTTTCACAACTTAAGAAATTCTTCACCCAAAACTTATCATCATTAGCTCAGGTCCTACTTCTATTTTGCTTTGCCTGTTATTTATCCCCAGGCTTTAAGAGCACTGACAAATCTCCAAAGTTGTCTGAAAGTATTTAAAGTGCATTTCAGGTACTTCTGTTGCTTTTTAAAAAACAATTAAAATTTTCCCCCAAAATAGCTCTTACTGATACCTCTTCCAGCAATAAAGTAAAAGCCATTGGTATCTCCTACTCAGTAATGCTCCAAGATGGGAAAGTAGGGGAGGCAGGCCTGTATCCAAAACTCAGAGTTGCACAAAGGGAATATACTGTGGGATGATGGAGGGAGAGAGAAAAGCTGAATGTGAGGTGGGTGCCAAAATCTGATGAACGCAGCAAACGCACCAAATGGCCAAAGCCACGTGCCCTCCTGTGTGACCACGAGCCAAGCCAGGGAGAGAAGGATGTGCTGAAGTTTGATTCACTGCTGATTTCATGTCATGAGGAATCTGGCAGTCACACAGTTTCTGCTGTGCATCACAAAACTCCTGCAGTAAGAAACCACATTAAAAAAATCATGGAGGGCAAAAACATTGGCACGAGTATTTCAGGTTGTCAGTCCCTGTAATGAAATCTTGCTTTAGGTATAGCATCAAATCCCTCTAGTCTACCCTTACTTCAACCTTATTTATGACCAAGTCTTATTTTCCACTGTTTCCAATTGCACAGACATAAAACAAAAAGCTTTGAATAATGTCACATGAATAGAAAAGTTCTGGTTTTGCAGCATATCATGCTTAAATGTCTCTTGCTTTCTGTCCATGCGAATTCGTAAATCAGGCTTAGACCAAAAGGTACCACAGAGTGTTTGTTAAGAGTTGGAGGGAGATCTTTTTAGATCCAGGCTTATGTCAGGGTTGGAATCTCAAGGGTTTGAGGTACTGGAAATATTGGATCCTGTTGTCTGTCTGAGTTCTATAGAATCTGGAAAAATTTGGAGGCTTGAGCCACCTTACTCCTATATGGGCAGCAACACTGAATGAGGGCACCTGTAACTTTTTCACTGTGTTCTCAGAAATAATCATCATGTGGTGCAGGGTTTCCAGTCTTTTTCTACAAACAGGCTATATAGGGAAGTGGGGATAATCCGGGACATGATTTGAAAATTTGTAAGACCCTGAGAGAAACCATCACCCCTTTCTGTGGAACAAAGATCCTCCATCATTTTCAGCACAGACGAAACTCTGCAAGAGTTACCAAAGAAAACGGAATATTTTCTTCCTACACTGTTTGTTTTTCCTCTCACTTGCTGGCTTTAAGTACAGGAACCAAAATGCTGGTGTGGGAGAAGAGCTGTTGCAATGCAGTTTGAAGGTTAAACATCAAGGTATCTTTGAAAATACAGAAGCGGGTGGCGGAATGTTCTCCTGAGATTTGTGAGCTCGTTTCTCTCTTCTAGCACAAAAGAATCCACACCCAGACTTCCCTTGGCTTATTCTCCAACTCAGCACTGATCCTTTTGGGTTTTGCTCATGCCTTGTTTTTCAGCAATCTTCAAATTTGACATTGAATCTTAATCCACAAAAGGCAAAAAGCTTGGATGCTACAGGTGTTTTCAAGATGGATAATAAATAGCCAGAATTCCATACTGTTTTTCTTATCACCCGCTTGAACATCCAAGGGCAGAGAACTGAATATTGCAAGTAATTACCAGTGTGTTCTACAGTAAAATTTCCATCAGTTAAAATAAGGCTTTTATCTATTTTTTTTTGGTAGTGAAACGGGAAATTCGCTTGCTCTGAGCAAACTGAACATATGTTTATCCCATGTGAGAATCTGCTATTAGCGCCCACAAGGCTCTAGTTTACACAACATCTATTTTCTTTTTCAGTGGGTAATGAAAGAAGTGTCAGAGACACCCAGGCTCTTCTTTAGTCTCACAGACAGTTATTTCAAGAACCTGGGAGCAAAGGCCATCCATTCCTCTTGACAGATTCACAATGTTGTGCACAAAAAATAATCAAACTTTTACATATTTATTTTAAAATCGGTGTTAAATCCTCTTCAAAAAGCTGAAAATAATACAGAAGGGAAGTGCTTACTTAATTTTTTTGGTTCTGTTTATTGAATGTCACATTATAAGAAGAGGAAAGTCTTCTGTTGCATTTTGCAGCAAGATTTTGGACAGCATTGTTAATTGTTTTTAATAAAACAAATTGCCTTGGGCTGGAGCTGAATCTCATAAGCACGTAAGTGACGATTAACTTTTTGTCTTTCCTCTTTTGTGAAGCTGTCAGGAAAGTGTCATTTTCTTTTTTTACTGTTTTTTCCCCCTTAAAGTGTTGCACACATCCCTGCTCAGCATCCTTCAGAGCTGCTTCCCGACACCATTTCTCTGTTCCAGTGCAAGGGGCGAGGACATTCCGTCTGCATTTGAAGCAAATTGCTCTCAAGACTCACACTCCAAGTACAAAATCCTTTGTCATTTCCAAACCAGAGACAGCAGTGTTTGATGAGCTGATATTAGGAACTGCTAACAGCTCAAGAAGCTGATGCCACTGTAGTACAGCCTGTGAAATCTTCTCACACGCCAGCATTTGCTTTTTTAAAGGTCCTTCCTACACAGTGCCACAGACTCCTTCAGGCTTTTCACTCAGCGATCTGTTGTAAGCTAATAGGAACAAAACAACGATGGGAAGTTGTGCAGCAGAGGTGCAGAGAGGCTCACAGACAGGGCAGCTGTCAGAGGGGTTACAGACACTGTTGCTTGCAGGGAAACCTCTCCAGAGTGATCAGATTTGGATCATTGAACAACTGTGACATCCAAGAGAGAACTGCTAAAATCCCACTCTTCTTGTCATGCCTAATATTGGGGAGGTGATGACCCAACACTGCTCTAACACTGAATGTTTTTTTGCCCAGAAAAAAAGATGCTCTAAGAAATCAGTCTTTTTTGTCTGCATGTTTGCAGTGATGAGTCCACGATTTAAATCACAATTAATGAATCTTAAGGCACTAATCTGTAGAACTGGAATATTATGTCATTTAACAGAGCAGGAAGTGAGCATTTCTAACCCTTGTGAATTTTAAAGATTCAAAATCTGGGAGCACAATCTAGAAGTCCAAACACTATAAGGCAGGAGGGCAAGCTGAGGATGCTTTTCCAGAACAAGTTAAAATTGAACGAAACCATAATCTGGGAAAAAAAAAAATCAAAGAAAAATAACCAAATTCTTTCAGAACTCAGAACTTCAGAATGGTTGGGTTTGAAATTTGGCTGCAATTTCTAGAATGTTGTTCATGTTATTCCATGTGACTCAGCAACGTTTCAAGCATAAAACATTTCAAATTGAGGCAAAAATGTTACTGAAAAGAGGGGATGTGAAAGAACACTGGATTTGTATATTTTTTTCTATTTCTTTTCAAACCAAATTATTTATTTTGATCTTGCAAACGTGTCTATTCTTTTTAGAGAGGCATATCCAGAAGGGAAGAGCAATCCCACCCCAGCTAGTATTGAGTATTGTTCCTACCTGCTAATTAAGTGAAGGGATTGTCAGGGCGCCTGACAGACACATCCATAATCCCTACTTGAGAGTGTTTCAGCAGAGCTTTGTCCCTCATCCCAGCACACACTCACATAACAAAATGGCTCTGTGGCACAATGACAGCCGTGTGTCAGCAGCGTCTGTGAGGAAGGAGATGGAGAAGGAAGATATTCCAGGCTTTCATGTTGGCACCCTCCTGATGAGTAATTCAGACAGTTTGGAGCCTCCTCATGGTCCTCTCCATCACCCCCATCTCTCTGTTCCCAGCAGCACATTTTGTCTCCTTCAGGAGTCACACCAGCCCCTCAAAGCTAAATGGTACATGATGTTAGATTAATTGGCTGAAAAAGCATCCCCAGAATGAAGGGAGGTGGGGAGGTTGCTTGTCAGAAGTGTTTCTGGCACACTGAAAATCACAGAAATGGGGGAAGGAAGGATCTGAGTGAAAATAAAGGATCCAGATGAAAAGGGATTGTAAATGAAAACAAAATTCTTTCTTGGAAGTGGCTGGCAGTGATCGGGGAAGAAAGGAGGGACCAGGGAAGGGAGGGAGAAGAAAGATACAGAGTCCTGGAGGTGTGTGATGGCTGTCACCAGTGCACACAGGGATCTGAGCAGGTATCCCCAGCTGCTTCTCCCTCACACCAGTGGGGAGAAGTCCTCCCCTATCATGGGCAGGGATCAAATGGGGCCCTGGAAGTGCAGGATCCTGCAGTGGGGAGTGTGCTGAATGGGAGAAATGAAATGCTACAGCAGTCTAGGAGCTGATCATGTGCTCCAGTGCCAGGCATCCATCATGTGGAGAATTTGCCCTGGATAAACCATCCATTGGTGACCCTGGGTAAACCATCCATTGGTGCCCTGGATAAACCATTGATGCCCTGGATAAACCATTGGTGGCCCTGGATAAAACATTGGTGCCCTGGATAAACCATTGGTACCCCGGATAAACCATTGGTGCCCCTGGATAAACCATTGGTGTCCCTGGATAAACCATTGGTGCCCTGGATAAAGCATGGTTACCCCTGGATAAACCATTGGTGCCCTGGATAAAGCATGGTTACCCCTGGATAAAGAGTGGTTACCCCTGGATAAACCATTGGTACCCCGGATAAACCATTGGTGCCCCTGGATAAACCATTGGTACCCTGGATAAACCATTGGTGCCCTGGATAAACCATTGGTGCCCTGGATAAAGCATGGTTACCCCTGGATAAACCATTGGTACCCCGGATAAACCATTGGTGCCCCTGGATAAACCATTGGTACCCTGGATAAACCATTGGTGCCCTGGATAAACCATTGGTGCCCTGGATAAAGCATGGTTACCCCTGGATAAACCATTGGTACCCCGGATAAACCATTGGTGCCCCTGGATAAACCATTGGTACCCTGGATAAACCATTGGTGCCCTGGATAAACCATTGGTGCCCTGGATAAAGCATGGTTACCCCTGGATAAACCATTGGTACCCCGGATAAACCATTGGTGCCCCTGGATAAACCATTGGTACCCTGGATAAACCATTGGTGCCCTGGATAAACCATTGGTGCCCTGGATAAAGCATGGTTACCCCTGGATAAACCATTGGTACCCCGGATAAACCATTGGTGCCCCTGGATAAACCATTGGTACCCTGGATAAACCATTGGTGCCCTGGATAAACCATTGGTGCCCTGGATAAAGCATGGTTACCCCTGGATAACCCATGGGTACCCCGGATAAACCGTTGGTGCCCCTGGATAAACCATTGGTCCCCCGGATAAACCATTGGTGCCCTGGATAAAGCATGGTTACCCCTGGATAAACCATCCCTTGGTGCCAGCTGATCACTGCAGCTCCTGCTGTAGCAGTGGTTGCATTCAGAGGTGTCTCCTGCTGCCTCTCATGGTTGGCCACGGTAAAATCCATACAAAATCCTCTCCTCTCTGTTGCTCTTCCATGAATGTTGTCACAAGAGCTCTGCTCTCCTTGAAGCTGAGTTGGAAATGTCTAACTGCTGCCTTGCAATATCTGCTCACAGTCACCAGAATGATTTGATGGTCTCCTTGCTAACTCAGTCCAAACTCTTCCATAAACCTAGAGTTCAGTTCTTTCTAACTAAGGTTTGGGAGCCCAACATATTATTGAGTTCTATTTTTTCTTTCTTATTTTTTTCTTTTTTTTTCCCTGTTAAACTCTTCTTATCACTGTGTTTTCCATGTGCTGGGACCTCCCCTGTTGCCAAATTTCTTCTTCCTCTGCTTTCCACCCATGCAATTTTCTCTTTAGTGTCAACAAGGAATCTGTACAAATGCTGCTTTAATTTTTTTTTTTTTTGAGTTTTAATTTCTTCTATGCTTCACACATGCAGAATGGTTTTGGTATAACCCACTGCAAGGACTATTTTGGTTACTGGTTTTCAAGGGACACTTAAATACCTGTGGTAACAAAAATCTGAGATTTCCTTCATGGGAATTCTGGGCTTGTTTTGCTATTTGCAGTGTTGGTGCTCTATAGAAATATGTTGTCTCAGTCATTTTGACTGACACTGGCAGACATGAAGCTTCTATGCAATAATTAAGACTATTTCCATATGAAAGCTAATTTTTCTTAGCCTACATTTGGTGTTCAAAAAGAAATTTTGGTTTTTTAAATCTTAATTCCATGCCAAATATTTCATGCTGAAATACAACAGATGAAGCAAAATTACTTCTTTCATTCAGCTCTGCTGCTGATTTTCCTCCCTATATAGAGACCAGGTGCTGACTTCCGAGGTAATAACATCCAATAATGTCAACAAATAGGAGCTGCCTATTGGAGAGGAAAAATAAAAGCAAAAATATTCCAGTGGGAAGGACGAAGGCAGACTGAGAGCTTGGAAGAAGTATTCAAAATGCTTCTCTGGAGGGTCTCAAATAAGAGGTTAAACAAATGTTTCATTTTAGCTTCATTAGAGTTTGTGTTGGGACTAAAGGAGAAATTACTGGCCTCATGCTCATGTTTTTTGCACCTCTAAGATAAACAGACCACAGTGACAGGAAAAAGAGAAATTAGATTCTCGCAGGATGGGAGATCAAGGTGAAGCTTCCTTCCTACCTTAGTGCCAAGTCACAGATGCCTCTTTGTTCTGTCACATTGCTACAACATCTCACGAGGAGATCTGTCATTTAAAAAAACCCCAAAAAGACAAACAAGCAGCAGTGTTTGCAAACTGAGACGGGCACATGAAATCATCTTTGGGATGGATTTTTCCCTGTGCTTTTTGTTGACTATTTGTTTCCTTTAATTGGAGCATGAAAGGACTGAGCATGTCCAATGCAACTTCCCTATGCTAAGTACCACCTGTCAGGGAAATAAAGACACTCTATCAGTCACTTTTCCTTGGAGATTGTAAGTTTTTCAGAAAGACATGCTGGCACACACCCACGCTGCTCCCCTCCCACTGCCATCCCTTCCCAGCCAGACTGCAGTGTAACTAGGAGCAGGAGCAACACAGAAAATCCATCCATCTCTAAGGTATTTCAAATTTAAGACTTAACCCACAAGTAAGTGACTTACCCCCAGCACCTTCCCAGTAATTGGACTCAATTTTAGAACACTTTCAGCACTAATACCTGAATAAAAGGGCAGTAGCTATAAATAAATCAGGATTGAAGATATTATTAGAAGATGTTATTAGAAAGACAAAGGTAGATTAAGTGGAATGGATGAAAAAAATATCAACCCAGCCACTCCAGCATAAACAAAATAGAGTAAAATTAGAGCTGGCTGTAGGCAGAGCTTTGGATGACTGGGGAGTGCATTTGCAGCCTGCTGAGCAAAGGCAATTCTGCCCCCACACTGACGCACAGAAGATTTGGATTAATTTCAGTCCAGACAGGTAGTGCAGCTGCAGCTCGAGGCTGAGAGCTCGGTGGAAAGGCAAACCAGAGGGCTGATGCAGACCTGAGTATTCTGCACCTGCTGGGTAACAGAGATATAAATGCTGGAAAAGGGGCGGCCAAAATGCGTCTCTTCAGCAACACACAGCGTCGGAGCAGTTTTAGCACAGCTTCCACAACGAGGGGTGTGATGTGAAACTGCTGTGAGGACCAAGGCAGCAATCAGTTTTCCCCGTCTTTGAGCTTCAAAGGGAACCTATAGGATTTCTTGGGGAGGCTCCAGGATCAGTCAGATAGACGCCTCTGGGGGTGGGTTAGTTTGGGTCTGTCCTCCCTTGGTCGTTGTTGAGGTGACATTTTCAAGGTGCCTTCTGGATTTATGCAGTGTCTGTGCTTGGGCAGGGCTGTCGGACACCCCGAGCCCTTCCCTGGGGAGGGAAAGCAGGCACCACGGCCTGGGGAGGCTGCCAGGAGGTTTTGGGACTCTCAGCTATGCACAGGTTGGAGTAAATCCAACATCCACCCACCAGGGGAGGTTGGTGTCATCTCCTGCATACAAACTGCTCCCGGGATCTCCTGGCACTCCAGCTCCCCGGGGTTTGCAGCACATTTGCAGCTTGTGCCCAGGCAGTACCAGCAAATGAGCTCTTTGTCTTCTCCAGTTTGTGCCAGCAATATTTTTTCTTATGATTAAGGTCCAGCCACAAATCTGTTCAGAGCCTCACTGTATTTGCTGTTTGCCATTGTTCAGTAGTTTTATTCCATTTTGAGACTTAAAGAAATAGAAATCCTTATGGTCAATGTCCCTTGACTAAAGAACTTTTTCCATGAAAAAAAAGCAAGTCTCTTTTCAATGTGTTTGTTTGACATGCCAGAAGACTTCCTCTGTGAAGAACAGAGAATGGGAATAAATATGGTAATGCAGAAATACATAGGGAGATAAGACAAAAGGAACAGGAATTTCTCTGACTGAAGAGTTTCCTCCACCAAGGAAGTGAGAAGAGTTTTGTTCCACATCATTTAAAGGAGATTTCTTTTTTTGTTTAACATAGAAAAACTTTTCTTTAAAGTGTATTGCCACAAAAATGAATTTTGGATAGCACTTTGTACCATATAGGTCAGCTGCTAAAAATATATATCTTAAAGGTGAACTTTCCTTTTGGTTTTATACAGTGGCACAACCAATCACAGCAAATGTTACCCACAAAGTACTGAATCCCACAAAACCCAGACAGCTCAATGCTTTGTGAAGTGAAAGGAAGAAAATTCCTCAAGTACATTGAAAACAAAACTTTTTTTAACCTTTCTTATCCATTTTTCTTAGGGCATCTGCAATGTTCCATGTCTTTCTGACCTTTCAAGTCTGTAGGGAGTACAAAAGGAGGAGGAGGGACAGCTGACATTGCGACCAGTGCTTCCTACTCCATCACCTCTTTGTTCTTCTTATTTACGTCCCTGTCAGAAATAGTGTTGCAAAGCCCTTCCAAACGGCTCTTTTATTGAAAGATTTTAAAATATTTTTAAAAAGTTGAATTACCAGAGCTCTGAGAATACATGCATCTTCAAGGGATATGAGCACATGGAAAACACCTTTAATTACCTCTATGAATTTTTCTGTATGGCGTCATTCAGGTAGCTCGTATCACACCAAATGAGGTGCCAATTTCAGAACATATATACTTAATTGTAAAATTGATTTTTTAATCTGCTTTTCTGATTGTAAAGATACTATTTTTTGCATTTTACTCTTACTGCTTTTTGATAAACACCAGCTTCCATACACTGCTTTCACCAATGATCTGATTAGCTTGTCCAATGATTTGCAATGGAATCCATGGGTTCCCAGTCAGAAGTCAGGAAACCCAGCAGGAACAGGGTCAAAATCATGAAGAGGGGAAATACAGCTGTGGGTGAGGTGTTGCCCTTTAGCCATTGGGCAGGTGTTTTCTGTTGCTTTTGCTCCGTGCCCCTCTGGGAGGGGATTTGTCCTGAGCAGTTGGGCTGGCTGTGGCTCTGTGTTTCCAGGGACAGCATTCATGCAAGGTGCTGCTGAGCCAGCTTTCCTTTAACCTGGCATAAACCAGGCCTGTTAGAGAAAGCTGTTGTAAGCTTAAATCAAGAGAAAAGCAGGCAAGATAGAGCTGTAAATGAGCCTGGGTCACAGGCTAGTAGCTGTAGGGAAATTTTTACAGTGCTGCTAAAAATCCATTATACACAGTCATGCAGAGAAGTGGTTGCATTTATGTGCAGGTGCAGTCTCTGTCAGGAATATCTAAATGTTCTCTATACAGGGGCTAAGAATCCTCACAGAACTGTTGGACATGGGAGAAAATAACTCTTTCTCACTCAACCTCTTTTTAAAATCTTTTCTATTAATCTTGAATTTATTCTCAAAGCTCCTACCCTCTCTCATATAGAGTAGAGACCAAAAGAATGGTAAATAGGTTCATACAACATTCATATCCAGTGATATATTTGTGTTAGCCTATATATGAACTTACTTATCTACATAAAATATATAGATTTTTGTTTATTTTTCAGACAGGAGTAAATAGAACATGAAGATATTTAGTTAGCTGAGTTCAGGAAGGAGTCACCTATGGTGTATTTTAAACTATTTGGGAGAAAAGAGCTGCAATTAAGAGATTCCTGTCTTTTGATTGTAAAGGCTCCCCGGCAAGAGGGGAGGTAACTGAATATGATAAACTCAACCACGCTTAGCAAATGGTTTGAAATTGGTGTGGAGCTGTGTAATTATGAACTTTAGAGCATATGGACATTGTACCTTTGAAAGCACCAGATATTTATCCTGAGAGAACTAGGCTTATTGCATTAGTGTTACTGGCATTAACTGGAGTAGTGGGTTGAAATGCCCACAAACTGCTGTGCAGGTTGAACATTTGAGGTGCCTGCAGTGTTTATGGGGTAAATGAGGAGGGGGAGATGTAGCAGCTGTGGTGTATGCATGTAGGTGGCCAGTGAAAAGTTATTCTGTTTAACTCTTTGCTTTTAGCAAAGCAGATCCATCTGATTACTCCAATTCTCCAAGTTTAAACCCTTGCTGCCATATGGAATGTGTTGTTTTCCTACTGTAATAGTGCAAGAGTGGATCAAATTCAAAAAGTAATGTTGCTACCTCAACACTGAGGACACCAATATTCTCCATAACACCCATCAATAACATCAATATGTTATTGATCTGGAATGTACATAGGATTCCAATTGCCAAAACTATGATAATTCAATTAATTGAATTAATTGAAGGACATTTCAGCAAGTATGATATAACATTCTATTAAATGAATAAATTTCTTTCACATAAAATATGTGTTTGTTTTGAACCACTCAATTTGAGCACTGCACAATTAACACCTGAAATGTTTTTGGGTCATCTCAGCTGAGAACAAATTGGCCGAGAGAAAGTTTTTGGCCTCATTGGTAGCTGTCAGCATTAGAATTTCTGTGACTTGGAGCACCTGTGTTCCAAGTGAAAGGCTGAAAGGGCTGTGGATTTTTGTCACTCTCTGGAAGGTTTAAACATTACAATCACGTTGTGCTCCTCTGAGACTTTGACTGCAAAAGAAGAGCTGAGGAATCCGTTTGTTCCATCCCATTCCTGTTGTGTAAGGAAGGGCTCTCTAGCTGTGCTTGGAAATGGCTCTAGAAAGTGTCCAGAAGAGCCAGAGGGGAAAGCACAGCTCATCTGCTGAAGGGCAGCACTCACAGGTGCCAAGAGGAGTCTTGTTTGCTGAACTGGTTTGATACGACTCTAAATCTATGGTGGGGGAAATAAACATGAACACCACATGCGCTCCACTTCCCACCAAGTGTTATGTGACTGTGTCACCCATCTTATGGATTTTTGCAAGGTTTACTGATGTCCTTGTACTCCACACCCACCCATCCCTCTTACCCCATCTGAAAGGCATCGTAGCCCTCAGTGCAGCAGAAGCTCGTGGTGTAGTCTGTACATTTCAGAGCAGACAATCCCGTCAGAAATTTCCATGATACCATGACAGCAGTTTTCTGATCTCATTTAAATTACAGAATTACTTCCTGTTTTGAAAGAAAACTGGAAAGGACGTGGTTCTGGAGGTGGATTGGTCTGGTTCAGCTTGTTAGAGAGACAGCTTTGGGAGTGGGCTGTTCAAAGCCACTTCCAGGCAGCTTCACTTGACTACAGAGTAGTCTGGGCCCAAGTTCTGACTCATGGCAAGATGCTTTTCCCTATCCTGCTGGGTCTTGAATTGCAAATACAAATGACCCCAGAGCCTGTCCCAGACCTTAATTGTGGTTGATGTAGTAACAAGTGTGTACCTACGCTGTACAGTAAAGAGGTCTGAATTAAGAATTGGACAATGGAGGGAAATTTTGGCCAAGCTCTCACAGTTAGTCACAGGATGAGTACATAAGCTGCTAGATTCAACTCAGGAGAAAACAGGATATGAATGACTAGACAAAAATGTTACACCCACTCCCTGTCAAGACCATAAATCTGGTCCTAGAAATTGGAATGAGAATCTACTCGTCCAGGCTCAAAATCCACTCAAGCATTCTTCCAATGGAATGATGAGTGTCTGTTGTTTCATACAATGAGTTGAGAAATATTGCCTGTGCTGGTAAGTGGAATATTGAAGGTTAGAATAAGGATTTAGAACCTGTCTGAACCTTCTTAGAAGATTTGAGTCAATGAAAAGGTTGTTTGATGTTTATCCAAGGGTAAGAACATACAAGAGCTCTTTCCACATTGTAACTACCTTGAGGCAAATTATTCACTGACACAAAATATGGGATCTCTAGTGCTGTTTTCAGGGTTGCATGATACAGTGAAATCCATCATCTCTTTAATGAAGATAGAAGTACTGCAGAACTCCTTGATTTCAGCCTGGCTCTAACAAACTTATACTCTGTAGCTTAAACTCATGGTCCAAACCTTAACAGCATTAGAGGGACACAATTCATCATTTTGTGGGAGCAGGTCTGTTCAGTCTTTCATTTTGTCTCATTGATTTTTTGCAAATAGGCTCTTTACCCCCACCTTGCATAACCTGTACACAGAAACTATGCCTGTATATCAATATCAGCAATCAACACCCTGATGGAAAGGATTAAAACTCCAACTGTGTGAGCAAGCTCCTTTGACTGACAAAAGAAGCAAAACAAAAAAGAAAAACAAAATAAAAGAGGATAAATTAGTTGAATAATTTAATTTCAATGTTGTTTTATCTTCTCACTAACTGAAACAGGTTTAAATCCAGCTCTTGGAGGATTTTCAGTGTTTTATTCATTGTTCACATTGGTGACCTAAGGGAATGTAGTACCCTGTGTTCACCCCAAAGCAAAGGATATCACTTTTTAGGGTCAATCTTTAAAATTTCTTTGGAATCCTTGCATGATTATTGAAAAGAGAACAGAGAGGATCAGTGTCTTTCTAACTAGGGCTGGTAGGTGGCTCCAGGTGCCATCACATTGCTGGGACACAAAGCCAGGAAGCAGCTGAAGAAGTGATGATGTTTTGGGTTGTGTTGTCACAACACCACAGGCAAGAGCTGGTCACTGATGTGAGGCTGCTTGTGCCAACCCTGTATTGCTGTCCTGGGAAATAACATGACAGAATAATGTAACACAGCCATTTTACAACCAGCAAGGTGGAAACAATGCAGTGGGGAGGGCTGAGGGGAGATGAGAGCTAAAGTGTTTCAGATTATCCTATAGAGAACAAATGTGTTTGATATACTACTCACACTGTCTCATATGAAAGTTTAATGTCTTGGGGGTGCCAGCTCTGCACAGATCTGTGACTGTAATCAAGCCACAAGCAATGGCTGTGTGAAAGATCTTGGAAAAGTTTCTTGGTGTTTCCAATGGATGTGTTGCAAAGCTATGACCCATTTTTCAGTCACTGGTTTGTATTTAATAACCATGAAGCCCTACAGAGTAGAGAGGGAAAAGAAATGAGGTTGCCTGTGCTGAAAGAAATGGCTGTGTGAACCAAACCATTGTGAGGTTTTATATCTTGATTGCTTCTCTCTGGAAAACTCTGCCAAGTCTAAAATAATTTCCATAATAGTGTGCATTGCTGATATAAATCCGATAGAAAATGCAGCATTTATTTTCAACTTTTCAACTTGCAACTTCTTTCAACTTCTACAATACATCAAATTCCTTTCAGGATATAATTACAACCTGTTTATCAGTGGCAAAAAGTGCCCTTTTGGGGTTCTTCCTATCAGCACCTGAAGCAGAGATAAGTTTTCTAATGAACCATTCAGTACAAGCACTTTGAAACTACCCATTAGCTGACAGATTTCACCTGCAACAGACCTGAGTATATTCTCAACTGGTTTTGTCTCTTTTTTTTCCATTTCTAAATGGATTTTAGTGGCATTTCTTGACTCTTGTTGGCAGCAATAGAAATATTTACCATCTGTTCAAATGCACATTGGCCATGGTAAACAATACAGACAATTCCCCAAGCAATGGGTGTGGGGAGGCAACCAATACTGGCTGCTGGCTCTTCCTGCAGCTCAGGTGGAGGCAGAGGACAACGCAGTCAGGTGAGGTGTTGGCACTGAACTCATGAACAGAGCACCACTCCAGGGTGGATCCAGCAGAAATAAAGTTATGAAAGTGATAGTGATGAGATGAGGTCAGAAGATATTTGGTTTTGCCTTAAACAGTTTCATTCTGTTGTTTATGTGTGTGGTGCCCAGCACATGCTTCTGGGGAGGTTCAGGTCAGAGTAAAAATGAAAGGAGGTTGCTGCATGGAAACGAGCTTCAGAAGCTGTAACACCATGTCAGAGCAGCCCATAGTGCTGTGTTTAACATGCATTGCTCAGGGAGAGCTGTAAGAAAACACATTAACTCTTTGAAGTGTTTAGCTGAACTCTCCCAGCTGTTGACTTTGTCCATGAAGAGAGGCTGTGTTTTGGTTGGGTTCCCAGCAAGCAATTTCCAGACAAACCCACCACAGTTGGTGGACCTGAGTCAGGATTTGCTTGTAAAGGTGCCCATGCTGTTAAGAGCTGTATTTGCAAGTGCAGGTGGGGAATTTAGGAGGTTGCTGCTGGGAGGAGTGAGTGTCTCCCAGTGGTGTCCCTGCTGCAGAAACGACGGGTGCTGCCTGTGCCTTTTGTGTAGCAGCATCTCAGATGAAGTCTCTGCCACTCATGGCATATTTGCTTTGTGTTTAGCAGAACTTTCCATCTGGAGTCACACAGTATGTTTGTTCCCCATAGCATGAAAGCATGACATCTTACTGCTTTTCCCTGGAGCACAGTAACACATTCATTTTTAATTGTTGACCACTCTATCAGAAATCCTATTTCCCAGAGTTTAATTGTTTTGCATGATGTTTAATTCATGGCTTCCCTACAGAAATCAGCTGTTAACCTTTAAAAAAAATTAATGTATTATTTAGTATTTATTTATTATTTAGCAATAACATTTTTAATTGTACAGGATGATATAATTTATTTATATTTTCACTATAAAATTCCATGTCTCAGTGGTCCCTCTCCCTTCCCCTCTTTTTTTTGACTTACAATTATGAAGAACAATAAAAGCTGAAGAAATGTTACCATAAAGGTTTCGAGAACCAGTTTTTGACACAAGATGTTCTTATACAGGACAACACTGAAGACACATTCGAATCCTCCTGGAAATGCTAAGCCAATGCTTAAGACCTCTTGGAAATCAGGGCATACGCAAAAATATTTTTCTTTCTTTCTGAATTTGTTTTCTTCCATATTCTTACAAATGAGCTGCCCTACAGAAAAGTTCAGTGGCAAAACTGAAGCCAAAGTTTCAGAGGATTTGTAGAAACAAGAATTCAGAGTTTCTGCCAGACACCTGATGCGAATGGTGATATTCATCCAGCCAGGGGATCGTGCCATGCAGAATGTGTCTAGCTGAGTTTCACACACAGAAAAGTGCCTTTGGAAGCATTCCAGGACAATAATTATTGGATACCAGGGAGCTGCAAATAAGTGCTAAGAAATGAGGAAGAACAGCACCAGCACAGATCACATCCCCCCTTCTGGCTGCCTGGAATGCCCTTTCCTTTGGCTGCCATGCCAAAATCTCCATCTTTTCTTTCCGGCTCTCAACAAATGCAGAGCAAGATGAAAGGATTGGGTGCTAGGGGATATTTTGTAGTGTGCCCAATTCCTAAATCTCCTGCCAAACCCAGAGACAGGGAGGTAGAGGCTGTAGGAGTCCCACTTTCAGCAGAGCGAAGCTCTCCCATGATGTACAGCCCAAATTCAACTGCCCCCACAGGGTCCAGCCACTCAGACAGAGATCCAAGGATGGATTTCAGCACAGGGGGTGTGTTTGGAAGGTTCATATCAGCAACATATTCCTTACCTTCTGTGTTCAGACTTTTACATAAATGGAAATATATATATATATTTGACTGACAGGGCTGAGAGGCCATTGTTCATTTTCCTTCTTTCCAAGGCAAGTGGTGGACCCAAGAAAGCAAGCCAAGATGGATGTTTCTTTGAAACTACTGGACTTCCCTTGTGGCTGATCCTCAGCCATTCCATCTCTTTACAAATAGAAACGGATTTACAAATAATCTCCCCTGTTATCCTCACCCACACAGGGAGACATCATTGTTTCCCTGCTCTGAGCAGGTGCTCTAGTGTCAGTGCATCATCAGGAGAGGAAGTGCTACATCTGGGCAAAAATCAGTTTACAGTGGAAGAAACACAAAGCTTTTAATGATGAAACTAGAAAGCAGTATAAAGCCTTTTGCTGAGTGTATTTGGTTGAAAAACAAAATTTCCATCAAATCCTGAGGGAGCAGAGCTGCACTTCCTTTCCTAATTTTTAATATAAACTTTGGCAGTGATGAAGACTGAATGGATAAAGCAATTACAGGAAAACTCCAATTCAGTAGGAAACAGGAAAAAAAACCAACTACAGCAAAAACCCTGGTCATTTCTAAGAGATAGGATATCTGATACAGCTGCTGCTCTTTCAAGAACTACTTAAAAGCATTTTTGACTATTTTTCTCTGGAAAATACTTCAATCAGCATATATACAAAAAAAGCCTTTCTTCTCTCTTTCACTTTCTTTCTTCTTTCTTCCTTCTACTGCAATGTAAATTCTACTGCAAAGGAAGAAGAAAAAATCTGT
Source organism: Irena cyanogastra (assembly GCA_013397155.1). NCBI lineage: Eukaryota > Metazoa > Chordata > Aves > Passeriformes > Irenidae > Irena > Irena cyanogastra. The sequence continues at coordinate 1,190,603 of VWZV01013691.1, read as the reverse complement.
ATAGGACAAATGACTCTCACTTCAAGCAAATATTGCCATAAGTAATTATGCTTCTCTCTGTTCTTGTTTCAGAGATACTGATGTTACGAATGAATTAACCAAGGAACAAAATGCTTCACTGCCAAGTGAGAGCTAAGCCTTGAAGTTTAGTGCTATTACTGTTAACGTGTTTCACTTGGATCTCAAACCACGACATGAAGAGGAACTGATACCAGTGAAGGAGACACATTTCTTGTCAAGAAAGAGTCTCACGATTCCTTTGCTCCAAGGAAATTCGAATAAAGGAACACTCTGTTTGGAAATATGCCTATTCTACTTGGACAGAGTTTAAAAATGGGTAGAGGAAAGCAAACAGAGCTAGAAAACATTGCAAAGTAAAACTATGACTTTTTAAACTAAAAATTCAAGTTTTAAAAATTTTCCATGGGACTTTTTGACCACCCATCCTTATTGGGACATTACTTCTGCACTTTACCCCTGAAACTCTTGCAGGACAAGGAGTTTGTTGTGCTTGAACAGAAAGGATCTGCATGTGATTTCCAGTGGCTCCCTTGGTGATTATTGAGATGTTTGTGCCTTGGGGCTGGAGCACCTGCACAACAGTGACCCTCTGCTAGGCTGGAGCTCAGTAAGATGCTGGCCCTGCCATAGATTTTGGGTATGGCATGGACCCCAAATCCCTGGGTCTGTGCCACTTCACAGCCCACGGGCTCTTGGGTTGTGCTTATGGTCCCTGTGGAGTTCTGTGGGTAACAATTGTTTTGCTTTAAAAATGAGAATGGGAACAGTTTCACACAGCAAGGGGCTGTAGAACAGATCAGGATCCTCTGACAAGAATTTGTGGTCAGAGGAAAGGTTGGTGTTTGCTGCATGAGCTGTCTGTGGTCACTGCTCTTGTCTTCTGTTATTGCAGGTAGCTACGTGTCAGGTTGTACCTTCAACACCCTCAGCCTGCCTGACTTGTGCTTATACACTTATTAAATGATGGTGTGCATTTGTAGTCAGACTATTATAAATCCATTACTTCCCCGAGGCCAGAGGAAATGGTTTTAAAATGTGAGGTTTTTCTACAGAGAATTGAGAGATAAAAATACCAAAGTTCTGTGCTTGGCTTGTGCAGATCAATGTAGTACAATAACTGGGAACATAAACCAAGCTTAAAATATTACAAATGTGATTGCATGAAAGCTTAACTTGACATTGAGTAATTATCTCTGCAAAAGTCTCCTAAACCACCCTAAGAAAAAACAAAACCAAAACCAAAACCAAGCAAAGAGCCTGGCAGTAAATCATAAAAGAGAAATAATAGTGTGTGTTCTTGCAACCAAAGTCTGAGTAATATAATTGTACAGTAGTGAGTGAAACTTCAAATTTGTCCTTCACTTTTTCAATACAATGGAGAAGTGTAGATGAAAAGTCTTGGGATGGGAGGTATCAAGAGGTTTTGAAAATTATTTTTTCACCAGACATTTCACAAAGATTTTTTTTCCTTCATCTGTAACTTTCTTTCTCCACTGAAAGTTTCACAGAGACTTTTTTCTTAATCACTAACTTGTTTCTCTGTCAGGAGAAACTAATTGTTTGGAACAATTAGTTCCAAACCTGACAATTGCTATTTGTGGCAGGAACAATGAAGAAAAGGAGAACAAGGCAATCTTTCAAACAAGACTTGAAACCAGTAATTAAAGTTCCTACCAAGTTCAGAAGCTGGTGCTAGGTTGAACTAAGGCACAATCATTATTCAGTGAGCAATAAGGTTTACTTGCATTTTCAGGACAATGGGATAACATTTCATCCCACAACAGTCATGATGTACCAGTTAGCGAATCTTCCCCTTTTTTTCATGAATTTATATTAGGCAGAAAATAAATACTAATGAAATGTTCCCTCTTCTGAAGCACTGAGACACTTATAGGAATAATTTTTGGGGGGAGGAGTAGGAAGTAAGTTTGTATCTTAGGCTTCTGCCATTATTTCACTTGAACAGATGGAAGCTCAGCCACTTGTGATTGAATCACTAAAATGAAAGGACATCACTGAAATGATGGTCACTCATTTGCTCAATTCCATGTGAAGAAAATTAGCAGTGGATAGTGATGGCTGTGAGTTTCCTGAAAAGAAAGAAAAGCAGCCTTTCCCAATAACTGCAGTTATCCCCACATTCTCTGTTTCCACTTGGGATACATTTCTGAGCTGTCTGGTATGCAGAAATATGCAAATCCCTTAGAATCCAAATTGTGCCCCAGTTTATGCATGAAGAAATTCTTTCTCTAAATATTGCAGGTACCTAACCCAGAACTCTACAGCAAGAAGAGTCAAACAGACATTACTCTAAATAATTCTAACATGTGGGACCATCAGTAACAGGACCCTGAACACTTTTTGTATTCTCAGCATGGAAAGTATGTTCCTGGTTTTGGAATACATTAAGTAGCTGCCTAAATCCAACACATACAAGTGTTGGATTCAGGTCCCTGTCTTAGAGTGGGGTGAAACTCAGAGTTTGAAAGTGTCCAGTTCTCTTTGCTATTAAACAATGTCAACTGTTTCAGGTGCTGTCTGAGAAAGTGGCCAACACCTCCACTGTCCCTGGGTGTTGAAGAATGCAGCTACTTTGCAAAGCACAAAAATGTAATTTAAAAAGAAAATTTGTCAAACCTATGAAATACTATTCACTTAGATCTTCAATCAGCTTCTCAGTGCTCCATTGCTAATTATTTGCCATCTGGTGCAGCCCCTTCTCTTCCAAAGCAACGTGGAATTCTTCAGGAGCAGGCACAGGCAGCAGTGCTGCCCGAACATTAACTGCTTCTGACTGCTGATCCTGGGGAGCCTGATTGTTTGAGGCAAATCTCCTCCCCAGGGACAGCAGGATTTATTCCCTGCATCTGGGCTGCGAGTTTTTTTTTTTTTGTTGGGGGAAGAAAATGCTTCCGTGTCATTTATAATGGATTTCATTCCAATGAACAGCCATCTTCTGGCTTATTATGACCGTGGCTTATCAAATAATAAACCCCTGTCACTCTGAATTGCTGGGAGTGGGACCAAGCCAGCCAGCTCTGATTTCAGTGTGCACTTTGTCATGCCATGAAATCTGCAGTGGTTTGGGGCGTGCGGGAGTCAGGGCTGCCAGCAGGGAAGGACCTCCCTGTGCCCCAGGGGAGCTGCAGGGAGAAGGGGGTGTGATTCCTCAGGTTCTGGTCCTTTGTACACCATCCCACTTTAGTGCTACCTAATGTTCATTAGGGATGATCACAAAGCCATATGGCCAAACAAATGCACATATCTCGGCGTGTTGGCAGAATGAGTCCTTGTTAATTCTGTCTCCTTTTCCAACCCTCTGCCTGGGAGAGAGGATAGTGAGGAGGCTGGTTTTACTGTGCTGAAGAGATGACAGACTTGATAACTTTAGTATGGAGCATTTCCAGAGCTTAACAATGAACGGCACAAGCTTTCTGAGGGGAGAAAAAAATAGGCACTGATTTTCAAATGCATCAGCAGGTTGCAAAAAAATGTGCTGATTAGCCATTTTTATATTTGACTTGGGATGGTTGGGACATGGGAGATCTCAATTTAATTTCTATCCCTGCAACATTTTCCCTGTGTGACCTTATTGTACCTTTTAATTTCTCTGTGCTTGGATTCTCCCACTTTCTCCCTAGGACAGGACGTGGGTCTTGGTACACATATTTTTATATGACACATGCTGGTTTTGGTTGGGATGGAGTGGATTTTGTTCATAGTAGCTGGTGTGGGGCTGTGCTTTGGATTTGTGCTGGAAGCAGTGCTGATAATTCAGGGATGTTTCCACGACTGTCAGGCAGGTCCAACACAGAGCCAAGACCTTTTCTGCTCCTCACCCCATGGTTCAGGAGGCTGGGGGTGCATGGGGAGCTGGGAGGGGACCCAGCCAGCACAGCTGACCCCAACTGACCCCAGGGATATCCCAGGCCACGTGGTGTCATGCTCAGCATATAAAGCTGGGGACAACTTTAGAGTGGACATTCAGAGTGATGGCTTTTGTCTTCCCATGTTGCAGTGCCATGGGATGGAGCCCAGCTCTCCTGGGAATGCTGAACACCTGCCTGCCCAAGGGAAATGGTCAATGGATTTTTTGTTTTGCCTTGCATGTGTGCATGGCTTTTGCTTTACCTATTTAACTTCAGAAAAATCAGGTATTATTTCAAGGTGGATGCTTTCTCAGGCACCCAGAGTTAATGACAGCAGGTTATCTAATGACTTGGAAGGGACTGGGACCATCCAGTGGTGCTGGACTTGTCTGGCCTTGCTGCAGGCTTCCTCCCATGGCAGGGTTTGTCCAGCAGCACCCCTGTCATCACTCCCTCTTATCCATGCAAGGCACAGCCTGGAACCCCTGGGGCAGTGTTTCTTTCTGTGACCAGAAGTGATGGAGTGCCCACAGATATTTTTCTATGATATTTCTGAAAATTCAGCTTTCAGATGCATTGGTAAATTTGAGCAATTATTTTTCCTCCAGACTTTTTTTTTTCGCCCCTGCCGTTATTCTCAACATGTTAAATGAATCAGCTCTAATTTATGGTGATTCTTGATCTGCTGAAACCACTGTGCTCATCTCTGTTGTCAGTTCCAGGGCTTGAATGTGTTCTTTCCAGAGATTCCAAGTGCCTGCAGGAGTGCAACTCTTACACCACTGCATGTCCTCAGTAGTTGAACAGATGAGTAAATTTGAGCAAACCTCCTATTTGAAACAGACCCCACAGAAAGGAATAAAAATGTCATCATCAGCAGGAGTAAACTACTCTCACAAATAACAGCAACAGAGTCTTAAAGCAAAGGTTGGCTGTGTCTATATAGAGAAAATACTTAGTGTCTGTGTGATATACAAGGCAGCTTATCTCTTTGAGAGCAGGAGACTATAAAAACACAATTGCCAGAACGAAAGAAAATTGAAGCTGATTGCCATAGCAACAAAAGAATTACATTGATGAAACAGAAGCACATAAAATCCTTGTATGCTACATTAAAGACAAAGCAATCAAAAGTAAACAAGAGAGGATTGAAATTTGCTTGGCTAAAGCTGGAAATGACAAATGTTAGCAGGTGATAGAGGCAGAAATGAGCCCACAAGAAAGGAAAGGGCATCCCTGAGGAGCTGGGGATTTATTCCCCATTTCCTCCATGAGCAGGACAACAGGGACCTGGGAATGCAGCTACGGGCACTTCCCAGGCTTTGAAGGCAGTTTGTGGAAGCAAATTCCCCATCAGAGGGTCAGTAACAGCAGTTTTCATCTGTGCCTTTTGCATTGATCTCCACGACTTTCTTCCCAACATTGCCTTGTTTCTCTCTCCAGATGAAATTCCCCATGAAGCTGGGTAAAACAAGCTGCTGTTGGAAAAAGGAAGTTTTCTTCTCCAACCTGCATCTATTGAAACATCTTGCATAGACTGGCACCTATATGTCCATGAAAATACACTTTTGCCCTTTCGAGTCTGCATGGCACAATGACACTGCAGACACTGCAGCAGAGCCAGCAGCCTTCCAGAGTGCACTGGAGAAGCTACAATTTCAACCCCACAACATAAATCCGACAGTTTTCTGACGTGAGGGGTGAGGGGGGTTGAGGACCCAGACCTCAGCACCTCTCACAGCATCCAAACTGTCGTGGCAGATGCAGGGTTGTGCTGTGTTTCCTTGTCAGGCTCCGTGCCCCTGTCTGGGGATGGATTATTGCAAACCTGAGGGCTGCTCTCACCTCCTGAATCACTCCCACATGCAGCTGGTTGGATGAATTTACCTGGAGCATAAGCAGCATAAATCTCAGTGGTATTACCCCAGAAAAGGAGGATGCTCCTCTGTGCATCCCTGTCCACACAAGAACAGCCATTCTCATTTTTTGGAGAGAGAACCAGTGTTATCCAAGGTGAAACCGTTTGGAGGAAGTGTCTATTTGTCATGGCTTGATCTGGAAGAGTAAAAAAAGTAGGAGGTATTAAATAAAAGATCTTTCCTGAATGCAGCTATAATTAAAATGTTAGTATTCCTTATCATAACAAAGCCTTGAGGTCAGTCCAAATGTATTTGAGTACAATGAAAACATTTCAAGTGGTGGATTGACATGTCCTTAAGATACAGCAACATTTAATCTGCTAGATTTTAGTCTGCAATAATGACCAAATCTTTCAAAGTTACCACAAAAATTCTTAAGACTAGAATAAAGTTGACAGTTCCTTTAATTACACTCATCTTCCTTTCAAAGGAGGTGACAAAAAGAGTTAAGGAAGATTAACTAAGACTTAAATGCACAGAAATTACTCAAGGCATATTTAAGTAAGACTTAAATTAGTCTTTCATTTGGACATGGGAGATTCCATTAACAATAATGAAATGAGGAAAACCAGATCTCTGAGCTCTGCTTGGAGGCTGTTTCCCAAGTCCTATCCATCTCCCAGATCGTAGTCCAATCTGGATTATTTTTCTTTAATATTTCTGTCATCCTTTTTTTTAACATTATGTTTTTTATTTTTGCTGTACTTTAACAAAACTCTACCTTAGCCCTATTTGGGGTTACATTTTTCCATACAGGACAATCTATCCTGAGAGTCAGATCCTGACTCTCAGGTTCTCCCTAAAAACCTGGTGTTTAAGAGAAAACTGCATTGTGCAGTATCAGCAGCTCCTGCACAGAGGTGTCTCTGAGTTGTGAGGAGGAAAACAGAGAACAATTCTCCTGGCTTGCACTGAAGGAAAGGTTTGCAGCATCCTGCCATGCGCAGATGGGCATGAGAGTCATCACCATGGTAATAAGATAATCAAAATCAACCCCTGAATTTTTAACTCTGGATGATGAACGGTGGAGACAGAAAGTGTCAGGGCACAGGCAGAAAGGGTGGCATGGGAAGAGGTGTGTGAAGGAGGGTGTAGCTGCATCTGCAGAGCACAGGCAGCCTCACAGGTGCTTCTTTCTCCCAAGGAGACAAAAAATCAATCATTTCAGTAAGAGATTCCTATCAAAGCAGGAATGTTAGGAGTTTCCCCAGCCCAACAAGAGATTGCTCCCATGCTTGGCAAATGTGTGAACTTGTGTCCAGGGTGGCCTTGGTGGGGCCCCTCTGCCTTCCCCAGGGTGGTCTCCAGGCTTCTGCCACTGCTATCTTCACCTCTGCAGTCCCTGTTCTCTGAATCTCTGTCCTAAATCTGCCTTGCTCCAGCATTAGCCCATCAATTCCAGCTGTTCCTGGTGTGAATATTGGGAGAGGACTGCTCACCGCCTCTTGAAAGGCCAACTGTTGTGATGTTCCTCTATATCTCTTCTTCAGGTCAAAAATCTCAGCTTATTCAGCCTTTCCTTAGGGTCATGTTACGTAGACATTTCATTGCTCTTGTCATTCTCATTTATTTTCCTTTACTCACAAGAAATGTATCCTCCTTTGCAGGTTTACTCTTGCAATAAAATAACTCCTCTGGCATTTTCCCTCTGCACACTGTATCTTCTGATTCTCATTGATTTTTTGATTTTTAATTTTTTTTTATCTCCACCAAACCAGACTGTAAAACCAGGAGGGCAGGGGGAGAATGAACTTCTATTCAGTTTTGTTGGGGTTGCAAATTGGATCCATCCATTTCTCCAAGTAGGAAAACAAACAAAATGGCAATACTCTGGGGAGCACACAATGCAAAACCATGCAACAAGGAAATTGTAAACCTACTTTCTCTCTGTGGGTGGCTAAATGGCTGTTTGAAGACATTTAGCATCACACATGCAATTGAAGGAACAGAATAATAAAAGAAATAAAACTGCATCTTCCTATTAAAGAAGCCCTTTGTTTTATCAAAAATTACTGGACTGCTGATTTAGGATGGCAGGGCTGGAACTCTTTGTGAGGGGGAAACAAGCTTCATTTGGGCTTGTAATTGCATTAACGTGCACTCGTGAATACACTCTTAAGGCAGTGCTGCGTGTCCACGGAATTGCTGTTCCCCTTGGCTGGAGTCCAAATGTACTTGGACACTGTGGAGAAGGAGACAAATGGGTGCCATTTTCATGGCTAATGATCACAGGCATTAGCAGGCACAGCAGCAGGGGTGGGGAAGCAAAGATGATGGAAAACTTGCTCAGGAAATAAAGTCCACACAACAAACAAAGCAGTGTGTTTGTGCGTGCTGCTTCTGTTGGGAACCAGAGTCCTTTCCATCGCAGACATTCCTAAATGCAGGAACAGATGTACTGCAGGTGTCTGGGAAGGCCTGGGGGACTCCTAGGGGTTGCTGTGTTTTTAATAACTTGGGTAGGGGTAATGTCAGGTCGCATCAGTAGAGAGGGATCATTTACACTGCTAAATTCCTTCCTGCCTTAATTGCTCTCTCCTACTAAATCCCAGACCAGTTAGTCGAAAACTAATTTAGCTATTGCCGCAGTAAACTGCTGTGACAGCAGTGTCTACAGACCTGCATGCCCCTTATCTTGCAACACCTAGAGCCAGGACACATTCCCTCCTGGTGACTTCCAGGTCCCACAAGAGCAGCTGAGATGTGCATTTCAGGCAGCTCACTAATGAGTCTGTCATGAAATATCCCCAGGACAAAAGTCACAATCTGCCTTGCAGCTGGGGAAGAAGAAGAAATTAGAGTTGCTTTTTTTAAATTGATATCCTGCCCCACCATGAAGGAACTGAGGCTTGGATATTCTGCTTTGCCTAGGAGAGTAAGTGCAGTGCAGAGGGACAAGGACCCATTTTCCCTAGCAGGAATACATGCTTCTTTGGGGCTTTAAGCTGATTTTCACTCAGGATGAAAAAAACAAACTGGATGAAAGCCTCCAGATAATGCAGTCTTCATGTGTAATCTAGTGAAAAATGAAGTACCTGTAGAGATGTTCAGCTTCCAGGACACAGCCACATTCTGCTTTAAGCCTGGCACACTCCAGTGCCCCTCTGCAGCTTTGGGACAGCTGGCCCTGCCTCTCTGGGGCTGCCCCTGGCTTGTAGTGAACTGCTGCCCCAAGGGAAGAGCCTGGATCCAAAGCAGCTTATATTCAAGGAGCATTGTGGTTCAGGCTCAGGTCTGCATTACAGGAGCTGTAATTGCTGATTTAGAACTGTCTGGGTTGACATATCCTTTATCCAGATGGGGCATGAGACCATGCCTTCCAGTTAAAACCTACCCACACCATCTCCATTCAGTCTGGCTTTCACATTAAAAAGGTATTTGGTATTTATTCTGGAACAAAAAAAAACCTCCGGATTTTTCATCAAATAGAATCAACCTCCAGTCAATTCAATATACCCCATCCTACACCTGTGGGTTTTTAATTCATCCTCCTCTCCAGTATTTCAGGAATTCCCTTTTGGAGTCTGAAATAGAAACCAAATCTCCACACGACTGGCAGCATGCCACTAAAAAAAAATAAAAAGCAACAAGAAACCACCATAATGAAGGGTTAAGAGGAGGGAATCAGGAAGGATGCTGTGTTTGGATTGGAAATAAAAGTAATGTGCCTGTTTGTTGACAGTCCTCCCTGCCTATCAGCACCATTACAAAAACTGCCAGTACAGACTGTTTAAATTCAAACACTGTAGATCAAGTTTTACACTTGCACACAAGGTGTAAAGGCAATGAGCCGACCAACCTAAAATTAATCTGTGTGGGAATGTGAGATATTGTAGGTGTGCTGGGTAATGGATTCCAGCTCTTCAGTGCAGCAGACTGGAAAAGGCAGGGGATGCCCTCAATTCCTTTCTAACCTCTTGCATCTTAGCTCCCTTATCATGTTGCAGAGAAGTGACAATTTTATTTTTCATAAATTAAGGGGACAAGCACACCTTCTGTACTGCTCCTACCTTACCAGTGATCTTGAGATTGTGGAGGGGATTTGGAAACCAGAGGAAGCTAAGCTGACAGAGGAGCCAATTAGAGGAAGGAGATGAATGATGGGGCCCTGGGAGACTTCTGCTGCCTCAGGAAACCCTGGGACTTCTAAACGATTCTTAAATCCCCAAACTTTCTAAATGAGTCCCTTAAAGGCACACTGCAGTGTTGTGGGAGGGTTGAGCTGAAGAGCCGGTATGCAGAGACTCTAATGATTGAGGTAAGTTTTATTTTTAATCCCTAGATGTAACAAAAAACCAGTGGCAGCCACCTTCACCTCCTCACTGCCTCTGCTCTTCTCCTCCTCTTCCTGTTGCTCCAGGATAACTGCCATCGGTTCCAGCTCTCCAGCTCAGCACCACAACAGCCAGCACTGATGCTTTTGCTGGTGAGATATTCCAGGAGCCCATCAGTACCCTCAGCTGGCCCAATCCTCCCCCATCCCTGCAGGGAGCCCACAGCAGCACCCTGGCCTCTGCTCCCTGTGGAGATCCATTGCAGACATGGAGCTCTGTGACACACAGATGCACCCACAGACCGCTGGGACCAGCCTTGTCTTCACACATGGCTCCTCAGTGCACAAAAACTCTGAAGTTCCTTTATCCTTTGTTTAGATTTCAGTCCCTAAAGCGATGCAGAAACCTCAGTTCTAACAGGGCCTTGTGTGCAGCTTCCTTCTGCTCACGGAGAAAATCTCCTGGAGTTTCGGGTGTTTGGCAAAAATCTCCTGGAGTTTTGGGTGTTTTGCATTGTTGTGCTAAGACCATCTGGCACCAGGTTTATGGACCAGCCTTGAGGCAGCCGAGGGGGTGATTCCCTCAGCCTGGGGGAGAGCAGGAAGGGTGTACAAACCCCTGATCTCACAGAGAAGGAGGAGGCTGCACAACCTGCAGATGGCTCTTGTTCTCTGAGCACAGCCTGCAGTCAGGCCTTCCAGGACAGAGAATTTACACTGCAGGAAGCAAATTGTCACAATGATGACACAAACTTGATGTACCATTAAGCACAGTTCAAAGGAGAAAGGCAGGGCTGATCCAGCTGTTAGTGAGGCCCTCTCTGCTTCATGGCATTATCCGGGATGGATGGATCCACTCAGACAGGCCAAAGGATTTGTGTACAACCACAGGCAGGTGAGCCATGAACAGCTTGAACCTAATGAAGACAATATCCAAGGTGTATTTTTCTGCTCAGAACTGTCACAGCAGCATTTATTTGTCAGTGTTCCAGCACAGAACTTGAGCCCCAGGTTTCAGTGCCCTGATGCGGAGGCGTGGGTTCCATCGGGGCCTAGCATGGCCATTCCCAGTTTAGTCCTCACTCCCTCCCTGCCTCCCATTCTCACAGGAGATTTGACAGGCAATTTATTAACTCCACAAGCCTTCACACAGTCAAGACTAAATTTAGAATTATTATTCATGGAGATGAAAGCTAACATAGTGTCTCCATTACCTCTTGAAATAAGGGGTCCATTAAGGACCAGTGAGGTAACTGCTTCCACAAGGTGCCATCTGTTCACAGGCACATGTAATCTTTCAGTTCCAATTATCCTCAGAGATCTCATTTGTTTCTCACAACCATGAGCTGGTTCAAATATGAGACTACTCATTTTTTCACCAACTCCAGTAACTCTTTGGATCGCATTCTTTCTGGAAAATGCAATTTCTTTATTTAGTGCATCTGTCTTCTGAGGCTTGAAATTCTCCCTGAGAGACCCCAGGCCTGGATGTTGGCTAGTGGAAAACTAGGCTAAATCTAGCTCTTAATGTCTAAAAAGCATGAGTTATTGCTAAACTGAATAATAGCCACAGCATTTATTTATGGAGTTGCTATGCCACTGCTACCTTTTCCTAACTTATTACTTTGTAAAGCTCTTTGGGATATCCAGAATTTGAAAGGTGATATATTAAACTGGGTTCTATTATATTTCCTGTTGCTATCAGCAACTTCCCTTTTTAGCCTGGTTTAAGGCATCTATGTGTGTTTTGTGAAATGCATTTCTATTCCTGTGCTCCAGGCTTCCAGATGTCCATTTTAGGTAGTAAAGACCAAATACTAGGAGGTGCTACTACCAACATTCTTTCAGAGCACCAGTCTTTAATCCTGTCAGAAGGACTAAGAAAGGAGTTTGAAATGAGAGGACAGAGATGGGAGCAATGCATTTCTCATTTGTCATTTCACTGCTTGGGTAAAATAGTATTAAACTCAGTAAAATAACATTAAACTCTGCAAAATGATCAGTCTCCTTACCCTGAAGAAAGATTTTATTTTTTCTATTTCTCAGAAGACATTTCTTTACCACCAGCCACAAATTCTTATAGTGTTCTCCCCAAAAATTCATGAAACAAGGTTCTCCCTTTTTAATTCCAGCATAATAAGGTGGAATGATAATTCTTACACAGCCCATCAAAAATGGTAACAACTATTGACAGGGCAGTGTGACAAACTTAACAAACTTGAATTTTACTGTGCTTAGAAATTGGTGGATTTTTTTGGCCTGAGGGAGCAAGAGTCTGCTGATGGCAATGGCATTGAAATGATGCAATGTTAGAAACCTGCCCTAATCATGGGATCCCTCTAGAGAGCACAAGTTTACCAAGAGTCACCTACTGAACCGAAATTTCTGAGCACACACATCGTGCTGTAAAGAGTTACAGAGACCCTTAAGACAACTAGCATTTCCCCAGGAGTAAAGATGTCCTTGCTAGAAGCTGAGAGATCAGCCTTCCCTCCCTTTGTCATTTCTGGAAAACAAGCATTTCATTTCATAAAGATTTCTTTTGTTCCCTTTGTTCTAGGAGATTATCTTCTTAACAGTCTAGGCACTTAGATCAAAGTGTCTGATTTCAGAGGGGTTTTATGGTTGTTGTTGCAGTTTCGTGTTTGTTTTTCAAATCATTTCTGATGTATCTTGCAGCAAGAAAAAAGAAATTCTCTACGGGTGGGTAAGCTGAACCTCAACTTCCAATCCCACATGGAAGATGCTGCAGTCAGGCACATCCCATCAGTTCCAACACAGTGATGGATCCAGCTGAGTTACTTGTAATAGTGTCTAAAAAAACAGATGAGCAGTTGAATCCAGATTTTCTAAATAATAAGTTTCCACCAGGAGGCTGCATAATTCCTTTTGCAGATGGACATCCCTGTAGACTTTCAGTACACTTGACTATTATTAGAACGAGGAAAATGGGAAGAGAATATTTTAATATTTGAGATTTTGCCTTTCCCTTACTACAGTGATCTCAGAATTATAGCTCTAGGACTTTTTTTTTTAAATGAAGATTTTAATGCTTATGGACACTTTTAATTAAAAACACACATTCTCCATCCCCTCTTCTTTGCAGCTTTCATTCTTCTTAAGTTGCTGGGATTCAAAAGGAACACTGGGGCTAGAGCAGAACAAGGAAGTGGGTGGATGAGGGTGCTTCTATTAAGTCAGAGACATTAAAAATCAAAGGCTGCTGAGACACAGATTTATCCTACTCAATCCTGGACCTAAAGCCCATGCTCTGACAGTAGGCATTTGGGCTGCTACCTTCAAAAAGCTATTAAGATCAAAGATGAATGAAATGTTTCCAATTAGACATAGTTAATACCAAGGATTGCTGAGTCTGGTGAATGCTGAATGTTCTGCCATCTCTCCCCACGCACACACACGTGTGGTCCCACACAGAGTGAACTCCAGAGGTTTTCTGCAATGGCCATGGCTCGGTATAAATTTCAGCTTTAGAGACAAAAGTCGGGTGATTTAAGGATAAATAAGGCAGGCAGAGAGAACAGGAGAGGGTCCATTGTGTTCATCCTGAATTCATCCCTGCCTTCTGCAACAGAATACCCCCAGATCTGCTGCTGAGGATCAGCATATTTAGACGTTACCATGGCTATCAGAATGGACATTGCACTGATGTTTAAGAGCATTAAAATTTTGGGTGGGTTATAAGGAACATGTTTTTGCTGGTTCTTTTCCAATTTCTAGTTGATATATACACACATACACATTATTTATGTACTGAATCAGTACTAAATAAATGAAGACCCCAAATTACTTTCAAAATTAATTTGGATTTTAAAATAAGATAATTTTGGATTCATTCCCTTTCAACTTTGTTCTTTTGCCAAATGATAAAATAATAATTTTAACTGTCTGGCATTCTCTTCTCTGCCACAACATGGAGATTTATTTAAAAATAGATGCAGGAACAAATACTTCAGCTGTGACACTTGCCTAGTGTGGTAATACAGTTCAGAGCAGTGACTCTCACCTTGTGGAGCAGAACCAGCCCATAAATTTAAGTAACACAGGACATACTTCAAGTGTTCTCTTCTTAGGATAAACTGCCTTTCAAGTTAAAATTCGTGCAGTACAGAAGGTGCATCTGATCCAAGGAAGTTTAGTTTCAGACACGGCACGCTGCAGAACTGATTGCTGTGAAAGCAGCATGGTCTGCAGAGACCCAGGGGCTGCTCCTCTGCTAATGAATCAGTGGGAAAGTCTCAGAGGCAGCAGGGCAAAAGATGGGAAGAAAAGTCTCACAAAGCTCCAGTGACTCCAAAGTCTCTTCCTCTGAATAAGGACACAATCACATCTCAGCAGGTCTGGAATCAAATGCTGATATCCTCCCACGAGTCACTGAACCACCTCCAGCCTTTCAAAGCCCAAATTCTGGGGCACAGGCTGGTGCTGCTGCTCTGTCATGGGTACTTGGTACTGACATGTGTGTGAACCTGGCTTGTCTTGCACCTGAGGTGCATCATTTGCATGAAATAAGTTGTATATCTCTGAGGAACATTGCATCATCTCAGCAGACCTTTGACAATCTTAGGGAAATGAAGAATTTAGAGCTTTCCCTGAAATCAGGAAAAAATATTGCTATGGAGCTATCAAAATGTTCTCTTGTAACAAAAATTAAACTGTCTCTTGGATTTTTATTTAATTTTAGTGTTATTATTATCTCCTGATTGATAATATACAATGTATTTGCAAACTGAAATGTCATTTCAAATTCCCAATGACAAAATATTCATATTAAAGCAAATTGAATATTTTGACATTGTTGAAGTACTTAAGTTCTTTATTTTTCCCTTGGAAAATCTGATTAAAATCAACACAAGTGCATACAAACATACAACTTCATCAAAACAGAATTTTCTAACAGGAACATGTTCTGCCAGAAAGAGAGAAGTATTTAGGCATCTTCAACATCGACTTTCTGGGTGGAAAGATTAACTTAATTATTGTTTTGTTGGCTAAGGAAGTAATTCAATTGAACAGTGCTATTCTCTTAGTGTAATGGCAGTATTTAAATTCTGTATTTACAAATAGGGGACTAGAGAGGAGGCTCCTCCAGCTGTGCCATCAACTTCCTCAAGACTAATAGGACAAGCTGGTAGGCAGAACTTAAGAAAAGGGGAAAGAGAGAGCCTTCACTTTGCCCTTCTCTCTCCTTCTGGCAATTTTGAAGATCACAAACTTTCTTATTCTGGCACCCAGAGTGTTGCATGTAACAGACACTTACATATTAAATTTTCATGTATTTATGTAATCCTTTTCAATCTATCAGAATGCTGTTAAATTCTCTCACATTTTTGTCCTGCAGTACATCAAGTAATATCCCTCTTCCTCATATTTCTCTCATGCTTTTGAGTTCCATGATTATTTAAAAAAATAGAAGCAAGATGAAAACAACTAAACCATTTTATCCACTTAGGTCCCACAGCCCAGACTTGACACTGAGAATCCTGAGTGGAAAGGGAGTTCAGTCATTGACTTTCATGCCCCTCTTTCCCATCACAATTAATCAGAACGATGGATGCTTCATGCTCACTAAATGAGGAGGTTTATGGATGGTTCTCTGCAGTGCCACAGCACAAGCACCATCAGAGATGCTGGTGGATTTCCATATCCAATCTCTCATGCAAATAAATACGATGATCCATTTCATTCAAATTATTAGGCACTGCTCCCCCTCCCTTCCCCTTCTTATGTCTGTTAAAATTATTCATTTTTGAGAAGCATTAGGGGAATAATCCACGATCAACAATGTGTCCAGTGTTCAGCCTTGCTGCCTCCAGAATCACTGATCACAGACCCAAATATCCCCAATGCCCCAGGCACTCGACTGGAGGGGACAGCCAGCCTCCAACTACTGAGGGACTCTTCCCTGCAAACTGCCTTCAACATGTTTAATATGCTTGAAATGAATCATATGAATTTTTATTCACCACAGATTTCTATATGATGTTAAAATCCTTTACTAACATGAGCCTCAGGTTCATTAGTTTTGGCTAGACAGGCAAGTCGCACAGTATTTTCCTATCTCTTTATTTGGATGAATATGCAAATATTTCTATGACAGATACATGCATAAGCAAACTTACAAGTAGGTATTTGCAAATATGTGTGCCACTCTGAAATTAGCTCTCTACAAACAACCCTGCCAGTAAAACTCATTGTTAGAGTGTTTGCAGAGAGCTAACAGATGAGAGGGTGGATATAGCTGGACTGAGCTCATTTAAATACCCAAGCAAATAGTTTCTGAAGTTTTCCATTATTCTCTCAGTTTTATTTTCAAAACATTATGAAATATACAGATTTGGCACCTTCCTAAGCTGCTGATGACAAAAAGGAAGATAACAGGAGTCTCTGAGGGCCATTCTCATTTTGATGTCTCTCCACATGTTGTTGATCTCCATCTCTCATATTTTTGCAGCCTGGGGTTGGATTTCTGTTGTCTCCAGTGCATGGTCTGGCAGAGCTGAAGTGTTCCCACATGTGGAATACCCAGAAGTGTCACAGTTCATTCACAAGGATCATGTTCCAGCCCTGGAACGGAGTGATTACAGCTTCTGCTGGTCACAACTGTGACTCTTCAGTGGGACAGAAGGCAGAAATTTGCAGAGCAACAGCCTTCAACCATGCCTTGCACCAGCATTATCAACTATCCTCTCATGGTAGATAAGCAGTGGAATAAATCCTCTTAATCCAAAAAAACCCCACAATGGTTCTAGATAAATACATCTGGTCCAATAATTTCTGTGGACATTTTGTCTGTTACACTCAGGTGTGCCCAATTTTCTTTCAACAAGTAACTTCTTTGACTGTGTTGCTAAACACATCTTTCACCTCTTTGTACTTCCCCTTCACCCTAAACTTATTCCAATAACCAAAATGCAGGAGCATTGTGAAATTGTTTGGATGCATCACACTTCAGAGATACAGCTTTGAAGCAGCAACACTGAAATGGGAATAAATGACAGCTTTAAAAGAAATAAATTAATTGAATTAATTAAATTCAGATTAATATCTTCACATCTAAGAACATGAAGTGGCTTTGATTTCCAGGTCACATAATTTTCGTATTAATTAGTAGCAATGCTTCTTAATATATCATTTTAACTGATTACAGGAGGCAGAAAATAAGAGCATCTTCACAGGAGTTTAGTGCAGTTTAACTAATATTCTTTCACTTCAAACCTTCAGGTAATTCATCTTAACTTGCTCAGATGTCCTTGTGCACCTAAGCAAGTGAAGATGGATAACCTGGAGGTTTGGGTGATTTCTTGCTCATCTCCAGCTGCCAGGAACATACCTGTAGCACTGGGATGAACAGGGGGTATCCACCAACAAAAAAGGTGCTGTAATTCTGCTGTGGATTTATGGCTACATCAGCTGCTCTGTGCCTCTGTGCCTGCAGCGACCTCAGGGGTTTTCTGTTCTTTGGTGTGCAGTTGTCAGGGAGCAGCTCCTCACCTTGCAGCAGGGGCGAGAGAAGGGTCAGGTTTTCTATCAGTGTGATACCAAACAGGGCTCCTCACGTGTGCAGGATCCTGGGAGTCACTAAGCTCAGGGTCCAGAAGAGGATTTATCTCTTTGTCTGACAAGTCGGTAATTTTTTTTTGTTTTAAAGAAATGAACTTTTTTCCCCTTTTTTCCTTCTCCTTACTGTATTGTATTGTCCTAACTCTCCAAGTAGGTAGCAAAGAGGAGCTCTAAACTCTCTAAAGCAGCTACAATTAAGCTGTGCTTAGGTTAAAAAGTAAATATTTCAATTGAGAACACATCAAAAAACCTGGACCCTTTTTCTACCCTCCTACTATGATTTATGAAAGTGATCATGTCTTATGTTTTTCCTGATAGTGATGATAACATGGCTTCTCTGTTTTGCTAGGAGAAATGGGATTTTTTTTTCAGATAACCACACAACTAGACAACCATCCTTGAGTGGAATTCTGCTCTTGCTCATTACAGAGCTTGCACATTGCTTGATGTGTGTGAAGGGAGGTGGAAGAGAAAGGGGAAGGAAAAAGGAAGAAAATAACTGGAGAGAGAGGAAAAATCCAAGAAGAATATTTCAGCAGGAAGACTTTATATAGAAAAGAAAAGAAAAAAAATCTATATTTTACAGAGAAAGCACATTTTAGTGTCAGTCTGCAAACCTCCTTTTAGATAGGATAACATATTTCCTCAATGACAAAAGGAAAAATTGACTCTTTGGAAGAAAATTTCCTGGTTTAAAATACAGGGCAAAGGTCTCTGAACTCAATCTGGGGTTTTTTTTGGAACCCAAAATAAATAGTTTGAGTGGTTATCAGATACAGCCAAGTTCCTCTGGGTTTGCCCAATCTTAGTTTTCCTCTGGCCTCTTCTGTACTTCTGTTTGCTGTAAAATACATCAAAGCCACATCTGAGATAAAACACATCAAAGAGCAGCAACCTCTGGAACCAGGGAAATGGTAAGTGAGGAATGCAGGGAACAGCAGGAGAACCATGTTGAGTACAGAGGGATGAGCCTTCTGAGAAAGGATGCCCAGTGGACCTCTTGCTTTGCCACAAGGACAATGCCATCCGTGCATTTTACTGGCATTTCCTTGCAGGAAATGGCTAGAATTTATTTCTGTGCATGTCCTCTGAAGCTGGTGGAAGTCACTGACGCCCCAGCTCTCAGCAGCTCCTAGGAACTGTGCTTTTCCCAGGCAGAGCACACAGCTGGGTGGTCAGGAGGGTAATGGAGCAGTTATGTTTCTCCAGAGGTTTTCACTGTCAGAGGCTGTTTGGGATCTGATTTCTCCTGGCACATCTTGCTAGCCCATGACTTCTGTTTGTGGTGAGAGAGGGGACATCTGAGATGAACAACCCTTCAGCCTGCAGGTACCTATCCCACAAACTTTCACATCCCATTTAATTCAAGGTTCTTTTCTGGAAGGAAGCAGAGCAGCATGGCAGTGCCCTGTGCAAAAGATGGAAGGTGAGGATGGCAGCCCCACTGCCCCAGCTCAGATGAATGTGGGTAGGAATTCAGTGTGAAGTATCAGGCTTGGGGGGCACCCAAGGAACTGTGGTTTTATTTTTTTGCCCTTTTTCATTCATGCATTGCTCTGGTGTCTGTCCATAGAAAGAATAGGGCAAAACCAGTGTCAAAGTGTAAAACATTTAATTTTTGAGTCAACTTATGTAATCATTTGGACATTGGTAAGGTATTGTGTTTATACAGATTTTCTATAGTGGCCATTGCCTCACCAAGGAAAAGTTGTGGCTGTTATGTGACCTAAAAGCTCCCCAAAAGAATGGGAACACCTCCAGCTCCTGCCCACCTGCAGCCTGGTGTGTGAGCCCCAGTTTCACGCTGAAACCCTGATGTTTCCTTTTTCCACACTGACAGACCTTACTGGCCATCTCTGGCAGTTTAATTTGCTGTGACAAGGAAGACTAAGGCTAAATCACAACAGCCATCACTATCAAAGAGATGAAAAACCACACAAAGTCTGTGCCTATGGAGATGTAGGCACCAAGCACACAGGGCTGCAGTGCTGAGGCTGGAATCAGGGGAGGGAACATGTAAAGAGCCATCACCTTCTGTCCCCCTTCCCTGCAAATACAAATAGTGCAGAACAGCAAGAATGTCATTGTATTTGTAGCCACAGAATGAATTTTACCAATATTTAAATTGCATTTAGTTGGCCAGGTCTGGAAACATTCTTGCCACCATCTCATCCATTCCTTAACCCTGGGTCAAGGATCATAATTGCTAGGGTGGACATAGAAGTTCTGTCAGAGCAAACGAAAAGTTTTGGTTTTATGAGAACAGCATATATTTGCAAAACTTATTCTCCTACCTACTTCCATTATCATGGTTCTAAGTTCAAATGTGCTGCAATAAATCAAAGTTTTCTGCTGCTCCCACACCTAACTCCTTTCCCATTTTCTGTGCCACCAGCTCTTTTTTTACAGAACTATTTTGTCCCAAACTGCAACAAAATAAAATGCCAGCTGCAAGATTTCTTTCTCTTGCTGAGGGAGAAATTTTCCTTTTTCCCAGTCATTTTCAGCTGCACATGATATCAGGACTGAGCAGCTGTTTGCAGCTGCCAGCTCGTGCAAAGGAGCCATCCTTGACAGGGAACAGAAAAACCTGAGAGATTCTGATGCCTCTTTGGTTTCTTTGCCAGTTAACCCCTCCTCACATTAGCAATAATATTTCTTGAGTAAGATACTAGCACAGCATTACTTGCATGAAAAAGTGCATTCCAAGGTAGATCAGCCAAACAGGAATATTTTAGATGGCACAAATGGACTAAAATCATGCATTTAGAAAAAAGAAGGGAATAGCCATGAGTAAAGACCTCTGTTGAAATCTCTTGAAAATATTATTTTCCTGTCAGTTCTGTAGATCTTATATCTCTCCCTTAGGCTCCAGCAAGAGGCAGAGAAGGATATTTTGATGACAAGTGTAAATGTTTAAGCAGTATTGACTGGCCAGCTGAGCAATGTGTCACTCTGCTTTCATAGATTCTAAAATCTACAGAGTCCTGGCTCTGAGTTTTTTATTATTTATCACTTTTAATAAGCTTTTAAGTGACCTTAAAAAACATGGGAGATGCTGAGCTATCTGATACCATGTGTTAATTTTCTCTCTTACAAAACACATCCCCAAATTTAAGTGACTTTACTCTGAAAGGAGTGCAGAAGAATGTTTCTATACTCCAGATGTCAATGTTCTAGGAATCAGTTTGTTGCCATCAAGGGTTATACTGTTCTGGAGATACTTCAGGGTTCTCTCCAGACCTAGACATTTTAGGTAAGGAGGCTTCTCTAGGAGAGTGGGCTCTTCAGCCACGTGGACATCAGCACCCTGGATGGCTGAGTGGAGAGGAAGTAAAATAGGACCAATGTTCTCCACAGCTGCAAAAAATCCTTTTAGTTTATTTCTTTTGGTGCTCACAACTGTGAAGGGCTTTTCAGAGAGGGATGGCAGGAACTGTGCATAGATTTTATCTCCCTGCAGGAGTAATTTGTCAGGCTCTGCATAAGCAGAGATGTGGATGCACCAAGCTTTTCCCTTTTGGCAGGTGCTCTCCATTTTCCATAATGTGGACACCAAAGTTGTTCTGAGTGGTCAGGTAGAAGAGGCAGGAGAAGTGGGATGTGAAGGACACAGCAGGAGGAAGCAGCCAGCCCAGGGTTACACCACAGGAAAGCTGAGGAAATAAAAACAGCTTTGATGTTTTAACAGACCTTTGTACAAAGATCATCAGCTGGGCCTTGCAGCCCAGAGAAAGCTCCAGGTTCCTGGAAAGATTTAACACAGAATAACACAGAACATCTCCATGGGCTGCACTGCATCCTCGGGCCACATACATCTCATTACACCTAATTAGCCCACCTGCTTTAAGTGCAAACTTCCCCAACCTGCTGGAAGCAGGATCCTTCTGGCAGATGAAGAAAGTCCCTTCCTGCTGCTCCCTGAAGGAGCTGTGCTGCAAAGCTCATTGTGGGAAAGGTCTTCTGCTGACCACAGAGAACAATACCAGCAAAGCCCTACTGCTAATTGGTTTTCCATGGCCAGATGAGCTCCCAACCCCTGTCTGAATCTGTTTGTCCCCAAGGCTGTAGCAGCTCTGCAGATTCAGGAGTTTTCAGCCTGTGGAGCTATGATAAATAGAGGCAGGTAATGGCAGTGCAGATAGAGTGCAGTACTGGAGATCTGCTCTCTATTAGCTGCAGAATAACTCCTGCTGAACCCCAGGTTTAATGGCAAATATCTCCTTTCAGCAGCTGTTTCCCCAGACATCTCAAGTACATTCACCCTGAACTGAACTGCTGGTCTTGTCTTGCCTGTGAAAAAGCCTCTGAATTACATTTGAAAATGAATTAACTTTGAATGATGGTGTTGACAACCAAATTCTGAAAAATTTTAGACACTGGTCTCATTTTTGTTACTAGTGAAAAATGGCATCCAGAGCCAAAGGCTTCAGAAAACTTTCCATATTTGTAAACATCTCCAAAGCTGAACTATTTAAGCTTTAGGATTCAGGGAAGTTTTAATGGCTACAAAGGAACCTGAATTTTAATTTAATAATTGTATGTGGAGCCAGCATCCCAGCTTAGAGCAGCTCAGAACTTCTATTGTGAGATCTGTTTTAAGCTGTTTACAACTTGGATGAATTTTGAGAATTTCAATTGCAAGCTTTTGAATTAATTTGATGTTTGTAGAAAGGCATCTGTTAAATTGGTGTAAAACTCAGTCTGAGAATGAGACGAGAAAAAGTGCATTGTTTAAAAAGTCTGCATTTACTTCCAAATTCAAAAGCAAGGACTTGACAGGTACCAAGGAGAAGATAAGGTAGAGGAGCTGTCTCCTTGCCATTGTTCTGAAAAAAAACCCAAACAAACAACAAGACAAAACAGGAACATAAGGAAATGTGAACCTCAGGGGTAAAAAAATCTATTAACAGAATTGGTAGAGTCTGGCACCTAAATTTGCTGAAGAATGTGTCCCAGCCTGCCAGTCATGTTCTTTGAAGTTGATGAACACTTAACAGATCATTCCCTTTCCCCAGGGTGTCATGGGCAAAAGAACCTGAATTTGGGGACTTTTTACTTAAATTATCAACCCAGTGAAGACAAACATCTAATCAGTGATTTGTTTATTGAGAAAAAACAAAGTGCAAATGATTAAAAAAGCATTTAATAAACACCCTTCCTCCTCTAGCCTCAAATTAAGTCAAATGCCTGCCCTCCCACCTTCCCAGCATGACTTTTTCGTGTTTTCATTCCAGTTTACACTCAGTGTGTCACAAACCTTCAGTGAGTCAAAGGGTGGTGAGCTGGGGTTGTTTATACTGGTGCTTCTCTCTGTGCCCACTCTGTCACAGCTCACCCACAGCCACAGTGGTGACATGGGGTGCCCATGGCCATGGAATTGGTTGTCCCTGACCCACAACTGGACATGGTCCCTTCAGGCTTGTACCCTTGGGCATGGAGCAGCACCACAGGCTTTTCCATGAGTGAATCTGTGCAGCTGGAGCCATCAGTGGTGTGAAACATCCTGGTCCAGAGTAGCCAGACAAGGAATGAGGATGGATCCTGAACGATCCTGAATCTTGCATCACTGCGGCTGGTGCTGAACCAGCTCCAAAAGGGGCTGATACCTGCAAGGTGCTCCATTTACCAGGTGACAGTGGCTGGGATGGTGAAGAGAGGCCCAGACTCCAGGGACAGAGGGGCTGAACAGTGCTTTTCATGCTGCAGTTGTGCTGTGGGCTGGGCATGAGGAGCAGACCAAAAGGATTCTGCCCCCCAGCCCCTGCAGTGCAAAGGCTGCCATTTGTGCTGTCAGTAAAACCTTCAGATAGCTGCAAAGCTGGGCCATCCCTCCCAGTGCTGGCACAGGGAGGATGGCAGCCAACTGCCATTGCCTGTTCTGTGATCTGCTCTGTCAACAGAGCACAGAGCTAGTCCACAGTGCTTGTGGAAACCCCCTAAATGCTGCATGCTGGATTTGCAGCAGGGCAGAGGAAGACATGAGGTCTCTTTTCTCCTTTTTTAATATAATCCACATGCAACAAAAGTGTATTGGGACTTTGTAGGTACCTGGTTTGTGGTGATTGGGATTGGGGCTGTGGCCTAGCCTCATCCCCAATGGGCACAGCTGTGAGCAGCAGGTGAGCAGCACTGACAGCAATGAGCCAGAGAGTGCCCAGGTGTGTTGAGCAACCACCAAAGGGAACAAAGGGCACACAGGTGCAATGTATGAACCATGAGAGGTCTAAAAGGCTGGGCTAAAGAGCAAGAAGGGCAGATGCTTGCAGCCTTCTGAGGTGGAGTGATGTTTCTCTGTATGGGCAGACACCTGAAGTCTTCTGATGTGGTAAGGTGTTACTCTGTATGGGTTGAAGCTTTCTGAAATTGTATAGTGATACTCTGTGTTGTGGCTGTCTCAACTGTAGCCTATGCTGTGGCATGTGCTGTGACAGGACTTTATGTGACTTCAGAGGTGAGACCTCTTCTGCCCTGGCTTTAAACAGCTGTTGTCCAATTTGATTCTTGTTTCTAAAGAGTCATCATTTCTGATGTGGAGGAGACTCACAGGCAGTCATGCACACTTTCTTTTCCACCTGCACAGTCTTGAAGCAGAAAGACATGAAGACTTTTATTCCTGGAACTGGGAAGCAGGGGGATGTATCAGGACTCCAATCTGCAGTAAACTACAATAATTTTGGAAACAAGCTACCATCACACCCCCTGCTTTAAGAGTGACAGCTCTTACAGAAAGGTCCTGGCAGTGCTAATTTGCATCTCTGCTCGAGCCCTGATGGCAGCACCTCCCTGGGAGAATCCCCCCAAACAGAGCACATGTGCAATGGGACATGACAGGCTGTGTGTCTGTGGGCGAGTCCCTCAGGGGCTGTTATAAGACTCACCACCATGTTCTTTTAACTGCCTGAGAGAGATTGTAATTCTTTTTCTGTGCCTGGTGGAGTGCCTTCCCACTACTATAAAATGCAATTTGCAAACAAAAATAAAAGAAAAGGGATTTTGGATGATCTGGGTAGTGTCCAGGGCCAATTACAGAGCAGTTTTTTTCTTGTCTACAGCTGTGAATGCAGTTTATAATAATTTACTCAAGTTGTTAAAAAGAAGTAATTCTTTACACATCTGTTTTTCATAGGCATTTACTGGCCTGTAGAAAATGTAATTAAGCAGGATTCCTGTCTGTTGGATTTTTTTTTTTTAAACAAGGTCTTTCTGTTCCACTGCTTCTATTAAATTTATGAAGAGGGAGGCACCACATTTAACCCTAAACCCAGAATTTGTCTTTGAGATAGGCCCCACAGTGTGCAAAACTTCCTGGTTTTGTCTGGTCCATGCCCAAGCTGTACATGCCCCTGCTCACCACACCTGACTCTCACCTCAGTTTCTGGATGGAGTGGTTGCTTTGAGTCAGGATTTAGGAAAACTCCACCAATAAAGAAAGAGAGTGGAGGGTGGAGATGGAGAGGCTCCTGGGAGTCCCTGATGGAGTGCTAATGCCATGCAAAGCCTTTCATCTTCAGGTTTCTAGGCCAAATTAGCTGTAGTGACCCAAAGCTTTACGAAACCAAGAAGGGATGTGTTTTATTTTAACTTGTAATAAAAAGACAATTTGACCTGATTTTTTCAAAGGGATAAGTGTGTGTATGCCCTTTTGGGAGTTCCTCTGAAAATCAACAGCTTGTCTTTGAGTAAAAGAGAGGCAGTTCTTCTCCCTGGCTGCCTTTGGAGCTTCTCAGTCAGCCCCATCCAAAGCCAGGGCATCCCTCCTCTGAGAGCACCAGGAAGGAGATGCTCATGCTGTGGCCAGCCTCCTCTGCCCTCTTCTCATGTCCTCTGCCCTGCTGACTCAATCAGCAAGTTTTCTTCAAAGGAGATACTTCCAAAAATGGACTGACTTCAAGAGTTTGTTTACAAGAGATATTTATAAAATGGCACATGGGGATAGACAACTTTCTCTCTTCTAGAACAAGCCTGGAAGTATATAGTTTATATAGATGTTCACTGGCAACAATACCCGAGTTTTTTTCAGCTCTAAAAAAAAATTGCATCATTCAGTTACATCTGTTTATAACAACGTAAGACAGTCCTGACTGATGAAGTGCCATGTGGTATTTTCAAGCATTTTACCTCTTCAGTGTTTTTCCCTATGCGTCAACAACTTGTTTGGTTTGGTTTTTGTATTTTTTTTACCTCTTGTAGGCAGCTTGTCTTAGGACACCTTCTCCTTGTGAGTTACAGAAAAACTTGATTTGGTCTCCAGGCTATGTTAAATAGATATATAATAAAAAAAAAAAAGAGAGGTTCTGTATTTTTTTCCCCAGTGGCGGATTGGCAGGATTTCCTTTCCACCTGTCCTCCAGCAAGGAAGATTTCTTATCTCAGCAGTTTTGCTGCTGATAATCAACAGGAAATATCACCACAATTTTAATGGAGGCTGACAATAGTAGGACATCTGGTATTAAGGGAAGCTGTTAACCATATTCAAAATCTAAGTATAGCATGACAGTGAGGAAGTTATATAAGAATCCTTGTCACTTTGGGTTGCAAGTGTAGTAGAGTATTCACTTACACAATCCTGGCACTCAGGCCTGCATGGGTTTCTGAGGTTTACACTTGCTCTACACCAGTCCCATGCTGGTTGGCCTCAGACTATTCCCTCCCTCCAGCCCTCACCCTGTGCTGCTCAGTGCATCAATTCCATCCACTGGGAACATGGTCCTGCTGATATTCTGGGTTTTTTTGGGTGCTGCATGTCAGGCACACAATCACCTCTAAATCCATGGAATAATCAGCAGAATTTGTCATATCATGTCTGTTGCACCCTGGGGAATATTCCCTCCTGCCATCAGCCCAGCAATGCTGTGCTATTGAAGTGGCACTGGAAATCATGAGTGACCATTGCCTGTTGGCCAAGGAGAGCACAGGTACCTGTGTCCACCAGGAATTTGCAACGCAGAGAGAAACCAGCCCAATAGAAAGTAGCAAAGTGTAGGGAAAACTGGGCTTACCTGTGGGAATATGGACTAACATCACAAGGCAGTATTTTAAATTCTAGGGCTCTTGAGTTGTCTGTGTAGCTATAAAAGCAGAATAACTTTTTAACATTGCTACTATTAGCGAGTTTGTACCAAATTTGGAGAGTGCTGTGAATGGTTTGGGGGTATAGACTAATGGTATTAAAGGGGCCAAGGTCTTTTCTGGGCTATATTTGTGCACTGTTAATGACTTCTATAATTAAAGGCATAGTATAAGCCTATGTCTCTTTAGTATTTAGGTACAAATCTGCCTTTTCTCATCCACACAATTAGTTCTACTTAAGGCTGTTAGGACAGAGAGGCAAATGGGCAATCTCGGAAATTAAGAGAACTGCACTAGAAATGAAGAGGCATAGAGAAGTAGACCTCAGATCCCATTATCTGAACTCATTTTATTAAGGGCATATTTGCACTGTATTTGCAATTCCCTCAGAATCGCCTACCCATTGCCGAGGAACGTCTGCAGAGCAATTATGTTATCGCAGATGCTAATGTGACCTCGGGGAGGGAGGGAACCAGGAATCCTGCAGCTGTGGAGAGAAAATATCACATTTTAATGATGGCTAATGAAGG
Source organism: Irena cyanogastra (assembly GCA_013397155.1). Lineage (NCBI taxonomy): Eukaryota > Metazoa > Chordata > Aves > Passeriformes > Irenidae > Irena > Irena cyanogastra. Next base: position 1,163,338 of record VWZV01013691.1, on the reverse strand, counting down.
CTTGGCATGGCACCTTTGTTCTTCCTCCTTGCTCCTCATGGAAGCTCGCTCTGTGTGGAGCTGAGAAGTCAGTGGGGCTATACATTTGCCTGCTGGTGAGCTATAATGTAGCAGCTGTTAGCAAATGAGTTGTTCCCTACACAGTTAAATTAGGCCTAATCTTTCTTTGCTCTGTCTGTGCCAGGTCTTTCTCCTTTTTTTAATTTTTTTTTTCTGTGTCTCAGTTGAGGCTGAAACAAGGGGGACCCAAGGTATTTATGTGGTTTTCCCTCCTAAGGCTCTGAAAATTAAAAATGAGTTGTCACTGGCCCAAGCCCCGTGAAAACTGGGGATTTCAATCGACATTTCTGCCCCATTTCACTGCAGAGAGTGGGATGTAATTATTACAAATGTCATGGTAACAAACTTGGTGGTTTTCACAGTGACAGTTGCCACTGCAGAAATAGCACAACAGAGAACAAAAATTACCTGTCAAGCAACTCATTATGTTCATCCAAATCCTGCTTGTTCAATTCTCCATTGGGCTGCACCTGACACAACACTTCCAAATGCTCTCACAGATTACCCATGTGGATCTGTCTCGAGCCATAGAATCCTCCCACAGCCCACCTGGGCAGCCAGCACCAGGGCCCTGAGGTCTAGAGGGATTTCAGTGCCCCCCACAGAAAATGTCTCACACCTAGTGCAAGCCCATACTCTTAATAAAGGGTCTGGAGAGAGTAAGAACCTTACAGAGCTGGCACAGTTGAGTGGAGCCTTGTGTGGAGGTGGCTGAGAGGAGACACATTGAATCCTGACATTCTCTGGAGCTGAAGTGGCCTGGGTTGTGACCTGTTCTTCACAGCGTGGGAGATGTGACTGTTCTGCTAAAACTGCAGCCCATGAGCCAGAGTATTCACTCTGAAAGCAGGAAATGCAGGTTGAATTTTCTGTTTCCTCTGATCTGGTGCTTTCCAGGCCCCAGGAAGTGCCTGAGACTTGTTCCAGGATGGAGAAATAGGAAAGCAGATGGGCATGCAGGCAGAACACAGGACCCAGTCCCTGGTGAAGTTAAGTTATTGTGCAAAGGAGAATTTAGGATTTATTGGATCAGAGATGCCAAGGCAATTTAACACAGTGAAGTATTTCAAGACCATGGTGAGGTGACCTTGGACCACAGAATATCACAGGGATGGTTGAGCACATACTCTTGGACTAAAGTGGCATTCAGGTGCCTTAAACCACTGGAGGGACATTGGCATTGAACCTGCCAGTGACAAAATGTGACTGGCACATGGTGTTCCCTGGATGGCACTGTGCTTTGCCACAGCTGCCTGCCAGCAGAGCCAGCCTGGCAGGAGGGAGCACCCACAGGGCTAACCTCATTTTATCTTCTTTGTCCCTTTGTCCTAATGCAGAAAGTGACTTTTCTCTGCCTTTTGGACTTTAAGTTCATCAGATGATTCATTCTGTTCTTTTTTACTTCAAAATAACCTGATAAATACATCACTGAGTAGGCATTTTATCTGGTAATGGGCAGGAATCTGATCAGATCACAAAATGCAAACATTGCTTGCATCCTTTAGTGCTCTCCCTGAAGGGAAGGGGCTGATGAACACAAACACCAGGCTATTAAGCAGTGTTTTTTCCAGCCCATAACTCACAAGGGGGAGTCATATGTCTACTCTTTGCATCTTTTACAGTGAGTTGACTGATACTCTGAGCTTTAGTGCTTTATGGAAAGCACTGCTGAATATTTTTCTATCTTTTGCAACCCACAAGATCAGGAGGGTGGAGGAAGCAAAAAAAGTTAGCTGAGGTAACAGTTGTAAATTCTCAACGAAAATCTTCACTGAAAAAATATAATTATATCTTTCACTGGTTCTCTTAGAAGAAACACCTTTTCGAGGAGATGAATTTCAAAATGGGGAAATGGTTGATTTTGAGCCAAACCTTCATTGATTTCTACCATTTTTTAAATTTAAGCACAAGAAAACTAATCCAAGTAAAGTAAGAAAGGACCTTTCACTTCAACAAAAACTTCAACTGTTTCCATCTCTTTTGACTAGCAAAACATATCAGGCCAATGCAGCCAAGGGGACATCCTGCTTCATTCACCAACAAATTCCCTGCCACTTCCCAAAGTGATATGTGGCCTTGAAGTCGATAACTTCTGTGTGCAATAGATCAAGCTAGGCTAGGATGTTTTAGTATAAATTTATGCCATATGAGAATTATGCTCAAGATACGATTCAAGCACCTAAGGATGAACAAAGTAACCCACAAAGCAGACACTGATTTCCCAAAGGGGTGCTTGCAATAGGAAATCAGCTGGCAGCATGCAGAATTAGGGCTTTAATTGCTCCTAAACCAAAATGATGTGGAACTATATTTTTAGCCTTTCAGAGTGTGTTCACTGTTGGAGAAATTCTGGGATGGATGCCTATAAATTGATGCTGCAGATCCTTTTGACCTGGGCTACCAAGGGACTGACTATAGCTCAATGAAGAGCATTTAAGAACCAGATGCATTTCACTTTTTTTCCCCCTCATTAAATATTTTGCCAAGGCTGAACCTGAAAAGAGCAAAATTCCACCCGCTCGCCAAAAAGAGCAGCCTAGGATTTTTTAGAATTTTTTTTTATGTTTCACAGTTTTAAAATAAGGAATATGCTTTCATTTGCCTAACACTTTTATTAGGGTTTCTGCTGTACATCTGGAGGTGTGAGAGTCTCCCTGTTTTCCACCTTATGTCTCCATCCCTCCTTTTTTGTTCATTTAAGTAAGAAGGGCTGAAAGGATGAAATACCAAAAGCTGAAGATTCTTCTTTAGTTTACTATTTTGATCCTTCCTTCTCTCCAAAACAAAATTTTGTAAATTAAAGAAAACCTCAACAATAATAATAATTATTATTATAGAACTTGTTTCCCCTAAGTTACAATGAGTCTTTTTGACTCTGTTTTGTCTGCCAGGCTAATAATATTGCAGCTAGAGAGTGCATATTGGGTTTGGGTGGGCCTCTCAGCAGATGAAAAATAATTTTAATAAACAGAAGAAGCTATTGGCAGAGGAAAACAATCTTGGTATTTTTAACACGCCAAAAAAGCCCTTTTTTCAGCCTTTGACCTTTCCGATCAAAAAATTCTGAGAAACAGTCAAAACTAGTTTGTTTTCAGCTTTCTCCATCATTTATACTCAATCTCTTCTCCACCCACAGGTTCACCCACTCCATTGCTAATTAAAACAACTCAACATCTTTGTCTTTTGTGCCTGTCTTTGCAGTTGATAGGGTCCCTGTTCCCTTGAAGCTGGAATGCTTCCTTGTATCCACAGCGAAGGGCAAAGAGAATTGTTATGCAAAGTTGAACTGCTAAAGCAGGGAAGGAGAACGCATTGTCAGAGCTCAGGCAGAATGAGGAGGTGCAGATTAATGAGTCTGAGGGGGTTGAGGTCCTTTCCTCGTGTGCTGCCACCATGGGGGACATGTTTAGAAAGGAGAGGTGGTCACAGCCAGGTGTTCTTGCTGCCATGGCCCCTAGAAATCATAATTTTTCTACAGGTTTGAAGCCCAAGTTGTGCTCATCAAAGTGTGCCTGGGGTAGGCTAATAAGAGAAGAAGGAGGGGAAGGTTAGGGCGGAGGAGCTGCATGAATTCTTTGAATCTGGAGAAGACAAAATCACTTTATTTTAGTGGTTAGTTTAAGGTCTTATCTTCATGTACTTGGAGCTCTGTAGTGGCTGAAGCCACCCTTTCCTGCAGGGCTTTGTCCTCTGAACTCTTCATGAAGTTTCAATGACGTAGCAGGGATAAAAGGTTAAGAACAAAACCAGAGAACCAACAATTTTTTTTCAGATTCTTGTGGATTTGATCTCAAAGAGAAGAATATTCAGAGCCCCAATCCAGCTGGCAGATCCGTGCAACTTCCCCTGTCCTGAAGTCTTTTCTGGGACATTTAAGCCAGGCTCCCACTATGCTGAGATTCAGAAGCAGGTTTACAAAGCTCAAAAGCCTACCAGGAGGAAGTGCCTTTGTCTTTCTCTTACAAAAGTCTTGTGGAGCCATTCTGGTTGGTTTTCAGCAGACCCAGCTTCCAAAACCTTCCCTCCAAGCACAGAGGGGCATTTCTTTCACCTAACTGTCCTCTTATGTTCGGAAAAGCTTTGAAGAGAAGCCACTTGTGGAGCATGTTTAGTAACAGGATGTCTCTGCTGCTTTGCAGTGTGCATCCCATAAATGGCTTTGCTATGGCATTTAATCAATTGTTTCAGCTGTTTATTACCTTATATATCACAATGCAATGGAGATAGCTGCTTTGGTTAACTTTATTGGATCTGAAATAAATACACAGGATCCACTTAGAGTTCTCTTGGAAGGATATGCTTGGAATGCACTGAACCAAAGCAGGCAGTGAAACTTCCTGCTCAACAGCAGAACAAATCTGTGTACAAAATTGAGCAACTGGCTCCGTGCTTGGAATAATGGCTTGGAGTGCATAGTGAGTTCTACAATGTTGTCTCCGCAGAGAAAAAGTTTCTGCCTTTGCTGTACCTTCTTAGATGACTCCTGTAAAGGCAGTGTTGGGGACCCTGGTTTCACCTACCACGGTGACAGAATAAACAGAAATGTGTGTCCCAGAGCTATTTGGAAATGGTTGGAGCAGTTCCAGCAACACAGACCAGTGAGCTCCAGCTCCAGTGGCCTCACAGGAGGCAGAGAATAGAGGAACCTAGAATGACATGTATTTTCTTGACTCCACTGATTTGTCCCCATTTTGGTTTGCTCATATTTGCCAGACACACAGAAGGCCTGGGGTTAACTAACAATGAAATTAGGGAAGGGATTGGAACTGGCAAAATGGACAGGGAAGTCCAGGATGCAAAACTTGCTGAGAGCTCAGTTTGCCTCCTGAAGCGTCTTGACTGGTTGCTCACCCTCGTGAGGTGGAGACAGACACCAGAAGAGGCTTTTTTTCCCAGAGAAAACCAAATTAACTAGAGGCCAGAGTTCCTGACATCCCTGCAAGTCTGGCTACATCTCTAACCAAAACCTGATTTCCTGCAGGCAAATGCAAAACATCAAGATTGACATCCCTTCAGACTCCAGGGACACAGGAGTCAAGCAGTGCAACCAGTCCTTGCTGGAGCCTCTGTGGAGCTGCCTATTAGGGGTCTAGGAGATATTCTGCCTTCACCTGTGATTTGATCTAGAACCAAAATGCTCCATTGTCCGTATTTTTTCGTTCCAGTTAATTTTTGTCCATATCCCTCAGGCAGAATCCCTGCCCAGTTGTTCCCTGGCACAGTGTTGATGGACACTGTGCCCCTACCCCTGTGACACACATTTCTGAGGTAACATCTGCAAGGTGTGGCCAGTCACAGCAAGCTGGGGTACACAGGTACAGGGATGCCTTCATGGCAGGGTTACAGAGGCAAAAGTGTCCTCCTGCAGTCTAGAGGGTGCCTCATGACCTCATACACTGACAGTTTGGTTCTCTGAGCAGAAAAACACTGAAATCAGGCAACTGGGATGCAGTTGCTCTGTTTCAGGAAGCCAGACCCAAGCACCCTCCACAGTGATCACTGGGCTTCCCACTGTCTGCAAGAAAAACACTCCCACGTGCCCAAAACCATCCTGCCAGTTTTAGGTTCACAGCAGTGGCTATGTAGGTGAAGTGGAAGCCTGGAGAAATTTTGTGAATTAATCTGTTCCAGGCAGTGAGCTGAAGACATGGGCTGCTCGCCCCTGCTGCTTGCAGAGCCTCTGAGGGCAGCACAGCAGGCAGAGCCACTCTGCTCCCACTGCCCAGGCTCCCCCCAGCAGCTCTGCAGAGACCTGCTGTCATACTTAGTGGAGCATCTAATGCTTGCTAGCCAGCCAGCAAGGCATTGGTGACAGGAATTCAGAGATGCCTCAGCTCTGGGGAGCACTAGTCAGCAAGCTGCTGTCCAACAAGCAGCAGTAATCTGAAATAAATCACACAAGCCCAGCTTTTTCCAGCAGAGGCCTATTATTCCAAAGGAAAGACACATCCAGGCAATGAGGCGTGGTGCTGCTAAACGGTTGGCTCAACATGGGTGTGAGTAACTACAGCAAAACAAGTCTTGTTTCCCCTCGGAGTGAAGACTCAGACCAGTTCTTGAGAGGTGAGAGCACAGGCCCTGTGAGCAGAGGCAGGAAAATTGATTTCTGTTTCACTGTTTAAATTAGAGAAAATGGCCTCTGTCTGATCTGCTCCTACATCACTTGGGTCATGGGTTTTAGCGGCAGCCAGGGACTCTTCTGACTCAAAGTCCTATGAGATCCCACTTGTTTTCCCAGAACAAAAGCTTCTCCTCCCATATTGTTTTAATTCAAAACTCAGATCACGGAAGCTGCAGCCCTGCAAGGATGCAGAACCAGGGTTATCCAGCAAGGTGCTGTAGCTCCTTCTGCCTCCTGCTGCAAAGGAGCCTGCCTGAAGGAAGGTTTCCTGATGGGAGTTTAGCATTTACCATGCCCAGGTGAAATAATTGCATAATTCTATTCTTGCACACCCTCTTCCCATGAGAACACCAGTAAAAGTGAGGGTCTGACAAAAAAAGCATATTCCCAACCCTCCCCAGTATGCCTCCTTGAGAAGCCTTTGTCAGGCTGATTGTTCTGGCCATCCATCTCCAGCCTGTCACTAATCAGTCAGTACAGCACATGTCCACAAACTGCAGGGCACAAGGGCAGGAAGACAAGCTGGATTTTAATTTTTCACGTTTATCATGTTCATAGCTCTCCACAGCAGCTCAACGATTTCTTTCTGTTCATAAAAGACAATTGGGAAAATTAGTTGGTTTCAGTTTAACAAGGTAATGATCTAATTTAGTGGAGATCAAAGCAAGCAGTGTGGCAAATGCAAAATGGTGAAATTAAGTTACTTTATTAATGCTCAATGCACTTGCACCAGAGTGATTGACTATCCATTAGGTTTACTGAGCTGCAATTAACAATTATCAGCAATAGCCTCCTCTGTGTGGGCAAGTAGAGGTCTGGATCACGTTCCTACTTTCAGACAACGAATACTTGCACCTTGTAAAATCCCAGTTGATGCAGGAGTGCAATGTCATGGCCAGTTACAGAAAGAGTAGGTAGGACTTTACCTGTGACTTCTTTTTTCTGACCATTGCATCGTAATATAATGAAAAATTATGCATATGCTAATGATCTTCACTGTTACGCTGATGGGCAATTTGATGACTGACAGTAGCCTAAAATTTGAAGAAAATCAGAAATTAATATATTTCACTCATCCAATTTGGTGATTTGTCTATCAGCCAATAACCCCCTCATAATCCATTACTGGCAAAAATCAGTGGTAGCCATTCTGTAAACAAAATGATCAGCAGAGGAGGTGGAGTCTTTTGCAAGCTTTAACTGAAATCTGACAGTGTGAGAAGGATTTAGGTTCACATTAGTGCCTTATCTGAGCACATTTCTTTTTATCTTCTGAGACAATTCTACAATCATTGAATTCTCTGATGACAATTATGTCACTTTATTCATTATTTCTCCTCCTTTGATCTTTCTAAATGTTGGAGAATAGGATCTTTATTTATGTAGTATTCATCTGTTCCTGTTCCTTATTCCTCAGGCTGATAAACCTACAGTCATCTGAAACATGCCAAAGTATTTTTGTTCCAGCATAGGCTCCATGGATTTTATCCTGCATAGTGGTTGTGTATGCATATGCCTGTTCATTTCTGTGCCTGTTCTCCCTTAATGACTTTTGATCTTGCTGTCCAAATTAAAGCAAATTTGACAGCCAGGAAAATTCTTAAATATACCAAGTTCTTACAAGTCTTTTGAAAGTAGGCTGCCAGAAAGAGTAAAGAGAAGCTATTAGCAGAGAAAAGCTGCAGTTTCAACTCCTACCAGACATCAAAAAAATCTACAAGAAACAACAATGTAAGAAAAAGTCCAATTTGGCATTTACATCTTGTTAGACATTAGAGAACCTAGAAGACACACAGCCATAACAAACCAGGATTCCTGCATTGCCTCACTTAGGTTTTGTAGCTCTCATAACCCACCCTTGAATAAAGAAGTATTGCCTTTGCTATTTGAGTGTTATCTGAGAGAAAAAGGGGAACAAAAAAGCTTAAAATGGAAAGGCACAAAGAGAACATGGAAGGAAACCAGATCATTTGTGGGAGATTTGAGAAGGTGATGGTGCAGAGGGCACAGGCTGTGAGCAAGGGCAGTGACAGCTGGGCCCTGTGTGAGTCCTGTGTGCTTGGTGCTGTATTAAGGAGCAGGTCAAGTGACTCTACCTTGGAGTTGTTTATTCACAGTTTTCTGTAATAAACTGTAACAGCCCCACTGAATTTCTCATTAGGAAACAGAGTGCATACCCAAATTGCTTATTTCTATCACCCTAAACACCTTTAGACAGACTACTTTGGGGTATTGCCAAATTAAATGCTCCATTTTTCCTGTAGCTGTGCCCATCCAAGGCTTGTCATTACTTAATCTCTATTTTAGCTATGCATAGTATGCACAGACCTACAGTAAAAAGCTTGACTTGTTGGGGAAATATTTGGGTTTCCTCGTTTGAATTTGCCACTTTACTTTCAATATTTCAAATCATACCTTTGGACATATGGAGACATTAATGTGAATTCATATAAATGTCCTTCTAGACACACAGACACATTCTTTCTGTATGAAATTAGGAGTGAGTATAAGTATCTGTGTCATCTGCCAGGAGATAATTTGCACATTCCTTTTGGAAGAGACATCTGGTACAATTTAAAAATATTATTTTTGCTACTAAATCCTAAGCTAAAAAAAAAAAAAGAAGAAAAACTCGCCAAGTAGAGAGCCTTACAATTTGTGTAACTTGATTTTCCATGCTTGATGGCCATATTGTTCAGTGTTTAGTATTTATTGAGCTGCATTTGACATCAGGAGTTCTATTTACATTTTAGTCAAACAGTTTGAAAGTTGCTAAATTGGCCATGTGTCTCCAAAATGTGCTTGGCTTTTCCCCACACACACCTATCCATCTTAGTGACTCTGTTATCAACACAATTATTGGTTTTATCTGCACTGAGGAGCTGTCAGAAGCACAGTCCTGGTGCACAATCTATTTACTCTGCCAAGATAAAATGACTGATGTCCCTATGCATAGGGACTGGGTATTTCCTCAGAGCTGTGTAATTTGGGAAAGATTGGAGCTGCTGTCTTATGTTGAAGCTATTTCTCTACTGTGCTTCATTGCTTTCTTCCCAAAGTCACTGGGGAAGGTTTCTGCACCACCTTCTTTGGGAACTCTGTCTGTCCTGATGAGCAGGACCTAGTTTACATGTAGGACACTTACGACAGGAGGGAAACTAAAATAAATACCTATTCAGGGATTGGGGCTGGAGTCAGGCCATAGGCTATCACAGTAAATGGAAAATATTCTAAAATTTCCATTAACAAAACCATGCACACCTCGTCCTAACGGCACACAAGTAAATACTTGACAAATAGTACTTAAAAAATACTGGGGATTCATGGGATGTTTGGGTGATGGAAGAATATCAAATTCAGAAAGAAGTTTTGACAGTTTAGGAAAATTTGCTCTCTCCAAGCACGCAACCTGCAAGATGTGAGGGGATGATGAAGAACTCTGCTTGCAGTCAACAACACCAGTCCTAAAAGACACGTTGAAATTTACAGCATAATAGATGATGACAGAAGAAAAAGGCTTCAGTAGGCCCTCGCTTTCTCCTACAGGTCCTATCATGAAAATGGGATAAGCAGGACTCGATTTCCCCCTGGGGATCCCACAAGAGAGATGACATTCCTGGCACTGTGGCCATGGCTGAATGTTTCCCCCGAGGGGCTCCTCCTCTCAGAGCAGGTAAAACCACAAATCCTCCACAGTAATGCACAATTTGCTCTCTGACATAAGGGTCAGGGTGGCAGGGGGTGGTTGAAGCATGTTCCAGCAGAACAGGACATTGCTCTTGACATGATAACAAAGAGCATTTGTAGTTGGCTCTCAATTCACTTCCCATTTTGTTCTTCACTCAAGGACAGTTAAAATGGATTCACTTATCTCACTAAACTTTCTCTAATATGCCATGCCAGAAAATGAAAAAATCCTTTGTGAATCATATTCTATCAAATCCATTATCATCTTTTGAAAAGACAACAGTCCTCCTCCTCTCTGGAGAGATGACATTTCAGCTCCAGGTGAGGCAATTACAGAGCTGATTGCAGGGGATGGAAACTGCTGTACCAACTCTCTGATTAAGAACTTGATTTGTATTTATTTATGTTTGATATGTGTTTTATTTAGATTTTCCATAACTAAATGCAATTGGCATTACATTAGGAGGTTTCAAGTGACCAAACCCTCTTTTTTTTGTTGTCTTGGGTTAATGGTAAATATCAGAACTTTTCATTTTTCGATTGGGAATTTGAGTGTGATTTTTAGTGCTACCTCATACAAAAATCACTGCATTCATTCTTAGGCACTGGGAGATTTTGGATTCAGAAAATGTGTGTGTTTAAAGGAACACACAGAGGAAGCTTTCCAGCACTTCTAAAATCTTTGGTATTTTTCCATTCACAGTGTTGTACCACTGTTACATCCATCTATTACTCATTCCTTGTATAGTCCTTGCAATTGATTTGTTAGCTAAGGTTCTACCCCAGAAAATGCAAAGATCTTGAGGCTGAGTTAAAATATCTCTTCTTTAATGCCAACTTTTAAAAATAAATTTAAAAACCAGAAAACCCTGAGTGAATTGTTACCTGGTCAAAGTAGTGGGCCCATTAGAACTACTCCATCTGAACATGTATCTGAATTTTGGATCAGGTTCTCATGCCTTGATCTGTGCATTTTCAACTTTTCTCACCCTGGACACCAGGGGGACACCAGGGGGACACCACAGGACACTGTGCATTTGCTTCTATGTGGTCTCCTGTGGGATGAGCACCCAAGGGGGTAATTTCTTTCCCTCTGCCCTTGTTGCATTTCCATGTGTATCTTAAATGCCATATCAATCAGGCTGGGAATAGCTCCATACATTTCACCATAACAAATTCAAAATATTATTTCAAACGTGTAATATGCATCTTAGTTTGCCAAATCTTCATATTCTGTGGGGAAATGGGGACTGTTGAGGGCACTCCATTAAGGTGGAAGCTGCCTCCAGAGCTGGCCATCAGCAGTGCTGCAGTGCCAGAGGAGGGTGCAGGAGAAGATCCTCATCCTAATCCAGGCTGGCTGAGAAGACACCATGGATGCTGTGCAGAGTCTGTGTCTCTCAGGTCCTTAACAGACAGGTATGATTAGCATCATGATGCTCACCAGCTACTTCCAGGGCTGTAGCTGCTGGTGATTGAGTGAATTAATTAGCAGTCTTCTCAGCTATCGGGGTTTCAGGTCTCTGCACTTAAAGGATGATGGTTTGGTTCTTTGTTCAACTACTCATCTCTGTAGTGAGCTGCTCACTACAGTACCACAACCTCTGACCTAAAAGTAACTTAGTTTTTACCAGGAGAGGTAGAGCTGGAAATGTGCCAATCTACCCTATAATTAACAACGCTAATTAGCAGGGCTTCAGGCTGGCCCTGACTGAACTTTCTGTCAACAAATCTGAGGTCACCTTAGCTCTTCATCTAGGCCTGAGAGAGGTACAAAATGCACTTAGAAAATGATGATGGCAGCAACATTTATAGGAAAAACACACTTAGCAGACACATTACTTCCATTTTTCATGATCACAGATACCTCAACACTGTTAGCTCCAAAGAGCTGTTCTGGTTTTAAAGCTGTGTCTTCCTGCTGTCACTGCTCCTTCTCCATCAGTGCTCTGGGACATCTCCCCCATCTTCCTCAACTTTCATCTCCACCAATTCAAACTGTTTCTGTTTTTTCCCCTCATCCCTTTTCCTGACTTTTATGGATCTTTAGCAATATTTCTGTCATCTCTAAAGTTTGATTGGCTTCCAAGGCAACACCATCTGCCTATTTAACTAATATGCTTCTCATGCCTTCTTCCTGATCACTAAAGGTGATGTTAAATAAGAACAATCTTAAGACAGATTCCTCTGCTATATTTTTTAGCTACAATCTGACAGTTTGATGCCTTTATTGTTTACCATCATTCAGCCAATTTTCTGGCCAGCTATGGTGCTTATATCCAGTTCTGCTGAAATGATTTTCTTCAGGCCAATTTATATTTAGAACAGCAGAAAATTAATCCTGTGGTGAAAGACTTGTGATGAATTGTTCTCTACTCATGCTTGTCCTCTCCGCTGAAAATGGAACAAATTCTATATCCCACCTTGACTCCATAAAATTTTGTTAGATTAATATGAATGTCTGCTTCTCTCCTACTAAGATACTCCATGGCCATTTTCTTTCTGATTTACTTAGAGAATTCAGGAGTGCAAAATTATGTTAGAATAACAGGCACTCTCCATTGAATGAATTCTTACCATGTTTTATATTAGCAGAGATTTATTTGTAAATGGTTAACAGAGGGTTAATAAACAGTAATATGTATTAAAAGCATCTATAATGATTATTTCAAAATTGTTACGTCACCAGCAGACATTACCAAGGTTTGAAAGCAATTTATGACCTAGATAACAATCTGTGTGCTTAATTGAAACATTCATTATTCACTCAGTAATCCTTTATGAACCGTTAAGAAAATAAATGGAATGTGAAGTGTGACAGCAACTTCCTCAACAAGGTTTACACAAACAGGACAAAAAAACCCCAGGTCTAATCTCTGCCTCAGGTTGTACATAAAGCCCATTGAAACAGCACCAATTTATTATTATCTGTACTCTCAGCAGAGCACGTGCACCCAGCACGTGGATGGTTTCCACGCCCAGCTGGGCAGAAAAGTGAGATTTTCTCGGGGCTGGGAAGCTCTGATGAGGACCCTGGACTCACCATGTTGTGGAATAGAAGCAAAAGGGGAAAACCAGAAATCCTTTCTAGTACTTCCTACCTTACTCTTCATCCTGGCCTCTGAACTAGAACTGTCCCAGCAGTCACATCTAAGGAAAGAACACTTGAGTGCTCTTAGTAAAAGTGATTTCAAGTGGCCTTTGTCCTTGTCACGTCAGCTGGTAGAAAGGACACTGAACCGCTCACTCCAACAAAAGATAAAAGATGAAAAATTCACAATGCCTTTTGGTTTGAGCAGATTGTGGTTACTGCATTGCCATCACTCTTCCAAGCACGTTTTTCACTTGAGTGTTTTCTTTTCAGAGCTCTCCATGGCATTTTTCATTATATTAATATACTCTTTATATTTACTTTGCTCTTGCAAAGTGGCACGTGCAAAGGCAAGAAATTTATCAGTGTCAGTAAGTTTTTCATCACAAAAAAACGCTCAAAACAAGGAAAAAAACCCCAAACAACAAACAAATAAACAAACAAAACCCAAACAAGCAAACAAAAAAACCCCAGCCCCAACAAAACCAAACCCGACAAGTGGGATAAAGCAGCAATGATTTTGGTTTTTGCAGTATTAAGTCTCCTTCTCAAAATCAAGATAACTGTGGGCTCCAAATCAAAGGAATATATTTCTTTGAAAGAAAAAAAAATTCGACTTCTTTGGTTTCTGATTTCCATGCATCCACAATACAAACCTCTTACTTTTATGACTGACATAAACTGACTGCTATTGTTGGAGAATTGCCAAAAACTGAAACCTAAAAATGTGTCAAAATGTTCAAGACCTAATACACAGTAAAGAAACTGTTCGTATTCATTGCATGGGCTCTCTTACAGATGGAGGGCTCCAGCATTCTGTGCTGCTGTTGAAGTATTTTTCCTCCTTATGTAGAAATGTTAATGAGAAATAGCTCATTGAGAATCACCTGAGCTTGGGTAGCTGCCAACTCTTGACATCAGGGCCAGGAGTTTCATGGCAGTGTTATCCTTATCCAGCACTTCCTGGAGAGCAGGGCCTGTTCCCTGCTGCTCGTTTGTTGTGTCGTGCATGCTGGACAAACCCTTGGTGTCGGCGGCGGGCACAACCCCAGAGTGTGGCAGTAAATAAAAGAGGGACTGGTACGACTGGAATGCTCAGAAATCAAAGTTTAATAAAAGAAAACAAAAGATGTGCTAACAATAAATGGACAACAAAAACATATGGTGAACACTGTAGGGAGCTACTCCAGAAGACCTTGAAATGAGGCAAACATAACCTTATATAGAGGATGGGGAACCAATGAACAGAAAGAATCCGAAACAATGCCTTACATGGAACATAAGATCAACCAATCAGAGGGCAGGGTTCAGAACATACCCTTATAAGGAATAACTTAATTTTAATTTTAATTAACTGTTCCCATCATTCTTTTCTTTTCACCCACCTCTCACCATATCCTAACTGGATGTTATCTCTCCTGGCCTCTCAAAGTACTGTTAGCTGCAGTGTGCCTGTTTCACAGCCCATTCTCTCCAGGACAGACCACCACACTTGTCAGAGCCAGTGGTGTTTCCAGCAGCAAGGAGACACCTTTTGAGCCATCCTCCAGTAATGAGGAGGGCATGAAATAACTAGCAGGATGCTGAAGGAGAGGGATTGACTCCTGCTGGAAAGGCTCTTCTCTGCCAGCACAGCCAGTTAGCTGATGAGGGGACAATCCTGGAATCCAACTCTTTCACAAAGGCTTCAAGCTCCATTTTACAGTTGCTTCTCACCCAGCTGATAGAAAGTTTCAGTTAATTTCCAGGTTGAATCTATCCATGATCAATTTCTTCTTTGCTCCTGTGGCAGTGGCACCGTTAGCTCACGGGATTCTGTTCCTAAGTTCATGTATAAAGGGAAATCAGTTTTCCTCTTTGAAATGCTCCTTGTAGACAAATTTCCTAGTCCACAGGTTATCTGACCTGCATGTCTCTAACTTGAATGAGCCTTCATTGAACATGAGTGGGCAGAGGTTCACCTGGCAATCCAGCACCTTACACAATAATACTGATCCTTTATCTCCACAGGATATGCAGCTTCTGTTATCTCCAAAGACCAGGTTTGACTTTTTAGAGCTATACAAGTCCAGTGGCTGTGAGTCCATTTGCAGATTGATTGATGTGTCAGGTTGGTTTTTCTCCTCTGCTGAACTCTCCCACCCCAGCAAGAACTGTTGCTATATACTCTTAAATGTGCGTAATTGTTTTATAATGTCAATATATTGTAAAAAGAGAGTGACTTTGCAGTTTACACTATTGCATTTACTTTGATTTTCATTATTCCAGTGCCCAAAGTAATATATTTATTAATCTATAATATTCTGAGCATCTTCTGAAATGAAGAAGATTTCTCAACTTTGTGCTGTTAGCAAATTAAATTCACACACTGAAACTTTTTTTGTTTGCATATATTAATGAAAATATTAAATAATATTAGCCCTAAGGATGATCTGCAGTTTCACTGATGGTATAAAATTATTCAGAGTAGTAAAAACCAAAACTGATCATAAAGTTCTGAGGGAGGAAGAAACTGGCAGATTAAATTCAATGTTGATAAATGCAAAGCAATGCACATGGGGAAAACAACACTAAATACACATATGCAATGATAATGTCTAAATTAGCCATTATCATTCTGCAAAGAGATCATAGAGTCGCTGCAGATTGCTCAACAAAAACATCTGTTCATTGCCCTGCGGCAGGCTGGAAAGGTAAACAGAATGTAAGGTATGAAAGCAACCAAGAGTAGCAGGAAAAGCAGCTCTGTGCCACTGAATGAGCCCCAAATTTGCCCACACTTGAATACTGCATGAACTGCATCTAAATGGAACAGGCAAAACCCAGTGAAGACACAGAGAAGGACAAAAAGTCAAAGACATTAGATGGCTTCTGCACTGGGAGAGATTAAATAGACTCCAAGCCTTTAATTCTGAGAAGAGGTGATGGGATGAGGAAGTGACAGAGCCATAGAAAAGAGTATCTGGCAGGAAAAGGTGAATGAGGAATGATTATTCTCTCTACCCCTGTAAGAGGAACTTGGGAGCATCAAATGAGATCACAAGGCAGAGCCTCTGTAGCAGACAAGGACAGAGTAGATGCTCCCTCCTATCCCACACAAATTGCCAATATGCATGCACACACAAGCAGTGCCACGACAGCATTTCCCAGTTTTCCTTAGATAAATGGAATCCATTAGATGGGTGAGTGCTGTGTTTTGCAAGTAAAACTTCCTTGGACTAATGCTAGTGTTACCTTACACAACTAGGTAATACTTTGTTCTTTCTTTTTACAGGGGGCCTATTCCATATCACTTGTATAGGTAAGCATTGGGTTTTAAATGGGATGCCTTTTTTTGTACTCCTTCCATCCTTTATACTTGGAATATTGCCAGCAAACTCCCAGTGAGTGGCTGCCAAGCTGGTCTCTGACTTTGGTACAGCACCTATGAAATTAGTGGGACACAAATGTGTATTAGCAGGAGATCTGATCATCAGGAGATCAGCTGTCACTTTCAATGACACTTACTGACACTCTGATTCTTCTAATTGTCCTACATGGAAAAGAAAAATAAAGTCTGGTAAGGTCAAACAAAACCCAATACTAGTCTGGGATATTTAGTTTTGGAAATAAGTTTTTTCACAGTTGTCAGAAGCATCTGATCCTTCCAGATTACATCAGGGATATCTTAAATCAGATTAAGACAACATTTATGCTGACAGAATGTGGGGGCAGTGGGGATCAGAACATCTTGTGTGGGTCCCACTCTACAGGTAGAGAATTCCCAAGATTTGCTAGACACGCACTGCATCAAAAGGAATAAAGTACCCAGATGTCAAGAGGTCTCTGGTCATCCCCACAGAGAAGCACAAAAGGCACATTTCCCAGTTTGTCTGTCAAATGGAGAGATGTGTCTGTGCCCTGGACCCTCAGAGGAATCACAAATGGAAATATTGCCTAACTACTGCTCTGTTTGAGCAGGGCCCAGAAAAACAAATGCACTCATGGTTAATTTCCAACTCACTTGAAGCCACATATCTCCTTTTTCAGGGAAAAAGAGTTAAGAAAGTTTTATTAAAACTCCCTCAGTTTGTTGGAAATTCTGGCACGGTAACTGTGTATCTTACTTAAAAGGTCAATGAGAATCTCATGAATAAAACCTAACTTTATAATGAAAGCACAGTATTTAAAATTTCCCTGGATCTCCTTGCTCAAAACTGATTAAGAACAGACCTGCTGCTATCCTGTAAAATGCTTCTAAATGAGTCATCCGTTCATCAGCAAAGCCCCAAAAGTTCAAATGCAATTGCTTCAGAAAGAACATTTTCAAAACTGTGGCATATCAGTTGGAAGATGCCGATAACTTCCAACTGGCAGGAGGGCCTTGCTAAAAAAAACCCGAGATAACTTTGCTTTTAAGGTTTCCCCAGCTGACTGATTAAAAACGTCACAACAGAAAATTCAAAGGTCACATTTTCTCAAGTGTCGCTGAGAACCCACTGTCTGAGAAATTAGATGAGATTAAGATGCAAAGCACTGAAACACTTTGAATCAAATTTAATCTTCCAATGCTTTGCTAACTTTGCTTAACCCAAAACTAAACAAGGTGGGGGGATTTGTATTTTAGGAAAACCCTACTGGAAGTACAGCACTGCCAGTGGGGTTAATAAACTTTGACTAGATTTTGTTATTTTGCTTGAGGAATTCGTCTAATTCATATCAGCTGAAAGCACTTTTTAAGATTAATTGAAAGAAAAAGGAACTGCCAGAGTTTATATTTTCATGAATCTCTTCTAGATATCTCTGAAGGACAAAATGGAAGGTCACTTTTACTGTCTATAGAAGCCAATCAGACAACTTGAAAATGACAAATTTTCTCCAGATGGTAAGTAAGAAAAGACTGAGGATTTTCATCCACATTTACCAAAATCTTTCTTTTATTAATACAAGGCAATTTGTTCAGCTGCTCCTGGGCATAGCAGCTGAGAACAGGACTGGTTTTTTTTACAACAAGTGGTTGATTTGAGGGACTGAGTGGAACTCCCATGGGGAAAATCTTTTGAAACAACATGTGTGAGAAGCTGAGCATGGTCTCCTTATTCCCCCTGCTCGTGCCATTTATGGGTACAACCAGAGGAGTTTGTTTTTCCTTTCTCAGATGTTGGCTCCAGACTGTGCAGGCAGCACCAGACACGTTTGGGGAAGGCACAGAAAGGGGCACAAGCAGGAGGGTACAAGAAGGAGGAACTGAGGGCAGCAAAGAGAAAATCAATTCTCTATAAAGAAAAACTTTAGACAAAATGTAAAGAGATACAAAAAGGAATGCACAGGACTTTTCAGAGGTCAAATACTGCAGAATATAACCCACTGCCTCACAACCAGCAGCAAACTTAGAGCAGTGAAAAGGTTTGGGGTTATCCCCACATCTGGATGAGGAAAATAATCTGCTGAGTCCAAAACTGTCGTCATAAGATGAGAAAGGCTTTTTTTGGTGTGCAAGAGCCTCTAGCAGATTGGAATAAGAGTAACATGTCTTACTAAAATGAATGATTTGCAGAGGAATAAACAAATGTGCATTTGCTTCATTTTTAAAGGTTTGATTTTTCATTATCAAAATTAAAGCAAGGAAGTAAACAAACAAACAAACCCCCGCCAAAATCCCATCTGGCTTCTCTGCCTTCCTTGAAGTTCTGAGATATGTACTTGCTGAATCAGAATGTAGATATAGGGCCTTCTTTTTAAACAGCATCACAGTCACCTGTCACTGTTTAAATACACCAGGAGCTGATTCCCCTTTTTTGAGAAGTGCTATCTCCAGCCTGCAGTTCACATTCCACAGCAGGAAAGCAGCTTGTGAAAAAAATTCACTCTGAAATACCTCAAGCTCTACCAGAACTGAAAGCAAGCAGTTTCAAAGACTGTTTGCTTCTATGGTTTTTGGGTTTGTTTTTGGGTTTAGCCTGTGTTTTTATTCTCTCGTTTAGAAAACCAGTTTAACCAGTTCAAGTTAAACAGTTTGGATAGAAGTGGACTATCTAAAAGATGATGGCCATTTTTTAAGGAGGTATGAACACTTGTTTCTCTTTCTGCAGAGGTGCCAGAAGAATGGGAAATGAGGGCCTCAGTAGGTCAGAAAGGCACCAAACATCAGTCTGGGAGCAGCTGAGAGCAGTGTGACTGCCCTCAAGGAGACAGGGACAAGGAAAACAACCTTGCAGGGCAGGAGCTGTGGGGACAACCACCTCCTCCTGGGCTGTTAGGACACCAAGGATGGCTGTGAACAGGACTGAGACCCAGACACCTGAATATTCCTGGATGGAAGGGTTGGAAACCCCTGGCTGTCCCTGTAGCTCTGGGAGGCTCAGGACATGATCAGTACTTGAATAACATGAGTAACTGATGCTCCCAAGCATCTCACAGGTCTGTCTTGAGGGCAATAATCCAAAGACAGTGGCTCTCTGAATCCTTTTTAGATGGCAGCAGCCAAAGAGCAAGACTTGGAATTACCCCCAGAGACAAACAAGGACTGGGCACCTTCCTGCTCAAACCTGCATTGAGGAGAAAGTCACAGCACCAGAGCATCCCATGGGAACCACAAATGTAAGCTACAACACTGCCTGCTGAAGTGCTTTCAGATTCCCCACTAGCAAGAGATAAATCTGTAAAGCATTATTGAGCTTATTTAGTTCATTTAGTATTTTCAGATATTAACAAATCCTGCAGATTTGGGCCTCTCTGCAGTATGAGGTGATTAGGATCTTTTCCATCACAGAGTGCTCAGTTTTTCCTTCACTCACAGTCTTTATTCCCTATGTGATAATGTGGTAGCATGTTACAATACCACTTGACTCAACAAGAATATGTTTTTTATTTTCGCTTTTTGAACACATTCATGTCTTACAAACACTTAGTCTAATCCTCCTGGAACAATCTCTGCTTCAGTTATTAAAGTAACTTTTAATGAAATTATTTAAAATTTCTGATTGGTTTTTGGAGCAGACTTCAGCCTTGCTGTGGTTTTTCATTCCTTGAGCAGTGACACTGAAATCAAGGTTTCAGCTGAGCCACCAACCTGTGTCTGTGAACTCCAACAGAAATACTTCTCTATCAATCTCTCTACAAAGTCACTTATGTATAAGCTACTCCTGAAATAAATTTATTAGATGATGATTTTCTCATAATTTCCACCAGTTTAATGCAACTCACCTTCTCTTTCTAGCAATAGATTGATTTCTTGAGATGCCTAGATAAAAAAACTTGAACTTCTCTTTGTCCTTATAAAAATCTCTACATTCTGAGGGCAAACACAGACAGCTGCTCAATTCATTAGATAATCAGACTATTAATAAATTGGACACACATCTTCTTCATCCTATAATAATTATGACAACTTCCCAAAAACATTTATCTATTTTTTTCTTTTCACTCCATTACATTCAAGCTCATTTGTGGCCTCTCTCTTTGTTTCACTTGCTTCCTTTCAAGGCTGGATGCCTCTCCCTAAAGAGCAGTCTGGTACCCCCAGGAGTGACAGTCTGGGAAATGGAAACCTGGCTCTTGTTTCTCATTCCCAGCCTCTCCCTGCCTGCACTGCTTGGCTGTGCAGTCTGGAGACAGGACCTTGATGCTCAGCAGGACTGAACAAAGCTGAAGCAGTTTCCAACACATCTCATAGTCTCTAAATCCATCTGGAGCCTTTGGACTGTCTTTGCAACGTTGGATCAAAATTTATAAATAATTTCACTTGACAAACACAGAAACACAAATTGTTGAATTTCACTGTTCAAGATGTTCAATAAGAACATTCAAAAGTTTCATTTCCAAGCAATGTTTCAGACTGAAAAGCAATGTCCTGACTCTGGAGAATGACTCTGGAAAAGAGAAAATAGGCAAAGGTTAAAGAACAAGCTAAAATGGATTCCTCAGGCAAGAGGTTAAAACTAACTAAATAAGACTGTTTCCAAGTTGTCCAAAACCACAAATCCTTGCACATATCCTTTCCATGGTTGCTGACTGAGTGAAGACCCTTGACTCTGTAATTTTATACCTGGCTGCCTGAAAGAGAATAGCTCTGAGAATGCCCTTGTTGTGGCAGTGTGGCTGATGCCAAATTCTGGAGTGGGCAGCTGGAGGTTCCTG
Source organism: Irena cyanogastra (assembly GCA_013397155.1). Taxonomy (NCBI): domain Eukaryota; kingdom Metazoa; phylum Chordata; class Aves; order Passeriformes; family Irenidae; genus Irena; species Irena cyanogastra. Next base: position 1,142,261 of record VWZV01013691.1, on the reverse strand, counting down.
AGCCCTCCCTGCCATACCACAGTACTCCCTTGCTTTTTAATTTCTCTCCACTCCACTGGTCTGTGTGGTACCAAACCAAATTAGGGCAATAAATGGTTTTGATTTAGCAACAAAGGAGGGAAAACCTGGCAAAGAGCTGGAACAGCAGAACATGAGTCCTGACAGCCCAGTTCCAGCCTCTCCCTCCTCCAAGAGGACTCAGGCACCTCTCAGTCCCATAGATGACCCCTAAGAGCCCACCTCCACAACAGGTACATAAAGGGAGGGCAAATAAAGAACAGAGCTCACCACCACATGCTTAATCTGCAGGTTAATTGCTCCACTACTATTGTATTTAATTGTTCCCAGTGAAGTCTTTCTAATTGCTTTTCTTTATACCCAATTGAGTAATAATAAGAATATTAATAATAAATATGCCAAGAGTTTTAAGCAGAAAGTGATAAAAGCCATTTCCCATGCAAGCAGGTGGAGGAAAGTGACTACGAGGATGAGAAATGCCTCTTTCCTGTGTGAAATGGAAGAGGAGTAACAGCAGCTGGCACAGGTAGGCTGACACAGCCACTGCTTTGTGTAAGCCCCTGCTGGGTGGTGAACTAATGACCAGCTGCCTCATTTCCCCAGTACAAACTGGAATCAAGCACTTGCAAAGTTGTGTGCTGATAGTATACACATTTCAGTATAGCCACATGAATATTCATGAGTGAAAACCGTTCTACTTCTTAATAGCAGCTTATAGCCAAATGCCAAGATTCTTATCCAGAAAAATCTCTCATTTAGCTGGGTGGGAGATCTGCCCAAACTCAGGCGTTCAGGAGCTCATTTTAAATGCGTGCCACGCAAAATGGTTTCCTGTTCTCCTTCACCCCCAGCACTAGATTAGCACATAGAAATACCAAAACTCAATAGTGACAACTGTATTTTTAACACCTTGGAGAGCTGCAAATACTCAGCTCCAGAACAGCAAAGGCTCTTCCTCTAGAAAAATCCTCTGCTGTACCAGGCAACTTCTCCAGTGGCTTGGTGTCTCATAGCCACACAACAGGCTGGCATGCCTCAAGGGCTTGGTGAATGGGAAAGTCGCAGAATAGTGGAGTTTGCACATTCTCTGAGTCCCCCAGCTTGCTGGTTTGCAAAGCAGTTTGTGACATTCCTGCATGGAAAACGTTGCTGGAAGCGCAGGGCTTTGCGGCGGTTCCGGAGCAGCGCTCCCCCAGCGAGCAGCCCCGCTCAGCTCAGCGCTGTCCTTTGTCAGGCTGGGAGAAAGCGAGCTCTTCTTAATCACCCCCAAGTCAATGAGGGGCACTGCCACCCTGTCACTTGATGATTAATTACTGCATCTGCAGGCAGGGCTGCCAGCAAACTCGTGGGCATCATCCATGACGCATAAGCATCCATGGATTTAAAGGGAAATGTGGATGGCACGGCAGAGCGTGGGCTCAGGAGGGCACGGGGGGGCCTTGCCCCACTAAATCAGCATCTGCCACCCAGCAGCTGCAAGGCCAACAAAGCTCCTTCAGAAGGAAACAAGAGAAAGCCCTCAAGCCACTGGAGGAAGCTGTTTTTATTATTCATCTTAGTCCCAGTGCAAGTATTCAATCTCTTCCCACCCAAATGTTCCCAACATAATGATTTCCATGGGCACATCTAATGCTCCTGGTGCTGGGAATTCGTGAGAGAAACACGCTGGGGATCTTATCTTTCACTGGGTTTTGGGAAGACCTTTAAGTACCTCAACAGCTGGGAATTCTGATTTTATGCAGTGTTGTTTTATTTACCCGGTCTCTGGGCATGGCAGAACTGGGGAGGAGAGGAGAGGGGGTGATTAGTTGTGAAGATAGGACAAATAAATGCCCTTGAAAACACACACAGCGCCGTTGCAAAGATGTGCCCAGGAGATTCACAGGAAGGGGCAGGTTAGGATTTCTGTCTTCTGAGCTACTGCAGAGCTGCTTGTGCCTGGGGGAAAAAAAAAGAATAAAAGAAAAATGAAGAAGATTATTTGGAATTAAATAAAGGAGGTTTTAAAGTATCACTTTTGTATGACTGTATCCTCTCCCAGCCTGGCACACACCGGAGGGTGACACTTCAGTTCCATCCACTCCTCTGGGCCTGTCCCCTGGCTTAGAGCACACATGGCACAAGTGGGTGGCATTCAATTTTCACTGCTCCTTTGTCCCAAAGCTGGAGGCATTTTTTTGTTTTAATGGCACATTGTGTTCCTTGACAAGACAGAGCTAATGTCCTGAGTGGGATTCTATTCACACAGCAGCAGTGGATTAGAGATTTGATTTTCCTTTTTAACAAATCAGTACAGCAGATGGCATTGGGAAAAGAAAGTGCACACACTACAGGGATATAGCAGAGCTTCCCAGATCCTTGCTGCATGAGAACAGCACTGAAAGGCAGATCTGTGCAGGCCAAGGAATTATGAATACTCTCTCCAGTTTTTTATTTCCCCTCTCAGAGCAGAGACCCCCTGTGCCCACAGATGCCAGTGCTCTCCACAGGATCACCAACAGTTCAGTGCCATTCCAGTTTTAATGTCTTGTGGGTTCTTACTGCTATTATTGCCTGCTACATCCAAATAATGAAGCTGTCACATTGCAGGGGTGTAATTGCTGTGGTTTTCCCTGCCCAGGGTTTTGTGGCACAGCCAGGTTACAGTCACAACCTGCTCCTGGACCTGAGCTGTTGGTACAACTTTGGGAACAAATGCTGTTCCTCCCTCTATGGCCCACACCAAACCTGACCTCAGCCCCAGCTGGGACAGCCCGAGGACAGTGGGTGGCACTGTGACAGCAAGCACACCCTTCTGTGAGACCCCAGGGGCACCAGAGACCCGAGACAGGGGGCAGGTGCACTGCTCATTTCCATGTGAGGAGATTTCAGAGGATCAGAGAATACTTTGGATTGGAAGGAACTTGTTGAAGGTCATCTGGTCCAACGCCCCTGCCCTTTGCAGCACATCTTCAACTTGACCAGCTTGCTCAGAGTCCTGTCCCACCTGACTGGAATGTTTCCAGGGGTGGGGCATCCACCACCACTCTGGGCAACGTGGGCCAGTGTTTTACCACCCCCACAGCAAAACACAGCAAAAATTGTCTTTTTCATATCCACCTACATCGACCCTCCTTCCCTTTAAAGCCATTCTCCCATGTCCTAACACTACGTGTCCATGTCAGAAGCCCCTCTCCAGCTCTCCTGTAGGTCCTTAAAGTACTGGAAGGCTGCTATAAATTCTCCCTGGAGCTTTCTCTTCTTCAGCTTGGACATTTAGTGGAGGAAACTTGGGATGCACTGTCACCAGCCAATCAGAGTAGTCACAAGCAGTGTGAAAGAGAATTAACCTAGGGAAGTTCTCCATGTGTCCAGTACACAGCATGACAAGACACAATATGTAGGAATAGATCCCCTTCCTTTCTCCATGAAGCCACAATTTACTCAGACAAAACAAAACAAAAACAAAACCAACAAAACCAAACCAAAAAGTTAAAAAAAAAATAGAAGAATCTGCCAGCTGCTCCTGGGTAAAACAGCATAACATATCAACAATATTTTCACTTCTTGGCTCTTGACATCCACTCACCATCACGGACTATTTAATAACTGAAGGGAAAAGAGATGCTGCAATTTCCTCTACAACAGCTGCATCTTCTCTTTGTCCTGATCAGCCTTATACTGGCTTCTTACAGCTAAGTAGCATCAGGAGGGCATTATCAGCAGCAGTGCCCTTATCAGACAAAGCCACAAACCCACTCAAAAGTCGCTGCATAGATTATTTCTTTTCACCAAGTGAAATACATCTCACTGTAGTTCTTTTTTATTAAAGCATTCTGAAGTGTTTCTGTGCAGCATGCTTTACACTTAGTCAAGTGTCCTTTGCACTGACTGCTGCTGGAAGTCACCTCTTTGGGACAAAATTTGTCTCTTTCAGAGAAACAATTGGAAGAAGGAGATGGAGGGAGCCCATAACACTGCAGATTCCCTTGAATTTTGTGCAGCAGGATGGGGGATGCACCTCCAAGGTGCTGGACGGGGGCAAGGTCCTCTCTTTCATTCACGGTAGTATCTAAGGGACAACACAGAGCTAAATTTTACCTGTGAAATTCTGTAAAATGCAATAAAGAGGTCTGTTTTGCCCAGAGCAGTGAACCTGGAGTGCTGCAGCAGCCCTGGGTGGTGCTGCTCCCTCTGCCCTGGACCACCACGTGCTTCCCTCCAGCAAGAGCAGTGCCATGAGCAGGACCCAGCTCCAGCTCCCTCTCTGCTGCCAGCGAGCAGCTGCCAGCTTGTTGCTGCAGCTCTGCTCAGGAGTGGGTGTGTAGGTGGGCACTCTGCTCCTTACCCACTCCACACCTTGCTGTCTCCTTGCACATCCAGCTTGCAGCCACAGGGAACAGCAGTTATGCAGGCAAACATCCTTCCCTATGATCAAGTGAAACAACAAACCCCACAATTAATCCGGCGAAGCCAGAGGGATTCTTTAGTCTCCTATATTCAATTGTCAGACCAGTCAGGAGGCTGCTGCAGCCCGAGTTTTTGTCCAGATGGAAGGAGAAAATTCACAGCAGCATTTGGAGTCTCTGTCTCTCGCTCCTGGCTCTCTCTTTTTCTGTTGCTGTTCTGCTGGAGTCAGAGTTTTGTTCCAGCCAAGTAACCTGTGGCAGTGGACTCAGGCAAGAGGGCACTGGCAATGAGAAAATGAGTGGAGGGAAACGTGCAGAAAACCACAGCAACAAGGAAAAGAAACCCCCAGAAACACAATCTGAATATTTCAGCTCTGTTTCAGCAGCTGTCTCAGAAGACTCTGTTAAAGCAAGATTTTTGTGCTCATACTTGTTACCTGAAAAATAAATAGGGAACAAGAAGAGGAAGTGGAGTGCTCAGGCTGGTTTATCTGAATGAGATGCTGACTCTTTTATGGATACAGAATTTCAGATTAACCAAGAGATAGATGCTTCTGACATGTTTTAGTAGTGGCTCCAGGGACACATCAGGTTTTCAGCAGACTGGATGCAGTGAGATTCATTTACCATGAGCCAAAGGGGGAAAAGTGAGAGGCCTTTCTGCACTTGCTTTCTACATGGCTCACCTTTGCTGTTGTCTGTAGTTCCTGAGTTGGATTCAAAGTGCTTATTCAAACCAGTAAAATCCCTGTGATGGATGGCCATTTGCAGCTTTATTAACTCATTATATCCAACAGGTAACGCTGGAGGGAGTAACTACAACAGGTCTTAATGTAGCAGGCATTTAATTGTGTAAACATTTTGTAGATTTATGCTGAATTTTTGGGACTGTGTCTTTACAGACAAGTATGGGAATTCTTTGAGCTTTATCTTTTTTTTTCTTTCCCTGTGTATCTGTCTGCACTTGCTATTACTTTTTACAAGGCCAAAAATAAACCAGTGCATGGTCTCCTCAATTTCAAACTGGAAGAGACGAAGATTGTTGTGGGATCTTGTGACTAGAAATCTCAGGCTGAGTTTCCCAAGCACTTCTCCTTCCTCTCCATTTCTGAGTATTAAAGAGAACACTAAGAATTGCTTTCAGTGGGGGAAAATGCATGTACTGGTTGCACTGCAACATAAAATATAGACTTGCATGCCAATTTTGGTCCTGTCAGATGTGTTTTGGTGAGAAGCAGTGGAGTACACACCAGAGATGACAAGACTCTACCTCTCCTTCTTGTCCTCTTGCTGTAAATAGCATCCAATTATTATCTCAGACATTCAGCCCAGCTCTCTAATGAAAAGATTTTCCTTTAGCAAATTCAGAGTGGCCTCAGAAGAGTGTTTATTATGAAAACCTTCAGGAGCAAAGAAAGGATTTGGCAAAGGACTTGGCTGGGTAAGAGCTGCTGTCTGCAATCCCTGTGCCAGGGGCTGTGGCACACAGCAAACATCAGACCTACAGGTGCTCCATGCCTGCACTCCCCGAGCTCTGGAGCCACTGCTGGGGGGGGAAGCACCTGCAGATCTCGGTTCTTCTGCCCCAGGGAGCTGCAACATCTGCCAGGAGCTGCAGCCAGAGGCTGGAGCTTTCCCACAGAGAGGGATCTGCTAAAGGGAGCAGGGGGGAGCTTGGAGGACTTGTGCTAATCACAGCCCATCACTAATGCAGATAACAACCTTCCTCAGTCATCTCCCTGACAGTGGATCCTTTTCTGCCTCATTGGAGGCCGGGGGCAGGATCAGCTTTGTTATTCACATACCCAACCTGGGTTCTTTTTTCAAACACGATGCCAGATGGCCAACGATTTTGATTCAGGTGAACAGCTCATTTAGCAGGATCAGGCTGACAATTCAGTGATTTCAAGAGCAAACATCAACTCAGAAGCAGAAAAGCATAGGGGCCAAGCCATAAAATATTGAAATAGGGATGGGGATGCACCTGAGGCTCATGAATTTTAAGAATCTTCAGACTTACTTAGAGGACACCTTTACTCATCATGCAACTGCATGTCTATATGAATTAAAAAAGAACTAAGGCTTTCTAGAATACCTTAAGACAATGAAATGGTTTTTTTTCATAGTACATCCATCATGCAAACCGTCAAATACAGTTTGCAGAGAAAATCAAACAGAATTCAAAGAGGAAAAGAAGGTCTGAAGGTGAAGTAGCAAGCACCAGTGAGAAGTGACAGAATGTCAGAGAGCAAGGCTTCTCATGCCCTTGGCTCTTTATTTATTTTTATAGCTGGTAACTGTATGTTGCTACAGAGATTTATTTACACATATTTATTTATTTAAAAGCCTAGATTTACAGAGAAATAAATGACCCTGAAGTTGTTTACTGGAAACTTATCTCTGCCTCTGTTGAATATTTCACTTACACTCACTCCTGAGTCCATGGTGGAGTAGAGAAAGGTGTGTGAGGAACACTTGAGCTCAGAGAACTGTCATCTTTTGGTAGTTACTCCTCCTGCACAGAAATACTTTCAGATTCATGGTCTTAATTTGTTTTGTGGGGTTCAAGGCACAAATCTCACTTGGCTTTGTTACTCAGCAAGCAATTTAGGCACTGGAGGTATCCAAGGTGAAGGTAGGATGGGGCTTGGGGCAACCTGTTCTAGTGGAAGGTGCCCCTGCCCATGGCAGGGGGTTGGAAGGAGATGAGATTTAAGATTCCTTCCAATCCAATTCATTCTGTGCTCTTCTCTGGCAGTGGGAGCAGGATTTGCTGAAGACTTCTCTGCAGGCACCTCAGTCCCACCCCAGCAGGGCTCACTGGGAAGAGAAGCAGCCCAGTGCTGAGAGCTGCAAAGGCCTCTGCTGCTTTCCAGCACTGAGTATTTTATCACTGAATAGCCCCACTGGGGGGCAGAATCTCTCCCCACTATAGATTTATATCAGTAAATATATAGATTTTTCCCTTTGATGTTGTTGCTCTTAATTAAAACCTATATGGGAGCAGATTGTAACCCAGAATACCCATTTCCAGGAAGGGCAAGTATTAGCTGAGCTCCTAACTCTTGGATGAACTCTTTCTTTTGCAGCATTGTGTTATGAATTGAGGTCTCTGAGAAAGTTTATTAGCGTAGATTTACACCCAGTTTATTTCCTGGTAGAGGGTCCCTCCTCCCATCAGCTGCTTTCTCAGGGGGCAAAGGCAATTAGACAGCAGTGGAAAAGAAACACTACTGTATTTACATTTAATAGCCTTGGCTTGATGCCCTGAACTTCCTATGAAATCTGCTGTGAGGATGGCTATAAAAACATGAGTGATTGACAGAAGAACAGAGTCTCACTTTCAGGGTGCTGGGATGGCTGTGAGCAGAGCTCATCTCCTAGCTGGTCCCATTAAAGAAAATTTCCCCTGGGTCACCCTGTGAGACATCACTGGGTTGGTGTGAGAGCTGACCCAGGGCAGGAGCAGCAGCAAAACTACATCAATCCCAGATTTACACCAGGAAATGGAGGAACTCTGAAGTCCTCCCCTGACCCCAAAGTTGATGTTTTTATGTACTGCAGGGCTGTCTGCTCACTGGCTGTGAAAAAAGGGAAAGAAAGCCCCAGATCAGTGCATGCTCATGAATTAGTTTAAGATCCTGTGTTTATGTTCTCAAATAGTCAGGTATGGTCCTGGCTTGAATGCGGCTTTTCAAAAATTTCCAACAATTATTTCCAGCACAAATAATGCCTGTGGAGTGGGAGTAGCATTTATTTGGTGCAGAGGGACTCAGTTCAATCACTAATTTCCATAGCATGAAGGTAGAACATATCTGAAAATAAAAAAAAGATAACAATGTCACAATAAAGAATACTAATCCCATAATTAAACAGGACAAATTAATCTCTGGGACAAAGAAATATCAAAGGTGAATTTCTTGTTATTTGTGCCCAGGAAATTTCCTTTCTTATTCAGATAAAAAAATAAAAGGGCTGCAGTTTGTAAATACCTGTTACTTTTCAGAGAAAAATAAGAAAATCTGGGATTTTTTTCTCTTTATGTCCATCCATTGTTATTTTGATTTTGACATAAGCCCAAAACATAATGCACCAAAAATTGCTACAAATGCAGGCAATCTGAAAAGATAATAAACAGTTCAGTGGGTAGGAGAACAGAACAGTCTTGCAACCTTCCAAAACAGCATCCTGATGTTCCATTTTAATTAAATACAGATTTTCAAAAGACAGTTAACAGAGCAAGTACAACCAAGCAGGTTGGGAATGTTGATTTCTTTTCCTTAACTGTGTTGTGAAGCCACCTCCACGGATAATAGACTAACAAATTAGCATGGAGGACAAAAGAACACAGCAATGACACAAATGAGTAAGGAGAAATGAGATGGAGAATAAGGAAGTGATGGGGACCAAGCCATGCTGGTTTCTCCTCTCCCTCACCCACTCTCACAGGCCTGGCCCAGAAGCCCCCAGTGACACCCTGGCCCTGTGTCACCCCCTTGTCCTTGGGCCCCTGGTGGCCACTGATGTTCTCCTCCAGCTGGTGTTTATTACAAAGCAGATCACCCCCTCCTTGTCCACCCACTCTTTGCTGTTTCCTCCCAGCTAGGACATGGAACAAGCGTTCCAAGAGTTCCTGGGCTTAAATTTAATTTTGGAGGCAATCAACTTCAACAGAGCTGCTGATGGCAGCAGGACAGGGATTAGGTCCTATGTGAATAAAATAACATTTCTGCACCTTCCCAGTTCTAGTCTGCCCATGCTGCGCTCACTGTGGCCATTGCTGGGGGGAAAAGAACCACAGTAAAATAGGCAAAAAAGTACATTTTAGGGAACATATCAATGAACAGGCTTTTCCAAAGGTTTTTTTCCCCACAGACTTTGAATTTTTTTCTTAAAGTTCCTACAGAAATTAACATTCAAAACCTGCCACGGTGCTTTGATGCTTTTTTTTAATCATCAGTCAAGGAGAAAGCAACAGGATGCACTGTGTCATGTTTGTGTCATTGTAATGTGAGGCTTTGGGAATGTGCTAAAACCACATAAAAGTTTCCAGATTCAATTTGGATAAGCGCTTCAAAATAATCTCACTGATTAGATGAACTCTTCTTAGCTGGACACACTTCAGGCATAGCCTTTGCTACTGGATTTCCCTTCCAGCCTTGCTGAAAGCACCTTGAGGAATGAAAACTTCATAGCTTTCTTCCTTGGGCCGCTTGGAATGAGAAGAGCATAAAAATGAAAAGTGCTGGGAAAAGAACCAAACTTTTTCAGCATTTATCACAGTTGATATAATTTCAAGGCACAGCAGGATTTTTTAGGAGATTTCTCATTTTACTGGAATGATTTTAACGCTTTCTGATACTGAGAGTAGGCAGTGGCTGTGTGGAGGTTTCTGAATTGACTACAGAAAAAGCATCCAAAGTTCTGCAAAAATTCATATTTTGATTAGACCTGAAAATTGAAGGCCTCTCATCACTTGCAGTGCTCTGGATTAATTCTGATGTAACACCAATTTTTCTCCAGGCTGTGGTTGGTGGAGAGCAAAACTGAATGTCTGTTCTGCTTATGTGATGTCCAAGTTACACTTTAAAGGCAGAGACGTGCAAAGGAAGGAAACACAGAGGGAACAAGACTCTGCTGCCTTTCCTTTAGCAGAAGAGGGCCTGGCCAGTGTGAGAGCCCCTTTGTTCTGGCAGCCAGTGTCCCCTGAGGTGCCACCAGAGGGACCTGCCTGACCTAACCCCTGCGTGGCTTTTTGCATGGTTTTCTCTTACACATAATCATGTAATCCTGCCACCATACAAAAATCAGGCCTGCATCATCCTTCATAATCTTATGCAGAGCTTGTGCTGGACCTCCTGAGCCACCTGGGAGCTGGATGCCCACACCAACCCCTGTGCCCAGTGCCAGGGCTCAGAGCTGAGGCTCAGCTCTGCTCACCCTGCACACGATGCCAGCCTGGAGACGGACACTGCAAATCGCAGGGGGCACTGGAGTGCCACAGCTCTCCCATCCCCTCGCATTCCTCCCTCTCTGCCTGGCTGGTTTCTGAGCTCCTCGCTGTGTGTTTTCTGCTGCCCTCACCCCACTGCACTGGCTGGTGCCTCCAGCCTGGTGTGCAGGTGCTGGGGTCCCTCTGGGGCTGGCACAGCCTCACAAACTGCTCAGCTGCAAATTTCAAAACCACCTGCCCTTCTGCCTTCTCCAGCCACCTGGTCTTTGAGACTTTTTTTTTGTTTCTAGTGGTGGTTTTTTGGTTTGTTTTTCTTTTTTCTTTTTCTTTTTTTTTTTTTTTATTTTTTTTATTGTCAGGAAACCCAAACCAGTGCTGTGCAAACCTGACTCTCCAGGGGCTGCCCAGCTGTGTGACAGGTCACAGAGAGAGGAACAAACCCATCATGCTGGACAAGCAATTTCTGTGCAACTGGCAGAAATGAAGACTGACTTGCAGGCTGTGAAGACAGGAGGCCGAGGGGACAGTAATTGCTGTTGGCCAGGCAGAACACCCATTTCATTACTGCACTGGCAGATCCCCCAAAGAAACACTGCACACAAGCCACCAATTCATATTGAAGCAGTGAATAATATTGACAAACATCCAGAGGAAGGAATACATACAAAGAGTTCTCACTCCTACAGCAGCGTCCTATTTCTCTGCAGTTTTGTCAGGGACTGTTCTCCCTCCCTTGTCAGAAACTTGTGTGACATGTGAAAAAGAAAATACTTTTTTGAAAGGGTTTCTCAGGACTGCTGAGCATTTGGACAAATGATCCTAGAGCAGCCACAAACTGTAATGCTGAGTTATGCTGTGCAAGAGGTTAGTGAGGACATGGTAGTTCCCATTCCCCAGGCAGTCAGAGTACCTTTCTGTAAAGACCACCATCTGGCAGTGCCTGATGAAACTTGGCCAGGGCACAGTGGAGTTTACCAGTGGGGAAACCAGTGAGAACTCTTTGAAGACCAAAAATCTGCCAGAGAGGTGCAAAGGTTCAGTGCTGAGGGTCTGTGAGCTCTTCATGTGCTCCTGACAGTTGGAGATTGTCAGCACCTCTCCATTCCTGTGGTAATGGGGATGTTCTCATGTGCAGGACACAGCCCTGCTGTGTAATTCTGAGTACAGCACAGCAAATACTCTGGAGGATTCAAACACATCCTGCCAGACACCTCTCTGACACTTCTGTATTGATCACCAAGCAGCAGTGAGAATTATGAATGCCCTTTTTTTTTAATGCCATCGCTGTGGAAAAAAGGAATGAACAAATATAAAGTTGAAAAAAAGATTAATTTCACTGAGTCTGGCCAGATCTTGGATGCCAAGGCAGCAGTTCATGATTAAAGTGCCAAGTAATGAACTGAAATAGTTCATTCAGGCTTGGAATCTCCTCCTAGCCTGAGACATGAGGAGTGAGTTTGTTTGCCTGATTATCCTTCACCACCCCATCCTGGGGAGCTGCTTGTTGAACACTCCCCCAGCACACGAGAAACAAAAGGGGGGCCCTGAGAGACCTTCTGTGCAAAGCTCATGTGGGCAGAGCAGTTGGAAAATTAAACTTCCTCCAAGCGAAACCATCCGTAATTTCCTCCCAAATGCCTCCTCCTGAGCCGAGGAATAAAAGTTGCAAAATCAACAGAGGCATCTATTTTCCCTAAGGCAATGCACAGGAGCTGACCTAGCAAAAGCTTGTCTTTGTTTTGCTGCTACACATTTTTCCTTTTGCTTTGGTCTTGTTTTGTTTCTAGTGGTACCAATCTAGCTGTCCAAAGTGTCTCTGTTCCCATAGAATAATAATCAACTTCCTAGATCAACAGCTTTATGTAATGAATAATAAAAGGAATATCTGAGTAACACAGCTCGGCAGCATTGTATCTTATCCATTCTTCCCTCATGAAGGAATTCATGAAGAAAAGTTGACATCATCTAAATATTTTTAAAAGGGAGGAATGATGCCAGAATTCGATGACACATATGCATATTAGCAGTGGGAATAAAAGTTAACAGATATTAATATTCTTCTCTGGGAGGTGAACTTTTTGCTTAACTTTTCTTGGAACAAACATAGTCTATGCAACAAGCAGAGCCAACACTTATCTCTCTCCTCTGTTATCTTATAGCTGCTTTAGCATTAAACTTTTACCTTTTGCTACTGTACAATTTTAGTGAAAGTCTTCAATTAGCTTCTGTCTACTTGTCAGAAAGCTATTTATCCCCCCTGTAGGTGTGATTTCTACATATAGGAGGGATTGTGTGCTCATCTTCGTGCAGAACCCTTCCCAAGCTGGGGACCACAAAAGGCACATTCCTGGAAGGTGGAGCAGTTGTCGTGACTGGCAGTGGATCACTGTACCCACACAGCACAGGGTGAAAACCTGCAGAAAATCTGTGTTGCACATGGCCTTGAGAAGTCTTCTGATGAACATGATTTGCAAATAAAAATGTTATTCCACCCTTTTCATGGGTGGGTTGTGCTGTGTCACACCACCAGTCTAGCTGTCAGCTCCCTGAGCCAGGGCTGCCTGGCTGGTGTTTGGAGTGTGTCAAGAGAACAGCAACGAGGCCAACAGGGTTTGATGTGAACTTCTGCAACACTCGGATTGAGGGGATGATAAAATACAAAATGGAATACAATTTCCCAAAGCTGAGTCCAGCTGTGTGACTGAGCTTGTGCTGGTTTACCAACGCTGCTGTGGTAAGGACAAGAAGCAGAGAGAAGGGCAAATGGACAGGGGGGCAGTGCCAGCCAAGGTGGGAAGTTGGGATAGGGACCTGGGGAAAAGAGGAACATAATGGGACTCTTAGATAAAGCTTTAGGGATTTTTGGAGGGAGCTGTTTAAACATTTCCTTCATTGTCAACACATCAGACCTCTCGTCAGGCTTTAAAAAGTAAAAGCCAGCATTTATTAGACAGCACACTGGAGCCATTAACTTAAGAAATAAGTGGGTTCAGTAACCCATATCCCTCTCCCAGCATGCACCCACAGAGCAGGCCAAGTCTCTCTACTGCCTCTCAGCCAATTTCTGGGCGCACATACTTTGCTCTTTAGTCCTTTCTCAAGAAGCTGCCCCACCCCTGTGTGCTGTGTACCTTCCAAGGGGCACAAACACCTCCCCAGGCTGGGTAACACCCTCTGGCCTGAGTGTTTCCCCCTAAACTTGGAGGAGAATGGACACAGTGGAGCTGTGAGGGTGGTTGTCTGTATCAAATACACTCAGACAATAAATACACCCAAAGATTTGCTTCCTATCAGATGATAAGAAGATAAAGTATAGCAGCAGTGAAGGTCACCTAAACTGAGAATTAGACCCTTTTCCCCTATTTTTTCCTGCTAATTAGACTCGGAAAATCCCCCTACATCTCTGAACTTTTCTGCTGTCCTTTCTCTGGGTCCTTGGGTGTTGTTTTTGCTGCTGCCCACATGGAGCCATGACCCTGGACGTGGAGCTGCTGCTGCTCCCTTGCTGAAGTCAACACGCAGGGCAGGCTGCACCCAGTAGAGCTGTCAAGCCTTCATTTAACGTGATGGAAAGCCTTGCCAAGAAGGAGCACTCCCTTATTCATCACCACGCTGCTGACACCCTGCATGGAGACCCAAAGTGGCTGCTTGGCTACAGATAAGGTCGTGCTGGTGTTTAACCTCCCCTCCTGGGCTGTTAAAGTGTGATTAACAGCCACCATCTCCCTGTGTGCTGGAGACTGAGCTCTGCCTTGGAAAGGTGTCCATGGAGCTGAGACACCAGAAGTTATTGTGGCTTTGGTGTCCTTTGTAGCTGCATTGAAAAAAAAAGTGTATTGTGTTTTCCAAGGGTTTTTTATTTTCTGCCTGCACTATGAGCCTACCCAGCCTGCTGGACCTGAGATTACTTTGCCCATTGGGCAACCAGAGAGATCTCTGAGGTGACAAAGCAGGACAGCAAGATGAGAAGCTGCCACAGGGTGCCTAGCAGAGCAGGCTCGTTCTCCAGTGGGCAGGAAGCATCTGCAGGATGGGATGGATGTGAGGGCTGAGTGAAGGGCTCGTTATCCCTAACCCAGCACAGGTGGGGAAAGGGAGGGGCTCTTGGGGAGAGTTTACAAAGCTCCAGCACAGCCAAGAGTAGAGCTGTAGCTGCTCCAACTCCCCTGGACATCTCATCTGTGGGCTCTGCCCCTCTGCTGATCCCCACTTTGGGAGGGATGAGGCCAGCCATGCACAGAACTGCAAGGTAGGACACAAGGGGGTTTGTAACTGAGAGTGTGGCTCATGGTGCTGGTTATCCCGAGGTGATACAGCCTTAACTAAGCTCTCTACTCATCAGTTCTCTGCAAATAAGTATGCTGGAGTGGTTTTGAGGCCCCTCAGGGGGCTCTGTGGGGAGCTGGGCTGTGCGTGAGGACTGCTGAGGTGTGGAAGTAGGAACTTTGATGGATGCTTTGATGGAAACTTTGATGCCTGTTGGGTTAGCTTGAAGTTTAAAGGCTATCTGAGGAGTTGGAGAAAGTTTAAAGCCATTTCTGAGCTGTTGTGACTGCAGTGCTGCTGGGTTTGTACCTGGCAGTGCTGGAGGCAGCTGGGTTTGCAGTGACCTCTTGCTCTGGAGCTTCTCTTCCCTTTTTCTGCAAGAAATTATGCACTCAGAGGTACCTAATCCTGGGGATGGGGTGGCTGTGTTGCAGAGGAGGTGGCTGGAGATGTTTTGAAGGAATGATTTTAGCCCTGTAGCTGATTTTGATAAACCCAAAGGATCAGGCTGTTCTCTGGGATTTAATTCTCCTGCTTTGTTTCAGTCATCTGCACTGGTGGTTTTATTCCATATCACTTGATATGGAATGATGGCATGAGCCATCTTAGGTTTTTTCCAGCACTACTGAAAAAAAGAACACTTCATTTTATCTTGCATTAAACCAGCCTTGAACTCCCTTTGCCCAAAATTTCACCTGCATCTTCCTTTTCAGCTGCCACGAAAGCTGCAGGTGACTTGTTTTGATGGGAGGGCTTGGGATGTGAACAAGCATTGGCAGGAGGACTGAGGGGTATTTTTACATTAATATTGCTGCTCTGAATGGTTTAGTGTCAGCTCAGGGCCTTCAGCCCCACCCATTCAAGGCCTCTGATTCATCCTCCTGCTGCATGAATGGAGTGGCCTGGAGAGGCTGGTGCTGGGGAGTGATCACACGTTTGGCTGTGCTGTTTCACACACTGAGAAGTTCCTGCTCTTGCCTTGGCTTGAGACTGTCGTGTCTTTGTCTCCTAAGTGCTGTTTGCATCACCCGGGCTTGGAGAAGCTGGTAATTTAGGATGAGTTGGCAATAATTGCAGAGCTCTGTAATGAGTCTCAAAACTACAGTGTAGCTAGTCAGCTAATAGCCACAGCAAGGCCTTTCTGGGGAGTTCTAGAAATGCCTTGGAGAGGGGAAATAGATAGTCTTTGCTTTTTATTGAAGTTTTATGTTAAGAGCTTTACTCTTTGGCTCAAAGCCTGGGTTTTGTCATTCTGGGGAAAAATTTTCAAAACTGAAATGAAGTTTTAAAGGCAGTTTGTGACTACTGAAAAAGCACATTTTTATTTTAAGTTGTATCATTGGACAATAAGTCCATTGTTCTGTTCTGCTGATCAGAGGACAGTGGTCGAGGAGAGCACAGCTCCTCCAGGGATGTCCTGAGCTGGTAGAGATCCCAGACCTGCTGTAATCTCCCTGTGTCATGGGGGTGCAATTTAGGAGACTCACTACTCTTTGCTGCAGTTTATTCAAATAAGAAATCACATCAGAAATGTGCACTAGTGCCACAAAAACTTTGACAATGCTGTTATGGCTCTACTTGATACAAAACTCTCCTCCATGTAACTCTTCAAACTGGCACAAATCAGACCCAGCTGGAAAATTATTTCATTAGTGGAGTCAAGCTCAGAAATGAGAAGCTGGAGAAGAGCAGCCAGCTTTGAACAGGTCTTGCTTCCTAGAGCTCTGGCTGGGATTTTTCCACTGAGATTTCTGTGATGCTGGGTTGTTTTTCCAGGTGATGCCACAGAGTGGAATTCTTGATGGATGGCAATGAACTGACTGCTTAAAAGGGCTCTTTCCTACATGTCACTTTTGTCTTCAGTGCTTTCTGGCTGACAGAGGTGGAATTGGTGTTACTGATGTAGGCAGTGGATTCTCCAGGCAAAGCTGTTACTTTGAGTTTGTGCAGAGGAGCTGCCTGAGGACTGTTCTGGGCTACCCCTGTGCTTGAGCTGTGGGGGTCAGTCAGTGGCTCTGGAGGGGCTGATGTGCTTAACCTGGGAAATGGAAAGCCAGGATTTACTGGGGAGTTGGAACATGCAAATATCATAAATCTCTTGTCTCAAGTTTATGCTCTTATTCACTCTTTTCCTGAGCTTTGCACGTTTTGGACCTTGATTCCCTGCTTTGCAAGACTGGGGTTTCACCTCATGCAGGGTACTTGGAAAATAATCCAACATTTTCCAGAATCCTCTCCAGTTCAGCTCCATGGCCTCTTCCTTTGAAGAGTCCCTCTGGCTGTTTGAACTTGGCCCTGACTGCTGCCACCAGCAATGGCCAGAGGGTTTTATCTACAGCTAGAATCTGTTCTTGTCACTGCAGTGTTAGCAGACACAGGGTTTCTCAATTCCTGCTTTGCATGAATGCTTTCTCAGAACTCCTGGAAGCGTTTTTTTTCACTTCTCAGTGTTATTTAGGCAAAGTGTTTCTGCATGCCCTTCTGTGGAGGTTGGGGACTGATCTCTGCCAGGTTTCATGTGGGCTGTGGAGGTAGGTAGGTGAAATAAAAGCCCTAGAGCTTCCCAAAGGAAACTTGTGCTGCAGAATAGATAGTAAATAAAAGGAAATGTGTTCAGAAATCTTTTCGAATGAGAGCTGTTTACAACGACTTTGCATTTTTGGCTAACAAGATTCCTTTTGTTTTTCCTACTTCTTCCCTCTTGCTGTGAAGCCCTGCCCCAGCAAACAGAGAGTTTCCCAACCCCTTAGTGACAGAAAAGGAGCTTGAGCTGACCAATTGCCATAATTTATACTCTGACACTACATGGGATATTTTTCTTGTGTACCTTATTGTGAAGTATCTCTGAAACTGCCTCAAGACTTCTGTGCTACACTTGGAGTGTTTCTATTTGTGTGCAATGGTTGAACAGCAACAACAAAATAAGAATCAAAGCAGATGGCAGCACAGAGATATCCTTGGTTTATTCAGATGAGCCCAGGAAAATGAATATTTTGATGATGGGATGATATGTGTCATTAAGCATATAGGTTAGTCACCACTCAGTATTTTGTCTGCTCAACAGACTATGTAAACTTTTAAACATAGACCACTATTTTTGCAGTTATTTGTGTGGAGTGTATCCTGTTAAAAATGTTTTAATAGCATCCATTAATGGGACTGAAATTGATGGGAGGTTCTATTGATGGCTAGGATGTAGAAGATGTGCTTAATACAGCAGCCTCAAAGCAGTTCCTGATTCATTTTTAGGCTTTTTTCCTTCAGAAAAATCTTTAGTTGTATATCACGTATTATGCCCAGGCTATCATGAAGTAGAGCAATCATCTTTCATAGCTTCAAAATAGATGTCTAAGTTGATTTCTCTGCTCCCTGTACGTTTTTGAGTGGTGAGACTTTGCAATGTGAGTTTTCTATCTAAAAAAGGTGTAAAAAGAAAATTCTGCAGCCAGTAATGAGAAAAAATAGTGTTCTAAGGTCAAAGATTTCTAGTAAAAATGGGATGTGAATGAGTATAATTGGGTATACATGGTGTTTCTGAGTAGGTGACTTACTCCAAATAATTCCAGAGTTCTTGGAAGTGATCTTGCATCAAAGATGTGAATGCAAGTCCTCTGATAAGAACGGATGATGAAACATCCAAAACATTATCCCTTGCATGGTTTTCTCTTGCCACATCAGTGTTTAGCTGGAAACCCATTCTGGGAGTTCAGGTGTGACAAAAGCTTGTGCAGCACCACTGGGAACCAGAAAAAGCAATCTGACTCCTTGAAGGGGAAAAAAAAAATCAGAGAATACCCTGAGCTGGAAGGGACCTACAAGGAACATTCAAATTCAGCTCCTGGCCCTGTGCAGAACCCCAAGAATCCCAAATTGTTGCCCAAATGCTTCTTTAACTCTGGCAGCCTTGGGGCCATGGAGTTGGTGTTAGATTTTCTATTCATTCCTAATCTGTGGAATTCTTTCAGCAACACTGGCACACTTGGAGGGTTGACATGCTGGAAATGCATTGTAAGGAGTGAGCAGTAGATAATAAGGAAGGAAGACTGAGTTAAATAAGTGTTTGCAATAGTCTGAAGTTTTAATTTTTAATAATATACAAATTCAGCCTCATAAAAAAAAAGTCAGAAGTTGCCTGTGAATTCTTGCTACTTAATAGGCCAAATGTGCTCTGCTACAGGTGACCACAATGCAGCAAGAGTTGCATGGGTGTAACTGGGGAAGTGCAAATTGCAAAATCCACATTTAGAACAGCTCTGAGTCTGTGTCTCTGCGTGGCTCTTTCCCTCATCTGGAACATCAAAGCATCTTGTTCATTTTTTGTGCTCAAGTTCCTATAACTCTGCCAAGCTTTACATTATGAAAAGAGGAAGAAACAAAAAGGAATTATTTCTCATTCAGTGGGACTAATAACTGAAGAATAAAACACTGAGCAATTTCATCAGCTAATTCCTACGGGGAATAAAAAGCAGAAAACTTGAGCTTTTTGGATCTGGGTTTTTAAATGTGATTTCTCTGCTGAAGAGTAGAGCTCTTAAGCACAGGCCACTTTGCCTGATGATTTCAGCTCAGACTTTCTCTCTCATAATGCAAACATTAGAATGGTACTGCAAGTTGTACAGATCAAGTCAGATCTCAATTACATTTATGTTATTCCTGTTTCCAGATAATGCAGCTGAACCCACAGGTGTTACTGTGTTTGGTCAAGAGGAAGTAATTATAAATGTATGATGGTATATAGCAATTAGAAACCTTTTAATTTCTGCTGTTTTCCCCCTCCCTGTTCTAGTGTTGCTTTGCTGCAGGGGTTGGTTTGAGTCAATGCTCTGTCAGGGAGAAAACACCTCCCCCTTGGGCACTGGTGGATTGTCCTGGTTTGGTCCTCTCCTAAATGCCTAGTGATGCTTTTTCTTCTCTGAATGCATGAGGAACCCAAAAGATACCCTTTGGAGCTGGTTAGATTAAGTGCACCACTTGTGCAAGGGTCTTTTAGAAGGGTCTTCACAGGAAAAGTCCTGAATTTGACTTGAATAAGAGCTTTTTACTTTGTACTGAAATGTTAGTTTGTCTTTCACGCTGGGATTAAAACCCAAGCTTACCTATACCAATATTTTCAACAAAAATACTGAAAGTAAGGGGGGTGGATCTACTTGAAATATTTTTATACTGGATCCATACTTCAATTTGTTTGTTAAACAGTGATTGGACTTCCCTGGGTCTGAGGCAATCTCACAGTAGGAGGGCCCCAGCTACATTTCCACCAGGGAATTGGGGTCACCTCCTCTCTCTGAGAAGTGGGGAATGTCTCAGGGTGCCAGTGAGATGAAGGAGGCAATAGCTTTGTGGCAGCCTTCAGCTCTCCTTTGCCCCTCGTGCAAAAGTCCAGAAGCTAATTAGCACTGTAATTTAATTGAAGGAATTGGATGCCTCTAGACGTGTACCTTCAGGAGCTGTAAACTGTCACTGCTGAATTTAAGATTTAATCCTTCATTGACATTTAAAGTTGAAACCAGCACTGAAGCTTCCAGTGAATTCATGGGTGCAGGTTTATATTTAGACTGCACTTGCAGAGGAGCCCTAAGGCTGCCCTCAATTCCAAACTCAAATTCCCCACAGTCAGAAAAACTGCAGGCTTGTCCCTTGGCATAGCTGGGGGCCTCTTCTCAAAGCAACAGGACTCTAAGGGCCCAAAACATTCAGTGCCCTTTTATCCTGCTGATTGTCTCCCTTCTGGATGCTGCAGCCTCAGAATAAACAGATGAGCTAATCTGGGAGTATCAGGCCCTTTAGGAGGAGCTGTCATCCCTGAAGCACCACGAGCTTGCTTTGCTTTAACCTCAGGCTCTGTCCACACCAGCAACATTGCCATCGTATTTCTGTCCCCTTCTGTCAGGAAGGGCTGCTCAAAGAAAAGAGTTTGCAGGGCAGGGGGAATTGCTGTTTAATCAGAGCCTCTGGGGAGTGTTAGCACACAAGGATCCTGTCCAGGCCCTGATTTGGGTGATTTGGGAGGTGAGCTGAGCTTTGCTGTGTTGGGTGCCTGTGCCACCAGTGCTGCCAAGTCCCTGTGCTGTGAGCAGCCACCAGAGGAGGACTTGGCTCTGCTGCCAGCCCCTTCATCAGCTCTCCTGTGTTTATTTATAATACCCTAACGTGCAAAAACAAGACAGAAACAAGTCAGATTACTGTGGCCTCCTCCTTGAGCAGGAGAAGATGGTGCTACTGCACTCATTCATCTCCCCCTCGTTCACTGGGAAGTGACACAATTAGCAGGGAGAAGAGGCTGCCAATCCAGTGAGCAATCCTGGAGATCTTGAGCAGTTAAGCGTGTTAATTAAATTGGCATTGCAGCAGGAGTTTGAGTTAGCAGACTACCAGCAGTCTTTCAGAGCAATGTTCCCTTCCCCACACAGTGCTCAGACTTCCCAAGTCTGGAGTGATTTGGCCAGATTCTTTGCTGCCTTTCAATGGCTTTTCATTTCAGGGGAGCTGTTCCTGATCTACATAACTCTCTAATCAGAAAAAGATATGCATTAATTCAGTGTTTTATTCCTGTTTATAGGCATTTATGATAGTTACTCTAGAATCTCCCACTTTTGCAATCTGTTCTTTCTAATGTATTTCCTCATTCTTAGGTAACTGTGGGGCTCAGCAGGCACAACTCAAACTTGACAGACCTTTTGACACTGATCTTATGAGACCCACCATCTAGATTTCCTATCTCTGCATTAATAACCACAGAGATGGAGCCACACGGTGCTGAAAAGTCTGTGCTGCCATCACAACAACTCTGCTGTTTACCTCCAGCTGAATAAAGATAGATATCTTTTGGGATCTTGCTTTAAAAATATTGATACTTGTTTTGTGTCTGCAAGAACTTCCATCACTCCTTGCCTCGTACAAGGCAGAACATTTCCTCTTGATGGAAAGCTGTGTTTGGGCTTGCAGATGATAAATGTTTGTAACCAGGCTTTGGCAGTATGAACCAGACACGGCTCTCTGGACATCAAAAGTGCAGTGCAATAAGAAAATTCCAGTGCAAGAGCAGTGAGAGGAAAGCCATGAACTTTAAAACTATTTTCTATGGGCTTTACAGTATAATATCTTCTAGGAATGTTGATTCCAGTGGGTACCAGTGTCAATAATTAACTGGTGGTCCCTTGTGTGGCTGTTCACAGGAGGTCAGCAGTAAAGAAGTGTGGCTGGTTCAATGACTCCTCTTGAAAAAGTTCAGTCCTTGGGTTTGCCAGGTCTTCAGCAGCCTGGCCCTTTCTCTACCTGGGTATTGGCACTTTTGGAAGCAGATTGGGTGTACCTCCACTTCATTACTGTTAGTGAGCATCTGGTAACTGGGAGTGGAAAAGAGGAGGTGGAGCTAATCCCTGTATGGCAACATCTTTTGGAGGGAGATATAAAGATAAAACCTCTTCAGGTGCCAGGAGATGCAGATGTCCTGTTTGAGATGTCAGATGAATGCTCAGTATTAAACAGGGGAACGAAAATGGGCACACACTGCCTGCAACTCCCATGGGAGGGCCTGTCCCAGCCCTTCAGCACCTGAGGGCCCCCTGCCCCTGTCCCGTTTTGTCTGCTTTGCTTTGGAAGCTGCTGGAACTGATTCATGGGGGGGAAATCATTGTGCCTCTTCCTCTAAAATGGATCTGTAGGAGGCTGGATGTGCTGAACTAGTACATTTCTAAGGACAAAAACTCCTAATGTTTTTGAAGATTTTTTTTCCCCCTGTTACCATGTTGCCAAGCAACATTTTTACAGTATCAGCAGCTGGGGAAACTGAATGTCTGAAAATGGATTAAAGGAGAAGAAGGAAGGCACCTGTGTTGTCTTTTGGCTATACCCTTTCACTGCTGAGAAGGTGTACCCCTCGCTCCACCAGCAGACTCCCAAATTATTAAACTAGAGCTTGGATTTATTCATCTTCATCTGTCTTTACATGTACTAGCACTTGAAAGAGATGAAAGCCTCAAGCTAATAGATTCTTAAATAATGGTGCTGGGACAGATCTGAGAGGTCCTCCAGTCATTTTTGCCACGAGAGGTCAGTTGCTGTTATCCCACCACTTGCAGTGGGTTGGTGGGATGACACCAGAGTCAAAGCTTTTACTTATAAATGTAGAGGTTGTTTCAGCCTGTATTCAAAACTCCCTTTTGGACCCACAGCAGGTAACAGCTGTCTGCTCCTGCGGTGGGATTTGAGGAGGCTAAAAATGATGCAGCACCTGAGTCCCTCCCATTCTGCTGGCAGCAGAACCTGCTCTGACTGAGCTGTGACAGCCCGAGGCGGGTGGCAGAGTCCCCGTGCTGCTCTGGCATTTCCAGGGAAGCCTTTGTCTTGTATCACTTGCATGGCTGGGACACTGGGGACCCCACTGCACTCAGTGCTGTTCAAGCATACAGCAGTAGAGACTTCTTGCTTTGCAGTGTTGAGTCAAACTGATTCCCAGACTTTTTAAAAAGTGCATCTATTACCATAATTCTGAGCCTGACAAAGTTCAGTCCCGTTGGGGTAGCAGTCTGCCATTACAGAAAAAGATGGTTTCTTCTCCAAGGAATATGTGCTCAAAGGTGTTTTGCAATCACTTCTCTGACTCTTCTCAGCTTCTGCTTAACTTGAACACTAAAATATTTTCTAATCAAGGTCTGAAATCACATTGAGACTCAATCTCAGGTGACCTTCTAACCACTCAAAAATTAATGAGCATTGAAGAAAAGCTGAGCTTTGGATCTTCACATTTTGTTTTACAGTCTGGGTGATCTATGTGTGGTCTGTGCAGGGCAAAGGGAATTCTCTCCCTCCTTGAGCAGACAAATTGAAAGCAATAAACTTTGAGAAGACACTTGGATCACCAAAGATGTTGAGTCTTTTTAGCTTTCTGATTAATAGGTTGAGCAAATAACCTTTAACAGGAAGCAAGAAGAAAAATCTTCACAAAGAAACTTCTTTAAGGGTAGAAAAACCTGTTTTTAAAAGTCATTACTGTAAAGACTTTTATATTATAGTTGAAGGTGTCTAAATCCCAGAGCCATGGAAGAATCCATTAAGGTACTGGGTGTCTGGTGAAATATAGTTGAACAGTATTTTAGATGTATTAAATATTTCCAGGACTTAGTCACTTCCCAGTCACTAAAACACAGGTCACTGTTTAGGTGGTGATAAAATAAATAATGCTGCTCCTAGAGATAATAGCTACTGTGTACAATAAAGAGTAGGTACAACCACTTTCTAGAAGAGTTTCTTGAAGACATTTCAAGAATGCAGAAAATATTTCTTTCTAGCTCTCTAATGTTAGAAGCTGAGGCTGCTGTAGGTGCAGCTGATGGGGTTCATTGCTGTTTGACTAGACAGAAATGTTAAGCTTTTTGTAAAGCACTGAGCTGTTTGTATTAGCAAGTGGTCTTAGAGCTGTGCAACCAAGCTCTGGAATATATTTTTCTTTTGGTGACTTCTGGCAGGCTTGCAAGGAGAGCCTGTTTCCCTTCTGAGCTATTACCTTCTCCTCTGGCAATGTTGCCTCTTCCAGCTCCATATTTCTTCCATTCTTTAAGTTTCAACTACATCAGAAAATGAAAAAAATCATCAAAATGGTTAAGGATAATTTAACAGAGCATTCAGCTCCCTGGGGAAGGAGAAAAGAGAGAAACTATTTGTTTCCCATTTTATTTTTGCAAGGACTTTAGAACCAGAAGTCTGACCTGCTCCACAGCACTGAACAGAGCCTTTGTTCCTTTCTTCTCATCTTTCTCTGAACTGTTAAAATATCCCTGTTGCTGGGTTTAAAAAGGACTGGGGAGTGTGGGGGTGGGGAGGCAATGCCTTCCACAGAGCTGGTTCTGTCCCCTTTTTAACTGCAGAACTCTCCCTGATGAGCTGCCAGTCACAGTTGCTAGAACAGCCTGAGCCTTTGCCTTACAGATGTTGGAGCCCCTCAGTTAATCATAACTTGGGGAAAAGTCCATGGAACTCTGATAACAGTGTGGGATCACGACAGGAGTTACAACCTCCTGTTGCTGAGGACTGCACACACTGGTGACACATTTCTCCACAGAGAATGGAGAAATTTCCTCATTCACTCACAAGTTCTGCAGCTCCCAAATGCTTTTTCCCTATTTTTCATCTGGGTCAGTGCTGCTTGCCTTGGGAGTCTCTGTGCCAGCTGAGCAGGGGAGGAGGAGGGGGTGTCCCACCAAATAATAAACAGAGTTTGTGTTTAATATCACAAGCCTTGAACCCAGCCCTGGACAAAGTGTTGTAGGAAACCTGTTGTATCCTTAAGTGCTGCAGGGCTGCAAAGCTGGCATTGCTGTTTCAGAGCCCAGCTGTGTGTCTGTTATTAATCATGAGTATAATATAGTCACACCTTGATACTTTCTGTGAGGGGAGCATTGCCATTTGCCCCTTATTACAAATATTTACAATCAATTACATATTTGCTGAATTGTTCAAATTAATCTTCAGCAAATATGTCCAGTATGGTGACTGCAGACTTCATCCAAAGCCCATTACCATCAGTGGAAGGATTCCTGCTGGATTTGGCAGGTTCTGAATAATACTGTGAACAAGAATTAATGAAAAAATGTTTCTCAAAGACCTGGCCTTCTGCAATAATTACTTCAGGAAACAGAATTCAGTATAGGGTATAGGTTTTTGTCAGACTTGCACGAAGGACTTCACTGATTACCCACTGTATTTGCATTGTGTGATGCACAGTGACTACATCTCTAAACTTGGAAAGCAAAAAAATAGCCTGAACTATGGCTGTAGGCACTGCAGAAACAGCTTCAAAATATCTGATGACATAACAGTGATGTTCCATCTTTTGGACCCATGCAGCCTGGTAAAAACTGGGCCAAGGTCTCATGCACTCCTTGGTGAATCACCAGCTTTTGGATGTGATGTTTCCAGTCTACATTTGACCTAGACTAGAGCAAGGAAAACAGTTTCCACCTATCCAGCTGGGCTCAAGCTGGAAGTCAAAATGTCAGTGTGAGAACATGGTCAACCTGAGTGCAAGGCAGACACCAGTGTGAGCACAGGAGGAGAACTCAGCCAGCAGGGTGGTTTCCCCAGATTTTGCCTAAACTTAATGTAGAAAGCTTTTTTTTTTGGTTTGTATTTTGGTATAGAAAGATCTAGGCTATTAAAGGGAAGTTTAGTAAATTGACTGAGCAAAATCATCCCAAGAGCTGTTAGGATGAAGGCTCAGTGTGTGCCAAACTGTTTCTGCTTGGAGCTCTTTGCTGTGCTGTGGATGCTGGTGTCACACCACATCAATAAGCACTTCTGGCAATTCTGCAGCTGCTCAGGAAAAGAGCATGTGGCGAGAGGCAAAGTTGTGCTGTGGATTAGAAACTGGGATCAATACTAGGGTCAGCAGAGGATTTTAGTGGTGAGATTTTTAAACTATTTAGCAACAGTGTGGAAAGGGGCCTAGGGATGAAGTGACAGCATCTGCAGAGTGTATAAAGAAACACTGCAAACTAAATCAGCTTTCCATCAGGGCAGCCAGAGCTACCCCAGAGCAGCTGAGCTAAATGACCCAGCCATCTCCAGGCTGGAATGTGTTCATAGCTGCCTTAGTGTGGAGATGCTGCAGGACCAGGCAGCAAAGAGGAATAACTGAAATGGAACCAGGTCTTTGTAGGAGGAAAAAAGGGTGAGGAGGCAGGAGGGAGACAGAGAGAGACAAGAGTTTGAAGGAAATTGTCCTGGCTTAAGCTAAGTTCGCTTAGGGCTTTGTTTTGTTTGTCATAACATTGTGAAATACATCTTGGGGATCCCTATGTGAGAAAACAATTTACTGCAAATCCACTTGCAGACTGTTGTGGCCTTTTCCCCCCTCCATCCGCTGTTCCATATGGCTGTGATTAATAATGGCCACAAATTATTATACTGGCTATGACAGGAGTGGAGTAAGGACCTTTAATGAAAGGGAACCAGCTTTTAATTGAGACTTGCTAAGATGGGGCAATACAGTTTATATAGGTATGATCTGTAGCAAATGATTCCACAGACATTTGCAGACATTCCACAGACATTTGAGAATTAATTTTGTAACAGATGCAAAGGCCAAAACTGTGGATGTAAACTGGAGACAAGTTGGCTCAGAGCATCTGGTACAGTTTTGCTTCGTGCTCTAGGCTGAATCTCACCTTTGCCTAACCTGCTCCTGTCTCCCCACCAGCAGCTGTCCACAGGCATATTTGTACAAGTGCAGCCTCTTGCCAGTGCATGTCATGGAGTTTTGACATCTGCCTGAAGTCCTGGAGCTGGCTGCATGGAGTGTTAGGATCTGAGTTAATTTCATGCTTGTGCTCAAGGATGAAATAACCAAATTTCTGCTAAAGCTTTAAAACCAGGGTGTGACAGGCCAGTCTCCTGCAGATCCTGTTTTTCCCCCTGTGCCTGTTTCTGGAATGTGGTCAATATGTTGTGGTGCCCTGTGTCTCACTGCAGATGGCTGGTGCTGCAAACAGCAGCAGTGCTCCTGCAGGCACCAGCAGAGATGGGCACAGAGCTCCAGGGAGCTCCCTGCCCACCCAGCCCCACTCGTGCCTGCTGCTGCAGCATCCCCAGCTCCTACCAGCTCAGCAAGGCGTGCTAATGAATTCCAGAAGTGGAAAACATGCTTAACACAGGCTCATTCCACTCCCTTACCTGCAGTGGAATGCAGTGCATGTGCTGTCAATAACAAAAACTATCAAAGACTCAAGGTTTGTATGAATAGGGAAAACTTCCTTCACTGCCTGATCAACTTGTGGAAAGTCTGGCTCCTCTAGACGAGTCTTTCATTTTGCAAGCAATAATGAAGTGAGATTTGTATTATTTTTCAGGCACATTAGGAAGCCCCTTGCAGGTCAGAGCTCTCAGATTTCCACAGTATCTTTAATGTAATTTTCACAATGCTTCTTGGAAGCCTGTTGCTATTAACTTCTTTTCACAGATGAACTGAGGCAAATGGAGTGAAGCCTAGAAAACACTTCCTGTCCAGAGGTTTAACATCCCTTTCCCCCATCCCTAAAGAGCTGTTCCAGTATGAAATGATTAAGTCCTCTATGTAGGAGTTATATTGAGGGGCAAGCATCATCATATAAAATATAGCCTTTTTTTGGAGTGAAAGGGAACAGATAGTTTCACACCTAGAAAGATTTCCATTTGGAATTGAGTTTTGGTTCAAATTTGGATTTGCCAGTGATGGGAATAAGCACCTTATCTAATACTAATTTTTAGCAATACTCTTGTGCCATTGCTCCATCCCTTGAGATCCTGAGCATGTTTGAGTCCTCATGCACAGGTGAGTGCAGAGACCCCCAGCCAGCTGGTGTTGCCTACAATGCTGAGTAGTTTTTGTGATCCAGATTTGGTTCTTAAACTTGCTGCTAAGTCCAGCAAGACATCTCAAGAGGAGCTGGATTTTTGGGTTGCTGTTCAGGAGATCCAGGCCATGCAAAGTGGCTGAGATTTTATTACAGTCACAGTATCAGACAAGAATTCACCAGCTGCAGAACTGTTTCTGAATTCCAGGTTTCCTTTAAGGAAAAGCAGCAACACTTTTCCTTGATTGTGAATGTTAAAGGGCTCTTAAAGTAGACATGTTAAAGGGAACATGAAAATCTGAATAGAGTGCAGAGATTAACACAGCATCATTTATTTATGTCAGAAGAAATAGCACCAAGAGATAAGACCTTTTATTTAATACAAAGCAAGGTTGGTAGGTGCATCTAAACATTAAATCTGTTGCTTGATTGATGACAAATGTGCTGCACATCTTCACTGCACATCTTGCAGACTTGCTGCTGTGGGTATCAGCAGTTTTGTCCTTCTCTTCTACTGTCAAAAGAGAATTTCCCCCAAACAACTGAGAATAAATGTGCACTATTGAATGGCTTTGTTCTTGCAGAGAGTCATTGCCTAAGAATTTATCTTTAGACCACTGATTATAGCCCTATAAGATGTACAAGGTTTTGGCTTAACAAGCACTTCATTTATTCTGGTGCAGATAAAAATAAATTGAGTTGAGAAAAATGGTTGTAGGTATGGCCCAATTACTTTAATCAATTAGAAACATGGAGTGGGAAAGGCAAGCAGTGCTTCTGGAGCATTGTGGATACAGGTCTGGTATGTTTGAAAGCCAGCCTATTTTTTCCACCATGCCACTTGGTTTATTAAAAGGTGTTACTGCACCCCAGCAATTCTACCTCCCTTATCCTTAGGCTGTAATAACAGCATACACTTCCAACATTTATATTACTAAAGAGCATTCAGCATGCAGAGAGCAGAAAATAAGATATCACTGAATAAATTGAATCAGCTATCAGAAATAAGGCTGGGCTATTGATGGATTTTTAAGTATGTACCATTTATTAAATGTCCCTATTTTTTAAATTTGTGTGAGAGACTACTACAGATTTTCCCATCTGCTGTAACTGTCACAGAACACAGTGACAGGAACACAGGGAGCAGCTCAGTGAATTTTGGTGTTTTGTTTCTAGTAATGGCAAATCTACCTGACACACTTGCTCTTGGCCCCTTTCTGTTTAGGGAGTTTATTGTCATCAGCTGTTTCAAATGCAAGACAAAACGGTATCTGCCTCTATGAAAACAAGAATTTTCTGCTCCATGCTGCAGAAGTGACACTTATATTAGCTGCATTTAATATATGTTGATGGGATTAAAATGTGTCTTTATTCATAAAGTTTCTTGCTTAGGCAGTGAAATGCTGTCTGTGTAAGTGACAACATCACCAAGTGCAGAAGGCAAGGAATTGGGTTTGCTTGGTTTAGCAGGAAGAATGCACTAATTTAAGTTCATTTCATAAGGCAGAAGATGCATTGTTTTAGTTTAGGTATTCCAGTTGCAGTAGCAATTTCTACAGCTGCACATATGTAAAGTGCATATATTGGTTTTATTATTTGGCTGTCTAACAATATTTTCTGTATACAAAGGCAAAAAAAAGTGTGCCTTCCTTGATAGTCAAAAATCTTTTTCTTATTCCTGAATTCATATTAAATAAAGCAATTTTCTGGCATGTACTAAGTCATGAGGCTTACTACGTCAAGGTGCAGATTTTTTTTTTAATTGAGCAAATCAGCTGGGGAGAGTATTTAGATATCAAATGCAATGACAATTTATTATAATCAAGGCTGTCTGGGGCCTTAGTGCTGAGGTCTGAGTTATGCATAAATCAGAGGGGGAGCAAAATTGTATAATTTTATTCTTTGTGATATTTCCCATGTGTAGTGAGTAATATAATGCAGAAGGGAGGTCATGCTGCCTGACTGGCTGTGATTTATGCAAAGAGAATAAACATGGTGATCATGTCAGGAATGCAATGCCATCACAACAATGACTTTTGCCTTATGCTCTGATTTCCTGCCCATTGTTACCCCTCTACACCTGCAGCAGTCAGTGCACCTGTGAGCATGTACAGGTACAACAGAACTGTGAAAACAGGCTTTACATTGAGATTTCACACTTCTGTTTTGACCACTGCAGGTATATTCAAACGTGCTTATCTTTTAAAGCAAACAAACAAAAAACAAACCCTGAAGATTTTGAATAAGAGCTGAAAAAAATAAACCACCCAAGTTACAAGTATTATTTGGATCAGCTTGGATAAGAATTTCAATAGGAGCTAAATGCTTATGGTGCTTTTCAAATGTGCAAAGGCTTAGTCAGCAACATGGTAAAAAGTAAGGTCTGATTTTTTTTTTTCCACTCCATCTGAAAAATACCTTTATTAAACAGCATAGAAAAGATTTTTTCTGCAAACATAAGTGACTCTGTTTTGATTTTTTTAAGTGTTTTTCAATAATATAGCTGTGCCAGGTGAGCTTGGATCCGCTGCTTTAGCACCTTTCCTTGAGTAATTAATTGCCCCTGTCCCCATCCAGGTTATGAAAATCCAGACTCAGTTTGTCACCATTTCTTTCACACAAAGCAAATTGTCCCCCTTTGCCTGTCTCAGCCTGGTTAGACAAAGCACAAGTCATTTAAGGCCTCTGCAGGCTTGTGGGAGCAGATTAAAATGAGATGTTTGAGACTGTTACCACCCTGACCCATCTGCCCCATCCCCTCCAGATGCTGCTGCCCCAGTGATGTACCAGCACCTCCTGAATCAGCTCCAGAACTGCTGCACTTCCCAGGCTGGGGCACTGAAATAAAACAGAGGAGCCACTTTTAACCTCACCCATCACAGTGACAATGTCAACTCTGACTGCAGGGTTGCAAGCTGGTATTTTACCAAAACTTCCAAATTCAATCACAAACCAAAATCTCCAGCATTATTTTAAAAACCCCAAATAAACCACAAAAAAAATTTTATTCAGCTTCATGACACATCACTCTCTGCTCTCTTTTTAAAAGCAGTGCATAAATATCTGTTATTCTGTGAGTTCCCTTTCCCTGCTGTTCCAGACAGACTCTGAGTACTGATGCTGTGTTTATTCAGGACAACAAAATATGTTCTCTAGTGCATAACAAATTGACTTCTTTCCTTGTTCTTTTAGAGCACTATGAATTTTGTTTGAGAGGGGAACAGTTTTCTCTTCAGTGTTCCTGCTGCAGCAATTTGCTGTCACTTCGTGGGACTGAAGGGTAGTGAAAATGTCTTTTTAACAGACTGTACAATAATTAACACCACCAAAAGAAAATTAAGTAGCACAGCAAGGCAGCACAAAATGAGCTGATGGGGGGAATTTTTTGAAGTTGCCTAAAGAGCTGTAGTGCATCCATCCTCCTGTCAGAAGTGACACAAGAGCAGCCTCTAACAAATGTTATCAGTCAGCTGTTACCCTTCAAAAAAAGCTCAACAAAGTGCTTATCAAAGCACTTAAATTTTATGCAGCTGCCCAGATGATTTCTTTGCAGGATTTCTGGGAGAACGAGCTGTGAATAGAGATGTCTACAGTGTCCACCTCTCCTAACAGGAGAGCTACCTCTGAATTTTCTGTCCTGAAAAGCAGAAATTCCCCAAACCCAGTGAGATTTTGAGGCCCCAGCCTCTGTGTAAGCCTGGTGTGGTGATTCTGCTGCCAGCAGAGCAGGGACTGCCAGGCAGGTCTGTCACCCTGGTTATTAACATGCCTCCTCAGCCTGGGCCAGCTGCTTCCAAGCAGTGACAAGAAATGTGCTTTTTAATTAATATCTTTGGTTACTAAACCTTCTCTAACTTCCTACAGATGGATCATCCAGGGGCAGCTTAAGTGTTCTTTAAAGCTGCTATTTTTGTTGAATAACTGGAATTTCCTGAAATGGAGGGAATACTACAGGATTGCTTTTATTGGTTAATAAGACTTCTCCTTTTAGCTCCAAACTCTCCCAAATTTGCCCCAGAGATGCACTAACCTGCCTGCCAACTTGCTTTGTAGCAAAAGTGCTGCCTGTGCCAGATGTTCAGAGCTCCTGAGTCAGAATTCCAGAGACAGTAAGATTGCTTTGAACAAAATTAATAACACCTAATCTTTGGACTTCTGAGCTCTAAAGTTCAATAGAGCCATGTCTTTTTGACACCCCTCCCCAATTTTAGGACTCAAAAATGCAGTTTTGATTTTATGAGCAGATGCTGAGACTGCATTTGAGGTTCTGCATGAACTTTTAAGATGGAGCCTTGAAGGAAAAGCTCAGCTATCATGGAGGTGGTGATGGGATTTAGATTTGAGCAAATTGGAACAGGGCAGGAGAGATCAGTGTCCAGGGGTTGGTAAATTTAAAGCCTGTAATAAGCACAATGTGGGGAAATGGGCTTAAGAGTCAGACATTTGCAACACTTGTGCCTGACATTAAGGATTACACAGACACAAATAGGGCAAGGAGCAGCTCTCCAACTCTCAGCCCAGTCCAGCTGAATATCTGAGTCTTTAGGCTTCTCTTTGCTCAGATAGAAAAGCTGGACAGTTGCTGAGAAGCCACTAATCCTGCCAAGATGCCTTCTGATCTGTAGATCTATAGATGAATATTTCATTTGTTTAACACAACAACAACAAAAAAATTGTGATTGCAGTCCTGCTTCTCCCCAGAGAATTGCAAGCTAAATAGAAACTCTTATGAAAAGATGAAGGGTGTACATGAGGAAAGCATCACCTGCAAGATAAAGCAGCACAGCCTCTCCTGCTCCCCATAACATCCTGCCATGAGAGGGTGGCTTCACAAACACACCCTACAATCCCTGGAAAAAGTCTCTCTACTTCCCTGTCAAGTTATGCTGTTGGAGGTTGCCAGTGTTCCCTCAAGGAGGATGGTGATGGCCTTCAGGGAGCCTTGCATCCTTTGGAACAGGTCCTGGAAAGTGCTGCAGTGAAGGATGGCTTTTGCTCGTGTTCCCCAGCATCCTATTTTTCCCAGCAGGAGAAATGTTCAGTCTTTTATAGAAAGCCATGCTTCTCTCTTTGCTGCTGCCTTTCAAAGGGCTGAGTGAGAGTATCCAAAAAGAGGGGAAAGATATTCTGAGCAGGCTCCCTGCACGTCACACCTGCCTGAATGCTGCTTGTGCTGCTGTGACCACAAATGTGGATTGTTTTCAGCGTGTGGTCTGGTCTCTTCTCAGCACCTCAGTGATGCATATAAATTTAGCTCCTGTGTCATGTCTGAAGTCACAAGAATAAAACCTCACTATCAATTATGGTTTCATTCTGGGGAGGTTTAGGGTTTTTGCCTTTAGCTGTGTTAGCACCAGTTTCCCCAGGCTGGAAGCATTGATGAGCCAGAGAATGATGGATGTAGCCTGGGAGAATTGATTCCAGGTTAGCAAAAAAAGGGGAGTGAGTGCTACATAGGTGAGTTATTTTGCCATGTGTTGTTTACACTGATTTGGATAGGCACAGATGGAAAAGGCTCTGGCTGGGCCTGCCAGGCTCATTCCAGTCCAGAGGAGGAGGAAGAGAGGAGCAAGGTCGTTCCTGCTAGGAGATTCTGTAGGAGAAGGCCTTGGAGGCTGTAGGGGCACAGTTTGCTTGTCCAAGCAGGGCAGTAAAACAAGGGAAGGGACCAAGGTGTGCTGGGTGTGATTTGAAGCCAGCAGAGGATATGGGAACAACTTGCTTACAATTCCCCATATGAGTGTGGGAGATCAGAGCAGAGATTCTACTCCCCACTTCCAGCCCCCATTGCAGGATAAGCTGCCCCCAAAAATGGGATTTATTGAGGGAACACCTTCTCTATGGCAAGGGAGCAATGGGGACAGACAGGCAGTGGCTCAGGCATTGCCCTGTTCTGAAGCCAGGCCCAAACCTGCAGTGGGTCTCCTGCTCCTGGCAAAAAGCTCAGTTTCTCAACAGCTCATATACATTTGCAGCCTCTCCTTGTGTATTTGCACAGGCCAGCATTTAATGGCATGATCCCCCACTGCCTCTGTTTAGACAAAGGTTTCACTTCCACAGGCAAGGACTGGAGAGGACACTCTGCACTGAATGGAATAAATCTCTAGATTTGTGGATGTGGCACATGAAGAAGAAATTCTCACTATTAAGTGTTTCTGCAGTCATGCTGGGAGAACAAGGCAAGATGCTTAGACCATAAGGGGTACACAGATTAATGTACTGGTTTGTAAATCACTCTCACACTGCAGAGAAGCAGCTCTGAAATTTGTTTTTTTATCGGAACAAATTTCTTTTGTGTCATGAAAAGATCCCCAAAGGACCAGGACAAGAGGTGGAGAGTAACAGGGCCAGACTCACGTCCTGTTCAGACCCACGTGGGCGAGTAGGGAAGGTGCAGAGAGGCTGTTGGTCCCTGGAACAGGCAGGGGAGCAGCAGCTCAGGGACAGTGGTGTCTGTGGCCAGGGGCTCTGCCTGGCTGTGCCATACCCAGCCACTCTCCTCACGTGTGTCCCAGCTCAATGACCTGGCTCTCAAAGGCAGTGGTGTGGGCTGGGAATGGGGTGTGTGAGCAAGTGTGGAGTTGGGCAGCTGACAGTCACTCTGAGTCAATCCCTATCCTGTTCCCCAGCCTCCTCAAGTGCTTCCCCTGTGCCCTGAGTACCTTGTCTTGCACACTGCCTCTAACATTTTGCTTCATCTGTGGGTATCAAGAGACAAATTGTGTGCAGCTCCCTTTTCTGTGTTTGAAGACTATTTCCCATTAATCCTAACTGTTGATCAAGCAGCCTCAGATCCTTGAGGTTTCCTGCCCAGCTGTGTTTGCCAGGCTGTGTGATAGGCAGCCAGCTGCCAGATGAGCCCTGTGTGTGTGTGAGAGCTCAGCTGTGGGAGCTGCTGTGCAAGCATCACACCCATGTGCCACCAAAGCAGTTTTGGGGCACAAGTGGAGCTGCTGCACAGCAGAGATGTTTGGGCAGGTACTGAGGTGATTCAGCACTGTCACTTCTGTGAGCTCTGTGCTTGGCACTGGTGACAGAGGTGGAGTTCTAATGCTCATGGCTAAAAAATGCAGGGTAGAAAGAGGATATTAAATGTTTCACTCAAATTATGTGAATTGCCCAGGAGAGCTGGCAACAAAATACTTGAGATGGAGAAGGAAGCGGAGCTGACCAAGAGAGCCTAACAAAAGTTGGGTATAATGCTGCCCTTCCTTTGTGTCTAGAGATGTCTCTTGCTAGAGAATAAGCTCAGAACCCTAATTGGAGATCATAGTAACAGACAATATGGTAATATCCAAGTGGAAGTACCAGAATGGGAATAAATCACCCAGAACAGATGACTGAGCTCTTAATGTCCTTCTCTGATTTAGATTGATTCTAACTGCAAACATAAGTCAGTTGATTGTATTCAGTCTTATTTATGATCAATTCTGATTACCAAATTATGACAAATATGAATGAGGTTGTAACTAGCCAGCAATAAGCTCCATGTTGCTAGGTAACAGGAAAACATTATTTCAAACAACCCCATCCAGGCGAAGCAACTGAGCTATTGCTGCTTTCTGTTCTTGCTCCTTGTTCTTTAGATTTGCTGTTAAGAGCCTTTTAAATGTATTCTCCTTAGTAGTTGGTTTTCTGAGAGGAAGAGTAAAGGTTTTGTTGAATTTTGAGCAGGCACCTTCTGCATTCTGTGCCACTTGACAAAGGTTTTTGTCTCAGTGCTGTGGAGTGATGCACTCCTGAAATTGCTGCAGAGCAGCTCTGACCAGCAAGCTCTGGTGCCATCCAAGTCTCTGCTCACAGCCTGTAGCTCTGCTCTGCCCTCGCTGCTGCCCTGGTGCTACTGGGATGAAAATGGTATGTCTTTGTCTGACCCAGTTTGGGTGGCTTCATGTGGGTCCCAAGGGCTGCTGCTTGTCCTGGACAGCACCATCCCAGCTCTGGGGAAGCTGGCCAAGATCAGGTGCAGCTCAGGAACTGCTGCCAACTCTGTAAAGCTTTAGCAGAAACCAGCTGGGCACGAGGCTCCTGCTCGGTACTGAGCCTCACCTTGCATGTGATGGGCAAAATAAAAGTGATGGTGGCCAGGGGAAGTAGATTGACAGAGCAAATGGTGACTTCAGAGCAGGGTTTGCCTACCTGGCAGTGGGCAGCCTAACCAAAACCAGCTCCAGGCTTGCTTGGATTGGTGTCCTGGGGGTGACAGAGCCAACAGGCAAACCCCACACAGGCTGTTCCCTTCTGAGCTCGGGAGAAGGTAGGCTTGAATCAACCTGAAAATAACCTCAACAGTGCACTGAAGCATCTTTACTTTGGAGATATGTCAGGAACACTTTCAATCTTTTATCTTCTCTGGAGCAGCAGGAGAGATGCCACTGAAATGAGGCCTGTAATTTCTCCTCTGTAATTATACCTGTCACCACTTCCGATGGAGCCGATATAAATAGCTTGTTCTGCCTTCTGTTTGCATTGTGTTTTTTAATACAAAACAAAAAGGAAAGATGCAAACTGTCTACCCCTATTCCTGATGGTAAGACCAGCCTAAGATGTATAAAATAAATGAAGCATTCAAACACTGCTAATTTGCTCTGTATTTCTAAGCTTGACACTCTGTGCAGCACATCACTTACTGTTTAAGTAATCTTGTTTGCTGAGAGTGGTTGTCTGTAGGATTTCTGTCACATTATAAGGTCAGATGATGAAACCAAAAGGCAAGGCATGTATTTTAATGTATGGTTTTGCATGCCTTGTGTCTACTGCTAAATGCACATTTGTCTGGAAACAAAAGGCAGGCCTGTGCCAATGTGAGATGCAAATCTTTAGTCAGTGTTCCTCTGAAATCCTCCTATAAGCCAAGGGGAATTCACAGCCCTTCCCTAGAGTTGTAGGAGTTGATGCATTCTAGCAGAGAAAAGAAATGCAGTATATTTTAACTTGTTCCCATTTAAATATGTTGGGCCAAATTTGCCAGCAGTGTAAATTAACCCAGCTTAGTTGATGTCAGTGGAGCAGCACCACTTGTGTCAGGGGAAGATCTTAAAAGTTGATCCAGTGACCAACCACTCATGACTTAGCCTGGGATGGGGAGCCCAGCTGCTTTTATGTGATTATTATTATTATTATTATTATTATTATTATTATTATCTTACCAGCTGCCAGCAGCTTTGCTAGGACCTCTAACACGTTGGAATTAAGAACCATTCCACAGTGGGATCCATAACCTAACTCCAGCTTTACCAGTTTCAGTGGCAAACACAGCATGTAGATCTGACTTTGTCTTTAATAAGCAGTCATAAACTAGACAAATAAAGACTTTAAAATACCTCATATAATTTCAATATTCTCTCTCTTCCTGAGAGAGAACAAACATGGTGAAAAAATTAATTATGGAGGGTGTTCATGTACTGCAATATTAAGTTATCACAACCAGAAATTTCTAGGAAGAAGAAACAAATGAGAAGGGGGGAAAGGTTTGTTTATTCTGATAACAGAAGTGCAATAGTTCCCAAAATCAAGGTTTTTTAAAATTTCCCAGCTGGTAAAGAGAGCTTTACCTATCACAGATTCCTACCTAAGGAGGGGACAAAGTCAGCACCACAATCAAATCTGTGCAGAATGTGACCTATGACTTAGCCCACAGGTTTTACTGGGGTTGAACCTGTATCAATAAATACAGGGCTTTTTTTCCTCTTCAGAGCTGCCCACATTAACTTTAAAACCTGTGATAATCATTAAACAGTCAAACAGCAGAGACATTACACAATGCCACTCGAGGAAGTTCAAATCCCCCATCTCTTCACAACACCCACTTCTATTCTGGAGTGAGTGCTGCTGTCTCACCCAGATGTTTTCTGCTCTTGGAAGCAGAGACGTCATTCTTCCATTTGTGACTGAGCTGCAGATTGCCAGGACTCAGCTAAGAGCTGTAGTTAAGGAAATGTTCCTTTGTGCTGGAGTGTTCAGAGCCCATCAGTGCCTCCATGGGTGCCCACAAACAGGGGCTCTCCCATCTCTGGGTAAGTCCCCCATGCACTCAGGTCCCAGGGCTGGCACAGTGGGCACCACAAACCTCTCAGCACTGCTCCCCAGTTTGGATATTCCCAGAAAAACCAGCACGAGGGTTCAAAGCTTGGTTTGCCTGCCCAGCTCAGCAGCCACAGACTCATTGCAGCATTTGTTACACTACGTACAGCAAGAGACAAAGCAACCAGGGCCCTTGTGCCAAGAGTCAGCTACGCCTCTTAGTGAGCCATGAAAGCAAAACTCCTCCAAAGGAAATTGCATTTTCAATGCGGTGAGTCAGGAATGCTGCTGGACAGAGGAAAAGGCAGGAGAGGACGATTTCTGTGTGCTTTGTGCTGAAGCAGTTGTGTTGTCACTTCGGAGTAATTGAAGAGCCCCAGTGACCCTTCTGCAGTTTTGTCTGGCTAAAGCCTGCATCCAGGAGCAAATCCTTCTGCTGCTGATGTAATCTCAGGTGATTAACACGTGCTCATAAGCTTGAACTTGCTTTAAATTTGGAGAGGCTGCTCCAGGAATCCTGCTGGATTTATGGGAGTGTGCATGTGCAGCTGAACCCTGTGGCCAGGATGGGAAATTCCTGGATGCTGTGGAGGGTTAAAATGCCTATTTCACAGAGAGGTTATCACATACACTAAGATGTTGCATAACAAGTCATGCATCAAAGCTGTTGTGGTTCAGAGATTCCTTGTCACTTTTTTCGTTCTTGCAAGACCCTTTAGGAATGTCTCCAACAGCCCCTGGCTTCTCTACATCTCAACACTTCTTTTTCTGAGGCTCTCCCTCAAGATTTTTCCTTGTGCTTGAGAATGGGAAACTCGTTTGGGTGGGGGACTAATTTCTTTCTTCTACAGCTTATTTC
Organism: Irena cyanogastra; assembly: GCA_013397155.1. Classification (NCBI taxonomy): domain Eukaryota; kingdom Metazoa; phylum Chordata; class Aves; order Passeriformes; family Irenidae; genus Irena; species Irena cyanogastra. The sequence continues at coordinate 1,103,426 of VWZV01013691.1, read as the reverse complement.
CCCCAGTATATGCCCTGGCAGCTCAGGGAATCCATCTCTCTTTCCTCAGTGCTCAAGGCTTGAGGGGTTTCTTCCAGGGCTCTGGCTTTCTCCAATACAGGATTAACACTGTGTTAACATCCCAGCTCTGAATTCTTATTAAAATAAAGGCATCTGCACAAGCAAGACCTGCTCATTCTGACACCTCGTTTTGGCAGATGTCCTCACCATCTTTCCCTACTTGCTCTCAGCACTGGGTTTGCCCCTTCAGCCTCTCCTGGCTCCTAGGATATTATTTAAATCTCATATTTTTGAGTCCTTAGCCTGCCTGACAAGCCTGTGCCGCCCAGTCAGAGATGCAGGGATCAGAAAGCTGCCTCTTCACCCCAGCAGTGAGCCGTACCCTCCTTCGCCCACCCTTGGTATTTCCCTCCCACTCCTCAGGATGGAATTCCTCTCGCACTTGGCGATGAGCTCAGCAGGGCCCCAGGCACCCAGGAGGCAGGAAATCCGAGATATTTAAATGCCACCGGCTGTGCGGGAGGAATCGCCTATTGATGCATCGCCCCCTTCTCTGTGGGACCCTCCTTCCTTCCTTCCTTCCTTCCTTCCTTGGAGAGCAGCTGCCCTTCCAACACTGCTTCCCATGCAGCCCTGTTTGGCTCTGCCTCCAAAGCTTTCTGCTTTTTTTCTGCTGGAGAGCAAAATAACCCAGTTCATGGATATTTTTTATTTAATCCCACAAACACGTTTTCCTGAGTTTTCGAGGAATTGACCTTGCACAGGTTACTAAGCTTTGGGAGAAAAAAAACCAAAAAACCCTGAAGAAGCCCTGGTGGGTTTGTAGAGAAGAAGAGTCATCATAAGTGATGAACAATTAATGTGTGTGAACAATTAATGTGTGTGAACGTTAGCTCTTTTCTGCAAGAGTTAATTGATACAAATGCACAGAGAGTGAACGTTCCTGCTGCCTCACTGCCTCTGAGAGCTCTTGGACCACGAGGTGTAGGGCAAAAAGCTCCCTGGCACTGCAGCCTCACCGAGTTGATTGAGAAATGTAATATAATCCACTTACAAGAAAAACTCATGAAATTTGCAGGTTCAAGGAATGTTTTGCAAAAAGCTAACAGCCACTTAAATATGTATGAAAAAGGAGAACAGTGTGACCCTCATGAATAGCAGCAAATCAAATCTAAGCTGTGTTTTTCCAAGAACAGAGCTGAGAAAACTCTTTTTCATTTATTTACCAGTTATGATGTTTAGTGGCTCTGAAAAGAAGTCTGGGCAAGTCTTTTGTACAATGTCAACTTGAAAAGCAGGGCCATGGTTATTTTATTTATTACATGGTAGGATTATGGTAAAGGCCTGAGTAGTTCTGTAAAATTTCCCAGTTGCTATAAATTTTCTGAACACCCTCTGTAATCACTGTGAGTAATTATGTCCACAGAACATATCCCACCCTTGTGAGGAAGGTGATATTTTACCTTGGAATTCCAATTGCAGATGGATAACTGACATAAACTAGATATCTGTTGTTACATGGGAAAAATCTTTTATGTCCCTTGTCTGCCATCACACACTGGTGTGTAAGGGTTGTACAAACAGGTCCTTAAAGCCCAGCAGTCTGCCCAATTTTCAAGCTGTGAGTAGTGATCCGTGCCTTGAACCTCTGGTTTGCAGCTACTACCAGAAACAAGGTACTGTGGTCACATTGAAGCCAGCAGTGTTCACCATTTACACAACAACTCAGAAAGCATCTTTGAGAAACTTTTGAACAAAAAAATGAGATTTTACAGGGTTGCCAAGTGACATCAGTTTAGAGTGAACAGAGGAAGCTTGAGAACTGAACCAAGAGAAACTGGAAACAAGACGAGGGAATTCTTGCCCAGAAGCAAGGGGTCTGTGTGGGTTGCAGCTGAGGAGGGCACCAGGAAAAACTGATTTGCAGAGGTTGTTGCACCAGAGCAGTTTACTCAGAAGTTGTGAGTTCTTAATTGCAGTTTCTAAGGCCTCAGCCAGACACAGTGACAGTCAATGTGATGTTGGTGATGGCCTTGCTTTGGAAGGCTGGCTCACCCCCAGAGCTGCCTTCCTGCAGCATTCCCCTGGTTCTCTGAACAGCCAGGGGCGTCCCATCATGTGGGCTGCTGCACAGGAGATCAACCTCAAGGCTTCTAATAGTTCTGTCCAGCCATAAGATTGACAAACCCATTAATTCAGAGAATTACAGCTCACAGTGATGGAACTCCCAACAGGAACACAGGGATTCTTCATGGACCTACTGCTAAAGAAATGCCCTGACCAGTAAGGAATGAGGAAATGGAAGTGAAATGATTCCGTATAATCCAAACAAATTTTCCCTAACTAAGATGGGTTTCAGATATTTCTGTTGGGCTTAAGCTGTCTTCCAGTTCATCATTAATAGCTACTTGGCACAATTAAAATTTTAGACTTTATGCTATAATCAAGTGGCCACACTCTCACGTTACTAAGATGGAGAAAACTCTGGGTTTTTGCCTCTGAGAATCTTGTCTAGCCAAGGACTCAGCCATGTCTACTGAGAGCTCTGAAGCCCAGGCAGAAAAAGCCTGTGCAATAATTAAGATATCAAGATTGCTAATGACAAATCTCCTGGGGGCTCAGCAGAAAAAACTTGCATATGAAGAAAAGAATACTTTGTTAGCAGCATTTATGAATAACAAACTAGTGAGGTGCCTTTTGCCCCCTGGATGCCATGGAGACAGCTTTTACTCTCCATTATTCATCCCTTGTGTAATAACTGAATTTTGAAGAGCTGTGCTCTTACAGTTTCCCTGGACCCTCATGAACAGGCCTAAATAGTGGGCGTAGAAGCTCTGGAAAGGACAAAACATCTCCTGAAAAGAGTTTGTTCCTCATTACAAAAGACAGTTTTCAATAGGAATATTGAAGAAAATAAATGGAATGGAATACGTCTGAAGAAAAATAATATTAAATAGGAAAGGGTCTAAAGGTGTCAATGGATTAAGAGTTATTTATTTTGTGTTTTGAATCTTTTTTGGCTCAATATCAATTTCATTCTACCTGGCAGAGAAACATAACAAAACTGAGCATCTTCTGGGCTGGAAAGTTGTAAAATTAATTGCTTTTCTCTATTCTCTTAGATTCCAGTCTTCCTGAATCTATTTCCCTTTATATATTCTTTGTTTATTTCACTTCTTCTCATAAATGTCCTATGCATTGAAACTCAATTATTTTTTTCAAAATATGTATATATTGGTTAATTTGGGAGTTATTTGCGCCATCCCCTGATTCAGCCTTCTATCAAAACTCTCAGGGGTGACCTAGGAATTAAATAGCAGAGGCAATATTGTGGGGGACTGACAATTCTGTAGTTATTAACTGAATTTTTATGTTCTGTTAAGATTACAGTTCCTCAAGATACACTTGTTAGCTGAGTAAGGCCATGTTTGTTCCTATTCTAGAAAGAGGCAACGAAGGAGATAAATAAGTTTCTATAAAGATGCTGCAGATGTTAGGGAAGGAAAAAAAAGAAAATTGCAGAGAAAGGATGATCCATTGTTCTGGCATATTTTTAGCACTTCCAACCTTCCTCACAGTTTGCTTCTTGCTTTTCTTGCCAGCAGAAATTCATTCTGTTCATTTCTTCATTTCTTTATTTCATTCTGATGACCTTCTTCAACTGAAACTCAATAAATTAATAAAGGTTAACAGTAAGAAAACAAATTGCTTTGTCTTCACGGAGCGTTGGAAAGGATTTGTATAGCAGTTGTCTTCCATTAATGCAGCATTTGAGGAGTCCAGATGCCTTGCCATAAGTCTTCTCTCTGAATCTATTAAAGACCTTAAAAACCAGAAAATAACATGATGGGAGGGAGGTTTTGTCCAGAACACTGGGTGTTTCATTTCCAAGAGATTTATGTTTCAATGTTCTTTGAAGCCATCTTTCAAAACACATCCATATTTGATCACCTGGAGCAGGAGATGTGACTAATGACACAATCAGGGTTATAAATGGTGGGCACTCCGAGGAGCACATCCACTTTGCACAAAATCTCTTCTGGTTTATTTAGAGTTTTCCTTTCTGTAATCAGGGAGTGATTCTGTTGTGGCCCTTTGAGACCCTTCCTGGCACCTCTCCTTCCATGCATCAAGCTTTCTGTGCACTTCTGGACTCAGTTTCTCTTTCATTACCCTCTTTAAACCGATGTTTTATAGTTTCTGTTTCTGTGTTCACCTCAGTAGCAAGAACTGTCTCTATAAGGATTTGGCTCCCCAGCTCTTTTCTGTCCTAAAATGTCAGCAGACTCCCCCCACGGTGCTCTGGCAAGGTGGTAAGGAGTAAAAGAAACTCAGCTGATTATCAGAGATGTTGTTATTTTTCTCTATGATTGAGAAATCAGGAAAATATCCAGTGCCCAAACCAAAAAATCTACTGTGAGTCCACTGACATTCACAGGGAAAATGGAGTGAATCTACCAGAGGTGCCACTCTCTGAAGTACACATCTGGATCTCTTGTTATATTAAAAACTTTATAGTCCAAGCAGGTCACAGAACTGCCTAAAAATAGCTGTGATGAAACTGGGTATTGGTGTTTGTGCCAGGAAGGGTTTCACAGGCACAGTTAATGCCAGATATGGAGTGGCCATTTGCTCCTCATTTCTCTGGTGTGTTCTTCAGATCTGCTCTTGCAGGCTCCAGCTATTCTTGGTGCAGTGCAGGACAGCCTCCAAGAAGGTTTTGAAGAAGGATATTTAGTGTACCCTTTGTAGTTTTCTTCTGGGGGGCAAAAAAAATATTCTTGTTTTTTTAAAACTAGCTCCAGTTCCTTCCACAGATTTTCACAGAAATGAACTCCTCTGTTTCTTTCAGTCCTGCAGGAGAGCTGCTCTCTGTGCTGTTTGCATCCTTCAAGCCTTTGTGAGGCAGTGGTGTCCTTCCCCCAAAAGCGTTGCAGGAGCTTGTTCACACTGAGCATCCTCATCCCCTGTTCCTTTCCCTGCCATGGCAGGTCTGGATCAGTCTCAGGGGCACCTTCCAGCCCAAATAATCCATTACACTGCTGCTTTGCTTGTTTGCTGCTTGGTGTAAATCAGGTAAATTTTCAGCCCTGAGTTTTCAAGCTCCTCAAAAACAATGGCAGCTAACGGCAGCGGTGCTGCAGCGTCCAGATTTGCAGAATATAACTTGCAGGATCCTTTGGCAAGCCAGTATGATTTGGGGACCCAGATTGTGTGAACACAGCAGATCTTTTCCCTGCTTGGTTGGTCTTTGCTGAGCTTTTGAATTTGTGTGTCTGGAGAACACTATATTTCTAGAGCAGCAGGTAAGGAACTCTTGGATGATCATATATATTGCTGGCATCTCCAGACTATATTAAGGCACAGTTTCCCAAAAAGGAGGGGAAAAAATCCTGAGATATTTAGCCTTTCACCTTCAGAAGTGTTATTGCAGTGACAGAACAGCTCCCTTGAACTGGTAGTGCCGTTGCCTCTGGGCTGGGAGGTCAGGAGCTGGTCCTGCATCAGGGCTGAGGCACAGATCGAGGGTGACACTGCAGTGCAGCAGCTGGGGAGGCTGCTCCTCTGATAAAGGTGACGTTCCTTAGATGAGATGTTAAATATAGATCCCTTCAGCTCACCCCTCTTGACTGGGCAGGCAGAAGTTAAAAACCTCACGACACTGTTGCTGCAAGACAATCCCAGTGCCTTGGCCAGTATTTCCTCTTGCAGCAGGAGCTGGTTGTGATGCACAAGACAGAGCTGCACCATCCTGGCTGCGTGCTGGCTGCAAACTGCCTCTGCAGCCTTTGCACTACAGGTTCTGTCCTTGGATTCTCTGGTCTGGAATACAGCAGGGGATCCCTAAGCATAAGGAGCAACAGAAAAAGCCAAATTCCCTGATGCTTTATCCTGCAAAGGACAAAATTAACTCCACCACTCACTGACTTTCGCAATATTTTTGACTATTTATTCTGCTTGGAAAGAACAGTCTTGAGAGTCTGTCTCAGACTGCCATCGATATTTCAGGCAACTCTGTCTGCTGTGGACATTAGTTCCTAGAGTGTAAAATGAAGATAATATTTTTCTGTCACTTAGGAATGTTGGGGGAATAAACTCTACTAGTGCTTATGACATACATGGAGGCAGTGAATATAAGGCTCTAAAAGCCTGTTTGTGCTATGATAAAAGTGCAGCATAGCAGAAGACAATACTTTTGCTTTCTTAGTGTATTGACAGACCAAATAACACTTTTTTAAAAACTCCACATACACTGAGCATACCAGGCATATATTATTTGTTCTACTGACATTAAAAAGTAAAACCAACAAGCAAACAAAACCAAAGCAAGCAGCAACTCCTCGGGATACAGACTGCTTTTGGAGTAGGTGGCTTTAGCTTTAGTCAAACTCCTTGTGAGTATGCTTCAAATTGAAATTAAAAAAATAGCTTTCTCTTTTTCTTTTAGTTTTAGCAATCTGGTTAATTCAACACAGATGGATTGCGTCAGTTGGTCGAAGTGTGCCTTTTTACTGTTAATGTAATTTTACTGATTGTTTTGTCATAATCATAATATGATTCTTCCATTTTGAACTAAGAAGTGACTCAGAGTTAAGGATATTTTCATTTAAAACCTAATTTTTTTTCATTTGGAACGTTATATTTTTGTAGCGGTTCAATTGTATCTTTTCAAGAAAAAGTCATTTGAAAGAGCTGTTTGGAATTTGCAGAAATAAAGATCACATCCTGCCACAGAGAGCTGCTGAATGGGAGCAGGAGACATCCTGGTGCTCCGTCACATTTCAGTGAAGGGTTCAAGCAGAGGACTCAGCGGTGAGTGCATAAAAAAGAAAAACCCATGTAGGTGGATGATTAGGTGCACAGGAACAAAAGGTGCCATGTGTTGCTCTTCAGAGCAATCATTTTATCACTCTGGTTGCAGCACTCGCTGTATTCTTCTTTCCCATTTTCACTGAAGATGAGACACTGCGTGAAGCATGTGTAGGTTCACGTGCAGGTTTCCTGAGAGTTGCACCCTGAAGAGAGATTGCTGGATTGAGATTTTTCATTCTGTACCATCACTCCCTTCCAGTATTTGTTTTTCTTGCCTAACAAACAGTGTTTGTGCCACTCTGAGCTGCAGATCCCATCCAACATTTCAGGCACGTGGAGGGAAGCGTGTGGTGGCGCGCACGAAGGGTGTGTGCAGGTTTTTGGAAACATCATGCAGGGAACTGCCAGGCTTTGAGTATTTTCAAAATTCAGGCCCACTTGTGGGTGCTAAGCACTGAAATGTCTAGCCAGGAATTCCAATGAAAATCTGGCCCAGATTTTGCTGCCTAGGAGGAGGGAGTGAGCGCTGCATCTGTGGTTCCCAGCGGGGGGGGCAGAGACCACGCCAGGGAGGTGGAACAGAAGGTCAAGGAACATGAGGTGTGATGGCCTTGAGTCCTGCAGGCACCAGCAGCCAGCCCATCTGAGATGTGCTCCCAAAGCCCAGCAGCTGGGGATTTTGGAGCAGAGACGGATGACTGGATGGGGCCGTGTGTGCCCACAGCTGGCTGTGCAGACTCACAGTCAGGACAGGATTTGCCTTGCGTGTTTTTCTCTCCTTGAGCAATGAGAGCCTACACAGCACAGTCCCAGCTGTGAGAATGAAAGTGCTGGCTGACAAAAAAGAAGAATGGTTTTTACATGACGTTATGGAAGGGTTAGCTGTGGGATTTGGGGTGTTTTTCTTGTTCCTTATGGTGGAAGTATCAGCAAGAGCTGTTAATCCCACCAAAGCACTGTCATGGAATAATGTGTTCTCTGCAGACTGGCAGTGGACACCTAAGGGATCTGAATGAAACTGAGTCATTGCACAGCTGGGATTGTGCACTTCTACCATGGCAGTTTCAGGTTTTCATGCCACCCTCTAATGAATGAGAATTTCTCAATAAATCTGTCAGAAAAGCACTGTGGGGGGCTTTGCTGTGAGGCACTACACCTGCATGCTGGAATGACAAGTTGGAGCGTTGGGGGATCAGGAATGGTGAAAAAGCAGGACAACTTCCAAAGTGTTTTCATTGTCCCTGTGCTACACACAGAGCACATAGTGACACTAAGGCACCAGGTCACATTAGATATGGGTCTCCTTAGCCCAGGAAGGAACAGAACAGGCAAGAGGAGTTTGTTTCCCATTAAGACCAACCAACCATTACCCCATTATTGCTGCTTTGATTTTTCTCATTTAAATATGCAATGGCAGCAGTTTACACCAGAAAGCAAAGGGGGTTATTTTTTCTGTAGAATTGTCAAGCAGGGCATAAAGTCTTCTACTATTGTAGTGACAAATGTATTTGTTACTCTCAAAATCACCAGTAAAAGTATGAAGTATATTTTTTTTGGTAAACAAGAATAGCTTAGCAGAAAGGAAAAGGCTTTGGGATCATTGTAGTATTTAGATGATGTCTAGTGGGATAATACTACTGAGGGATTCAATTTGCTATTCAGGGTAGGTGCTATTTTGTGTCTTTGCATGTACATTATGGTTATGCACATGTGATAACCATGGACTCCTGACCATGTTGGATTATTGGTGACTGTGAGTGAAAAAAACAAGAACCTAATGGAAATATCCTGTTTTATCACAGTAAAATCTAGGATAAAGGCTGCATCCGTTACATAGGATGCCATGAAAAAAACCCAAGCTGGGACAGCTCCTAGGTGCTTCATTTTATCTGATTGCTGTGCTCATTTCCAGACTATGAAGAAAGGCTGAGCTGGAGGTGAGCCTAGGGGTTGGGCTGGAACAGGACAGGGAAACCCACAGCCCCTCAGCCAGATTCAGGCTGCAATTTCAGATCATACAGCCAGCAGCAATGTGGGAGTTGGATTATTCCTGCAGGGTTTATTCCTCAATAGTTCTGGAGTACATGTTGATAGAGGGGCCCCAGAGGTGAAATGAAGTCTTCTCTAGCACCCTACAAGAAAACACTCTGCTCCCAAGGCTGAGATGGGAAGAAATCTTACCAGGGTCCTTGCAGCAAAGTTCAGCCTGGAGGGGGGCAGTAGGAAAAGAGCAGCTGCTTGTCCAGCCTGGTGGTGCAGCTGCAGAGTGCTCAGCCTGGCTGAGGTGAATGGATTCCAGCTCTGCAGTGCAGCCACATGTCCCCTCTGCAGAAACCTGTCTGCCTGACCACACAGGCAAAGAGGGTTTTACTCCAAACCTCAGAGGAAGGATGGAAGCTCATGAAAAAAAATATTTGAATGAAAAAGAACAGACTTTTGGGGACTGCACACTTTGTGCCTGGATGATCCATTCAGATTTGTCCATTCAGCAGATTTATAGAAGAGTAGCACTTTGTATTACTTCACATTTGCCTTAAGCAGGAACATGGTTCCAAGGACTTGAATTTGTTGCTGTCTGCTTTAAACATTAAACCAAGACATCAGTGATGAGAGTGGTACCCTTGAACTGTATAGTCAACAGTGATAAACCTTGTTTTCAGAAGGTAGTTCTTATATTCATAGGGGTTAATTACCTTCTGGAGATGTTTGCTCGGTTTGTTTCTTTTGGGGGTTTTTTGGGGTTTTTTGGTGATGGAGAATGTAAAACTGTCTCTATCTGGCAGGAGGATTGGTGCCAAGGCTGATAAATCAGACAAGGGCCAGCAGAACTGTGTATCTACCTAGGATGCTGCAGGTACACTTGCCAAATATTGCCCGGTGCAAGGAGAAGGCACTCTTAAGAGTGAGTAATTCACTGAGGTCCTGCATAACCCCCAGAGCTACTTATCTGTCTCGGTGGCCCATAGATTACTCTGGAAAAGCAGGTGCCTAACACCTGAAGCAGGGAAATTCACACCTCTTCAGCCTGGCAGTTGCCCTATCTCTGTGTCTCAGGGAGGATTTTCTGCCTGGCAAATGAAGGTTTTTAAGGGCAGGAAAAAGAGGAAATTAATTACAATCCTGCCTCAAACGTGTCCTTACTCATGGTTGCTAAAGTCTGCCAGTTCCATCTGCACTCTGCAGTTAACATTGATGCTTTTTAAACAATTTGCTGGCAGCTGTGAGGAACTAAAAACTTCATTAATAAAGCCAATTTATGGCTTTATTTTTGTTATCGAACAGGGAACAATAAGGCTGTGCAAAAGGCTTGGGCAGTGTCTGTGTCAGCTGCACTCACCTCTTCAATCAGGCCAGGGGATTTTTATCTCAAGCACTCAGATAGCCAGTCCATTAAAACTCGGGGTGGACAAGGACACATCATTTGCCTAGTGCTGCAGTGAAGACTGGCTTTGGTGATGAATGTTTCATGACCTGATCTCTGGAGAATGGGACACCGACCATGTAGCAAGAAAAGAAAATTGTCCAGCTTTTCCTCATTTGCCCTGAGCCATATGTTGCAGAGCACTGACAAGTGCAGCTGCGAGTTACAGGACTTCTCTCTGTTAACAAAAAGTGGTTTCTCTGACAAGGCTGTTCTTTCCATCATAAATGTGCATGGTATAGTCCAATTCCTCTCTGCAGCCCAAGAATCATAGTGCAAGTCCTTGTAGAGAGGTGCTAGTAGGAACTTCTGCTTCTTCAGATTGCTGACCATTCAAAGACGTGGTACAGGAGCTTGTGTTTGAGATAATTCCCAAAGGCCAGCAAAGATGGAAATTCCTCAGAGAGCCTGGAAGCTCCCAGGGTGCTCTCAGTGTAGAGGCAGAGAGAGCTGCCTGGAAGTGCATCTTTGTTTCTTCACATAGGGACACTGATGTGAACGGTCAATGTGGAGTTTCTGGCCAGGAAGGATGTGAACAAAACCACTGGAGGCCCCACAATCCAGATGAGCTATTTTCTGTTGGTAAAATCATGAAAAAATGTCTATCTACATAGCTCAGAGGAGTTGCAGGGGAAGCCCAAGCTGGCTCTGAACACCCAGAAGTAACATTGCAGTGTTAGTGGTGGCACTGTCGAGGCTCTCAGTCTATTTATAAGCAGAGGGATTGAGCCCATACAGAGAAACTTCTGACAGACCAGGAGCAAGTGTTTTAGCACCTAGTAGGGGTTCTCCTCCCTGCTAGTTTATTGTGCCACATAAGCAGAACTCAAATTCTAGCTTTTCTCCCATCTCTGTGTGGTTTTGCCTCCTCAGAGAGGATTTGCCTTCTCCCACTCCAACTGTATGAGCAGCGTGGAGCACTCAGAAACCTCCTGAGAGATGTCTGAGAGGAATTGCTGTGGAGCTCAGGGTGCAGTATGGTGTGAATATGTCATCAACTCCATTTTACGGGAGGAAATTCGGAGGTTCAGTAGGAGCAGCTATTTATTAAGGTCAGGCTGAGACCCAGTGTCCTCATTTCTTGGGCTGTCCTACCTTCTGCTGAGCAGCTGGTGGCGAGGCAAGCTGTGGGGGACCCAGCAGATGGTAGTGAGGAATGGTGTGTGAGGGAGTGTGGGAAGGAAGTGCAGTGGAGAATGTGCCCAGATACCACTGTGATACTCTCCCAAGTACTCAGATCCAACACGTAGCAAAATGACTCCCTGCATTTCTCCTCTGCCTCAGTTCCCCTCTCCGGCCTACTCTTCTGCAGCTTGTATTGGAGTGATTTAATGGATTTTAATTAGCCCTGATGCAGGGCACGTCTGCTGCTTGCCTGAGACATCATAATCAAAGAAGGGTCTGCACTGAGGAGTGCAGAGCTGCTCCTGTCCTCACTAAAACAAGAAAAATAACAAGCAAGCCTCAGGAGGGAATTCAGCATCTCTCACACCACTGAGCACAGCTGGACCAGGTCTCTCTTGTCACTGCTTGCATGATTAGTGACATATCATTTGTTTGCTGCAAAAGGCACAGGAGTTGAGGGAACAAAGCTGGTAATTAGAGCAACACAGCTCAGATGTGACACGTTCTGCCTGAGCTTCCAAACCAAACACTTGGCTATGCTGCTTTGGATGGCATTTCTCCTACGCCCACCCCAGAGCAGCAACCAAGCTGATTTCAGGCCAAGGGAGGAGAGTTAAGGGCTACCAAAGGGACATCCTTCTGCTTCACACTGCCACTCAGTGCTTTACATCTCCACCCAGACAATAAGCTTGTTTTGGTTTTGTGAAATGAAAATGTGCAGCTATTTCGACTACCTAACCTTAGCACCTAGAGTGTACCAAGGTTTAAAAGCTCCTCATGAAGGCATTCCTAACCCAAGAATGTAGTGTACACACAGAGTTTTGAAATGACTGTAAGCCCTGCAGCATGCTCTGAGAAATATCAGCTTTGGGCTTGCTTGAGCCACTGGAGAAATCAACTGTAAAGCTCAAGAGGACTAGTGCAACATTTCTAGCATCAGCCTTCTCTGATTGAAACCAGGTGCCCTTTATTCTGATTTCCTCAGATAGTACCAAAGTGCCCTGCTATCAGAGTAAGAGCCTCTGCTCCATCTATGCAGGCAGATATTTATCAGTAATAGTCAAGATCTGACTTTTTTCAGAAGTCATATGGCCACCAGAACTATGATCTCTCTAAGTGGCAGCTACTGCTTTTCACTGGCTTTAAGCATTAATTACATTTTCCTCGCTGGTGTATCTGGCATCTCCGTGCATTAGAGAACTATTTGGAAAAAGTATTTTAGCTTCCATGGCATATCCCTGAAAAAATGTTCTGTCTGTTGCTGCTTTTAAGCGAGTCTCCTGCTCATGGATCAGAGAATGTTTAAATTTAGGTGAAAACAAAAATATCAGCTGTATTTAAAGACAGGGATGAGAAAATCAGAAAGTACCAGGCAGTACGTGTTCCTTAAGCAATCAGCTGCCTCTGATCCTCTCAAAACTCTTAAAGAACATGGTGGATGTGGCTCTTTAATGTGTAATTGCCATTTAGTGTCACTGAAAAGTTCACCAGGGGACCTGAATGACAATATGAGAGCCAGCATGGACTCACAGAAGTTCCCTCATAGCCCCCTGAAGTGTTGCCATAGCAAGGTCTGCACTGATCTCTGCTGATTCACAGGAGCTGCGTGGTGCTGGCTGTGCTGGGGCAGGGCAGGCTGAAATAGGTACATTTCTGCATGACTGAGAGCAATTTATGTTGCAGAAAGACACGGGTATATAGATGGAAGTGCAAACAAAACAACCAAAAACTCTCAGAGATGGTTCTGTTGCAAGCTGGGAGTGTCTGCAGCATTTGCCAGGAGGAAAGAAAATAAAATCAGATTCAGAGAATGAATAATGATTAGGGGTGGGGAATACAGATTATTGGCAAAACTAAGGGTAACTTAAATGGAGTTTGGGCTAAAATCTTAGTTAGCAAAGTTAGCTCTAATTGTAGTTGTGTCTGAATTTGTTTCGTAGCTGACAGCACGGAGGTGTGATGGAATCTAAATCCACAGGGTTTGTGTTATACTGCTTTGTGGCAGTGTGGTGAATGCAAGGTCTCACCTCAGCCAGAGACTGGACATTTGCAGAAATGTAACTGAAAGATTACTTGGGTCTATTTTAGTACATCCACACACGCTTTGCTTTAGGCAGATATCTGCACTTCCCTTTCTCCTGTCTGGCATCCAGAAGAAAAATAAATGAAATCAGAAAAAATGTCTAAAAATCTCCCGATAACAGCATATCTAAATGAGATTCCCAGAAACATGTCTTGACCTTCAGCCACTCTCAGTGATTGAAAACATTGGTTTCCCAACATTTCTTGTTCCCAGAGAGTGAACGAGAACTTTCGGTCTAGAAGTTCTGTGTCTTCACTGAACTTTTCAGCTGAGCAGCTGTCAGTCCAGACCCATCTCCAGCCAAAGTGCTGCCTTTTGCCACCTCAGAAATGACAAGCAGCTGGAGAAGAGCACTTCATCTGCTGACTGCATGCCAGCTCTTTCAGAGGGAAGGGCAGTAGTGTGGGAAATGGAAGAAGAATCTATTTTATTTCCTTGTGCATCTCTAAGCACAGGAGTTGGCACTGCTGTAATTATCATCATTTTCTCCACTGGCCACAGTGAGCTGCAGCAAAACCTGCTGCACTCTCTGTGGTGCTTCATCGTTTCATATTTACTGTTCTGCTCTGGGGTTTGGCTGATCTGGAGTGAAAGAGCAGCCTCCAGAGTTACAGCCCTGCTTGCTCCCTCCTAAATCAAATCATAAAGGATTTTCTGAGCTCTGAATGACTGGTGATTGACTGATTATACAGCTTTTCACCAGTTTTAGTGATGTGAAAAGCTGGTGCAAAGAGCTGGGGACCTTTTCTATGCCCTGAATGAGATCTCAGATCAGATCCACAGGCAGGATGTGGCTCCATAAACTGAGAACAAAACATCAAACGTGTGGCATTGCTCTGCAGCTCTGATGCAAAGGAACAGAGCAAAATATGCTTTTATCCTCAGAGAAGATACACAGCCCTTCTGACTGTGCTGGAGCTGGCCTCAGGAGATCAGTGAGGTTAGCCAGAAAATGCCTCAGTAGCTAATTGGTTCTAATTTTTTCCAAGTAGCAAATAATCTAGAAAGGTACTGCAATGATTACTTTTCAATGTATTCTTTTTTTAATGAATTAGCTGGAGTATTAGTTATACCATCCATCTCAGGCTGGCATCTTGACCTCAGCAATTTCAATTTTCCTTCCAGGCAGCAGAGACCAAGGTTTTACACAAAGATTCCTTGAAATGCCTGAGGAGCTGGCAGTGTTTGCTGCTGGTTGTAAGACTCCTCTCTGAGCCTAGTGGGCCTCTATCAAACATGATTCATTTGACTAGTGACAAATAGGATCTGAACTCAACAAAATTTAATCAAAATGGGATAATGTCTGCAATTTTAGTTCCAGGCTCTTGCATGGATTTCGGGTGAGCTTTTGCTTTCATAAGCTCTCAAGTGTCACTTTTCTTCTTTTTTTTTCTTTCTGAAATTCCTTCTGGGCCTGCATTATTGCTACAATTTGTTTCACCTTTCACATTGGGTTTTTTAATCTGTAAGAGCCCGCTGTGAGTGACTGTAGCTGAGATGCTTTGTAAAGTAACTGTTGAAAAAAAATAGGTATTCAATTACCTTTCCCATCTAATAATACCCAAATCATAATAAATTTGAGATTATGTTTTCTTTTTAAACTCAAACCTGGAAAAAAAAAAGGGTTTTTTTTTTCAGGCAGTGATTTCTTTGACATTTCCTTTCCTGTGACTCCCATCTCCCTTCCTGCTTTTTTTTTTTTTACCTTGTTCCAAAGATAAGGAGGAAGTTGTCAGCATGGATCACACTCAAGGTTTTGTGTAGTTGCATTTCAACAAACCCTTAACTTCCACTTCTGAAAACCCCCAGTTTCCCATCCCTGAGGAGAATGATACCTCAAGTATCTAGAAATACCTCAAGTTCTAGAAATGGTTACTGAGAGGAAGAAGCTGGCCCAGGGATCCCACGAGCCAATGACAGAATGGTGCTGGGGTTTGCATCACCCAGAGTGCATCCTCAGTGCTCCCCTTCCTGCTCAGAAGCCTGTGCACTTCTTGCCCTCCTTGTTGGCTGGCTTTTGGTTTGGTTTGAGCTTAGGCTGGAGAACTTCTCACAGGGCTCTTTGCTTCCTGGCAAGTCTGTTTTCTTGGGGTTAAAAAAGAAGAGGAAAACAGAAAAGCACACATCTCTGCCAGGGTCTGTGCTCCCACATCCACACTGTGCCACTCAGGAACAGACCAGCCAATAGCAAATTCTTTCCTGATGTTGTGTTTTCCCAACCTTTTCCCACTCCATTTCTCTTCTTCAGTCCTCTGATTTTCTACCCTTTAGCTGAGAACATTAGACAGGCTTCTACAGCCCATTTTAAAATTGAGATGTTAGGTTATATAGCCCTTCAATGAAACAATCCATTATGTGTTTGAAAGTAAAGTGCCAACTTGTGTCCATCAGCCTCGTGTAAATCTACTCAGCATCATTAAATGGCTGCTGTGTGAAGAACTAGTGACTATTAGTTGTACTTTAAGTAATCATATTTTTCTAGTGCTCACATTATTTTGTAGAAAATCTTAGCCTATTTTAGAAAAAAGATAGTGTGAATGTATCTTCATGAACAGTGCAATAATAGATTAGAGGATAAGCTGGGATTTCAGATCAGAGCCCCTGTGATAGGCCAAGTCTAGAGCTGCACATTATAGTTCCTCCCCAGGAATTTACACCATGGCTGCTATGTGATCATGCAAATAGCTGTAGGCTAAGTTCAGATGGATGGTATTCAGCATTTAATCTTCCTCTAGAAGCTCTGGGATATGGTAAAGCTCAGATATGGTAAAATTTCACTTCTCAGCTTACAAGGCAAAGTAGAGTTTTACTGAGATCAGGGAAATGCAGTAACCACAAAGGAGGAAGGTCCATTTGGATTAGAGGCCAACTTTCAATTTATCTTGGGTTTGCCATTGCCATGGTCACTGTGAATGGCACCAATTTCATGAGCACCCTCTGATAGTACCTGAGAAATAATTTCCAGCAGCACTCAGCACTACTTTTCACTAAACCAAAGACAAGCCAATTTTGAGATGAGATTCCTTGTGTGATGCTCACTGCAGCCATCCCAATATGTGCAATGCAATAACCAGTGCAGAAGTTGTCATTAACAGATGTTGGCTAGAAAGAGCTGATGCCCTTTCGCCATCTATGGCATGTAAACACTGCTCTGCTCAGTGTCAGACTCTGATATGAGCATTTGCTGCACTTGTTCATGTAAGTATTTGGTCCAAAATTCTCTGAACACGAAGAGGGTGCAGTGGGGCAGAGCCTGTGAATGCCTGGGTGCATGCTGACCTGCTGCTGGAATCAGATGGTTATTGCAATTCCCACCAATTTTCCATGAAATTTTACCAATACCAGATTGTTAAAATGAAGTTTTTTGTGGGGAAAGACCCTTTATAAACATGAGGGAAATCAGAAGAGCCACTGCTGGAAAAATCACAGATCTTGGTGAGGATGTACCCATCTGGTCCCCTGTCCCCCTGCAGTTCTCAGCCAGGCTGGCAAAGGGCTCCTGAGGGGTGGACAGAAGGTCCAGCCCAGCTGTCATATATACCACCACATAAAGCCAAACCAAGGAAAACACCAGGAAAATCAATAAACACAAAAACACTCCCAGAAAAGCTGGACAGTGGAAGAGGCTGATCCATTAAAATTAAAGGATTTTGGTTTACTGGTTGAGAAAGTCTGAGAAATGTATCAAAGGCCTGTCCAAATAAATCCCTGATAAAGAAAGCTTTGACCTGTTCAAGAAGAAAGTCTGATAAGTGAATACATTTCAAATGCATGGGTCCAAAACACATTGCCCAGTAGCAGAGCACCTTCTCCCCTCCCCATATTTTCAGGGTTATCTATCATAGAAATAGATATATGTGCAGTGGAAATCAGTATTTGACAGTTTTCTGCAGTACAGGAGGCAGCTTTGCATTCTGGAAGCATTAAAAGGCAAATCTTAAACCCTGTGGGTGTCTGACTTTATTTTAACTTCTCAAACTCCAAAGAAGTTGTACATCAGCCTTTTTCTTCTCTCCAGGTTTGAAGTTGGTATTGGGGAAATGGTGAAGTGTGTCAGCTTAGGTTGGTGTGAGATACCCTTGGTAAATCCATGTTGCTTATCAACCCATTTTCTAATTAAGCCTGTGACTGTAAGAACAATTTCCTTTGGAGTTTGTTTTGGAGCCCGGAATGTGGCTGAGATTACATTAGCAGGCCTGTTGGTGGCAAAACCTGTTTTCATCCTTTGTTTCTGTATAGGCAATATATAGAAGCAGATTCCCTTGACAGGCTTCTTGGATGCCCATGCTCCAAGGCCTGTGATTTTATAAAGCAGTTGTATCACTCTTCTGGCACAAGAGGTTCTCATCTACTGCTCTCAGAGACATTTACTTGATCTCAAGTCAGGTTCAAGGCCTTGTCTCCACATTCAGCTTTTCTTACTCATCATGAGACAATTTCGACTCACACTTTGTGTTATCTTTACCCAAATCTCATTCTTTCCATGCAGTGTCCTTGATTTGTCTATTTTTGTCCCCTGTTTACTCCCATGTCAGGGAAATTTCTACTCTCTGCTTTCCCCTGTGTGACAGATCTCAGCCTCACTGTGTCAGTCCTGACCTTGGCTCTACCCAACAGGGCACAGTTGGCTTTTTGCTGCTGCTTTTCAGCAGAACCAGCCCAATTTACTCTCTTAACTCTCTTGTAGCCAAATATTGTTGTGGAAGAGGTTTGTCTTTCTCTGCTCATTCAGCTTTCTCCCTCTCTGGCTGTAGAGGAGGCCAAAATGAATTGAAGGGACTTGAGAGCCTGAGTAGCCACAGAAGGGTGGGATTTTGAATGATTTCTATCCAGGAGCTGACAAGAGCATCTGCAGTCAGCAGCCTTCCCCCTGCAGTGTGCTTTGTTTGAAAATTTCTGTGAGTCATAACATGGGAGACAGGATCCACTGTTCCTAATCAACCTCTACAGCAACCTATTCCCTCACCAGTGGTAAACAACAAACCAGCAAAATCCTGCAACACAGCGCAGAGGATTCATGCTTATAATAACGAGTTTTCCATGGTTTAAATGACAGCACTCTGAAATTAACAGTCCTGGAGTCATTGTATTCAGGTCATCCTAAAATAATTGATCATTGGAAATAGTTGCGACACAGCAGCTGTGCAACAATTTTTCATAAATTACATTGCTTTTCATTTGTTCTTAAGTCCTCATTTAATATGCTTTTTAAATCAATTACTATTTAATCAACAATATGAAGTCCAAGGGAATCCTCATGAAGCATTATTGCAAAGCACTGGTACATGGAGTATTACTGTCTCTAATCTAGAAATTCAAGGCTTCTTATTTTCCAGTAGTAAGCCACACAAAACTGTGGTTTAAAAATAAAGACTGTTTAGTTGATGGTTTAAAAAAATAATAAAATTCCTTTCCTTCTGACAAACAAGTAGTAAGCTGATAGTGTCTTTGGGATGCCATTGACTTACATCACCTGGTGCCTTGGTTTGAAAAGAAAAGTGTCTGCTAAGGAAGGCAGGAGCCTCCCCTGAAATGGAAAATGTAAACCCCCTCCCTCAGAATTGTTACAATTTTGAAATTGAGGGGCTCTTAGGCAAAGATATGGGAGCAGGAATAAGAGTTCTTTATTAGGGAAGAAAATAAAAAAATTAAATAAACAATGCAGTAATACAAAACAACACTGACAGAGTGAGAACACGACCTGACACCCTGTGGGTCAGGGTGTTGGTGGCAGTGCAGCCCTCCTGCAGTGACAGGTGTGGTTCTGTTGGAGCGGGGATCCTGTAGAAGGGTGGAGTTTTCCTCTGAAGGTCCAGTGGTGCTGTCGATGGGCCTGGGCTTCCTCTGGGAATCCAGTGGGAAGAGGCTGCTCTGGTGTTCCTAACGTCAGATTCTACCCAGGTAGGAATGCTTGGCTCCTCCCCCTGGGCACAGCCTCTCCCAATGGGATGATGGAATTTTATCAGCCATGCAGGGACACTCACTGGCCCATTAACAGAAGAGATCTGGAGGGAGGATTGGTTGTGGGAGAGATAAAGAAAAACTGCCCAATGAACAGAAGATAACTGTCCCACAGATAGGAATAGAATACACCCCCCCCCCATTTCCAGCCTAAGACACCTGGGTCATGGAAAAAGCTGCTTTCTCCTTGGAGAATCCCTGTGAAACCACTCAGTCTCTATCAGGGCAGTGGTTTGACTGGTTGGTGCCCTGATGTGCAGCCTGGAAGGCAGAGCTGGCTGCCAGGCAGAGCAGGAGCTGCAGCTCCCCGGGCCAGGCTGAGGGGTGTGAACACAGCACACGCTGCTCCTGGGGCTGAGCACCCCAGGAATGGTGCAGAGTGCTCAGACTCCTCCTCAGTGCTGAAACACAAAGGATGAGGCTGCTTCACTCCTCACAGGACTTGTCAGTACCACGCAAGTTCTGGCAAAATTTCCACCTTCAGCAAAGCGTGCTCCAGTCCTTTACAGTTTCCTGAATGAATGCGGAGTGATTTGAAGATCAGCACGAGATTTCAAAGTAAACATCTGCTTTGAAAGCTTTTTATTCCTTTCTTTGTCCTTTCTGTTTCAGCTAGGTCTTTCAGACCTCAGTTTGAAGATGATGTCTCATGCTGTCCTTTCCTGTGACAGTGACTCCATTCTTAAATTACAAATAACTTTTTTCATGTAACCATAGGTAACTTATAGAGAAAGTACATTAAAAGGCTTTAGGTATTTTTAGGTTGTTGCTTCGGAGCTTATGAGAAAAAAAATATATTAAAAGGCAGTGTAAACTATATTTCCAAGTACTCATAAGTCTCTTGGAAGAGTTGTGGGGTTTATCAAATCTCTTAAAATTGGCATAGTCATAGAAGCCCACCTTCAATCACCTCATATTTTCCATTTGCAAAATCTGAATTTTCCAGTTTTTGCATGTGTTTTTCTTGTAAATCCTGTGGATTAAGAGTGCTCCACTTGTTACAGTCCTGGGAGTTTAAATCAGTGTCACAAACGTGCTTGGACTCAGCAAGAGTGTTAGAAGTCCTGAAGCATTGCTTGTGTTCATTATTGCTGCACATGGGGCTGTATGAGAAGGGATGAAAAGAATATGTATAATATTGGGAGTGGAAGCAAAAATAAATTAGAAAAGAAAGTCTATTTTACTTTCAAGTCCTGGAAGTGTTCTCTGAGCCAGAGCAGGTGCAAAGTTGTAGTAGCAACTCTCAGCCCAGAAGGTTTGAGATGGTGCCATGTCCCCTCCTCTCTGAAGGAATGAAATTTCCTATACAGGGCAAGGGATTCACTTCAGGACATGTCAGGAACCTTCCTGCCAGAAACCTCTGGATCACCCACTTCCAGCATTGCCCATCCATAGCATGAAGAGGGAAAAAAAACCCAAGATGATGAGATGGGAATTGATGTTTCAGGGTGATATTTGTACCAGCTGCAAGATTTTCTGGAATCTAATGGGTAACAAGTTGGCATAAATGATTGTTAGCTAATGCAGCATTATACCAAATGGACCCATTATGCTGCAAGGAGTGCAAAATAAATTCTGGATGATGGGACATATTCTTAGGCAAAGAGGGAATTTCAGGGGAGAAAAGGCCTTTTTTGGATGTCTTTGTTTGTTTAACCGGAGATTATAAAAAATTACAATCCCAGGCTAAGTTATGTCATCACACCCCCTAAAAACACACAAATAATGAATTTATTAGTCAAAGCCAACATCATATCCAGTAGTTATCACTTGTCTTAATACACTTCAGAGCCTCACAGTGGATTTCCCAAAGGCAAACATGGCAGTAAGAGGGAGAGAATCAGATGACAATCCAAGAAGCTTTTATTCCACATGGACCAAGTTTGTGAGTTGTGACCCAGTGCCCCAA
Organism: Irena cyanogastra; assembly: GCA_013397155.1. Lineage (NCBI taxonomy): Eukaryota > Metazoa > Chordata > Aves > Passeriformes > Irenidae > Irena > Irena cyanogastra. The sequence goes on along the minus strand of VWZV01013691.1, from coordinate 1,082,114 downwards.
GACAAGGCAGACAAGGAGCCCTGGCAGAGGAATCTCCCTCCTACAAAAACACCTGCTGAGGTTGGCTTTGTGTCAAGAGCACTGGCAGGAAGGGGCAGGATCAAGTGCAGCTCAGCAGGGATGGCCAGGCTGTGAGAGGTTTCTGTTCCTGTGCCTCACTTTGCACTGGACAGGGCAGGAAACCACTCAATCCAGCTCGGAGCCCAAGCAGCAATGACCTGGAGCTCCAGCACAGACCCTGCTCTCAGTTCCCTTAACAAATCCATAGATTTTTAATCTTTAATAGCAACAGACTCATGAGAGATTATAATTGTTGATTCCAGTGACAGACAGAGAGAGAAAGAGAGCCTGGAGCCCTGAGCCAAGTTTTAAAAACATGCCCGACCAAAAGCATTAGGGAAGCAGTGTGTCAAAGTCTTTTTCAGTCATTTGTGCTCTGGCTTTCTGAAAACAAGCTTCTGTGTGCCAGTATTCCCATGTCCCTTGCAGTTGGGCTGAGGTGGAAGAGCCTGTCATTTAATTCTTGTCTTTGCTGCCAGAGCTGGCTCCTGAAGCTCGTGTGGCTGAATATTGATATCCATATGCCTGGTGCAAGCTCAGGCATACAGCAAATCAGTTTGCACCAGCAGTAATCTCTTGGTAAATACTGGGTGCCTTTCCAAAGATCAGTTCCAGTGCCAGGCATTGTGTGGTAGTGCAGGATTGCTGGGTGAAAATGTGCTCCTTGCTGGTGCCTGAGTGTTTGCTCTGCCGGGCACAGCAGGCAGGAAAACTGCCTCAGGACCTCCCATCTCACTGAGAAGGAGGAAAGCCATGTCCTGGAGTCAGGGGGAGATGAAGTCATGGCTTGAGAATGTTTCCTTGTGATTTCCTTCAGAAATAATAGGTCAGATTCTCCAGTTCTTTAGGTTCTGCTGCTTGTCCCCAGTGTCAGCCCTTTGTGCCATGACACCTGAGCCTCTTCTGCACCCATCAAAGGTGAGGAGACAATGCAGGAGCAAGCAGACACTGCCATTTCTAAATGAGGGTCTCTGGGCAGGGGACACTGATCTCTCACACCCATCAGGTGGCAATCAGCTGAAGGAGGCCCTGGGAGGGCACAGCCTGGCAGGGGCACAATGCTGCCCAGTGGGCAGAGTGCTGTGCCTTAGGGTTGGCAACTCTTTCCATTATTATTTTTATTTTAAGGAATTCTGCTTTCCATTTCACATGCAAACTGTACCTGCCAGGAAGGAAACAAAGTAACCTGTTGAGAGGAGCAGAAAATTAAGGGCTATTTTAAATCACATTATATAATGTGATTATGATAAATTTTTCTTAACCCTTGAGTCATAGATAACTACAGAGATGGAGTTTCCCCTAAGCCTGAAAATAGACTAAGACTGTTAACAGTAAAATAATTTTTTATACTTTAAATTAATCTTTCTTCATATTTCATTCTGCACAAAGAGGGTATCTAGAGGTTGTCTTAACAGGGAAGTGCCCCTGACTCAAAATAGCACTTGGTGGCAGCAGGTTGTCCCTTCTGTGGCCTGCTTGTCCCAGCAGGGCAGGAGTGCGCTTGGGGCTGCTCCGTGTCTGAGCTGCTCTGCATTCCTCACCACCCTGGGATGCTTCAGGGGAACAAGGAGGAGAATATTTTATTATTGTTCCTCTTGGATGCAGAAAGGAGTCAGGGCTGCTGCCTGCAGCCAAAGCCCTGCCTTCAGAAATACTTAAGGAGTTGGGTCTGCCCGTGATTTTCTCTTCTGCAGGGAAAGATATATTTACATTTCCTGAGACTGTGCATCACACTTGAGCTGTGGCAGTCTGGACCACAGCTTGCATTTGTCCTTTGCTTTTTCTGGGTAGTGGAAAAGGGTTGGTTCCCTGATTTAGCCACCTCAGTGGTCTGCCTAAAGTGGAACAGAAGCCTCTCCTCCTGCCTGGATACAAATGGGGAGATGGAGGAGGAACCACAAGATAAGGCAGTGCTGAGCTCAGGAATTTCCTATTCAGGAGCCAGAGCTCAGGTTTGCTGCTCTGCTCCTGTGTTCAGTGTTCACCCACACTCAGTGGCCTCTCTCTGGGGTTCACCATGGCAAGAACCAGCAGTTCAAAGATCCAGCACAAATCCTACTGCAGAATGACCTGACAGCTTCAGCAAGTGTGCAGGAAGGCTGAAGAGGGCAAAGGTTCCTGTCAGACCTGAGCTGCAGCTTTAGGGTTTCACAATTTCTATAGATTCTGTCACATGTCAGTTGATGCCAAGATTATCTTTTACCTTTTCTTTTATATACCTTTTCTATAACTTTTATGTATCCTCAGTATTCTTAGCATGCATCCTTGTAATTCCTTAAGTCTGATAACTTAGCATAGTCCTGGTGTTCTGTTAGGCCAGGAGAGCAAACATCCTAAAGCCCATGTAGTATGAGGCCAGAAAACCCTGCACTATCTTGGGAAACCAAGGTGCTCTCTAGAACACATCCTGTAAACTGAGATTTGGCCCATCCAGGGGAGAATTCCATGGATGGGGGAATATCACACATCCAGGCCTCCCATCCTTGTTAGAGATGCTAATTTGTAAAGTCTATAAATTGTATACACCATCCATCGTGTGTGTGCATTGTGGTGCATCCCACCTTGGAGAAGAGGTGCACCATGAAGATCCTTATTAAATACTGAGGTAAAAACCCCTTATCCCTAAACCGTGTCTGGCTCAATTTTTTAAGACCAGGAAAAGGCATCACAATGAGAATCTAACATCCCAAAGATCCAGTCACAGCAGGGCTGGCTAGAACAATAAGCCCTAAAGGATATTCAGTTACAGGCATGGCTTGGGACATTGGATTTTCAATCATTTTTCTTGATGTTTGCCAGCTGCAGCAGCACACATCTTGCTGCTCACTCTTGGCTGGGAGAGGTCTCGCCTGCCTGGCTTCTCCCTCTGCCTGGGAGTGCACTGGAAAACTGCTGGAGAAAGAGGACAGAGCCACACTTCAAGGAAAACATTTCTGTAATGGGGAAAATTAGGTTGAACTCACTGTTTCAAGCTTCTGTGTCACCAAGAGACTCGGGACCTTTATTTATTATTTGTATTACAGTAGCACCTAGAGGCCCCAGGTTGCTAGGGTTTGTAGAGCACTTTGCAGGAGATGGTTACTGCTCTATCTCATGATGATGATGAAAAGAGTGGGAAAGGAAGGAAGAAGAGTGACCTGACTGAGGTGCTATGGAGCATAATAGAAAGTAAAGCTGTAGCTCTCTCAGTGGATGCTTGTGCTGCCAAGCACTGCGGTCACGGCACTTGAAGAAGCTGCAGTGCCTTCAGCTCAGCTGTAAAAAATGACTGTCTGCTCACTTCTGGCCCTTCTTCAGCAGTGGTGTGGGTGAATCCATTTTATTCCACATTGCAACAGATTAAGCTGATGACCATGCTCTGGCTGAGGGCTGGTGGCACCTTGAGATGTGTTTGCTTGGCTGCCTGTGATCAAGTCTCCTCTCATACCTGAGCCCCAGTCAGTGGCTGCACTGCAAATTTCACTTGCAATTTTAGTCTTGTTAATTTCTGCCTAAACTATGGAATAACCATCTCTCTTCATTCCAGTTTTGACATGCTGAAACTCTCTCCTGGTTGTTCCTCTCTTTGGTCAGAGAAGATGAATTTATTGAACACAATGTAGATGAACCAGTTCAGACACAGCACCTCTGTGTGAAGGGTGTATGTCTGCACATCCCTGTACAAAAACTTGCTGCTTCTCCCATCAGGTGCAAACCTGACGTGGACCCTGTTGGGAGGTAGAATGGGATTTAAATGTGTATTTTGATGCATTTGCCACCACCCCTCTGAAATTCTGCTGGCATTTATAGCAGTAATAGCTCTGCTTGTGAAGAAAGAGATTCTGTTATAAACAGCAATCTCTGCCTTTCAAAAGAAATACTTAAAAACTATGCATTTTCTTTCTCTTACCTAAAGTTTCAGTACCTTTATAGGAATCATGAGCTGTAATTTCACCGTTTTCCTTCTCTAAAATATGTTTTAAAAGGAAATCAGACCTCAGCACATTCTGTAGTTTTTCAAAAGAGCAGTGCAGAACTGGCAGTACTACAATTTGAATCTTGTCGAAAAGCCTGACAAGAATAGGAGTAATAGGTGCAAAGTCTCTATTTATTTAGCTCCAGCCACCACCAGTTCTGAATTTATCTTTTGCAGCATCCTTATGCAATGCTGATAAAAAGTCTTAATTGTTTTGTGACTTGGCAGCGTGAGCACCAGGTCCTGCCCAAGGTCATGCCATGGTCCTGCACAAAGCTGGAGGCACAGTGCTGGTCTTGGCAAAGCCCAGCTGGGGGATCAGACCTGCAGAGACCCACAGAACATATTGGCTGGTCAAACATTTTTTCCCAATATTTTCGCTTTGCGTCAGCCTCGTTCAGGACAAGTTCATTGGAGGCATCTTTGGAGTGATTAGCTCTCTTTTCTCCACCCATTTCACCCTTGTCTGCTCTCCTGATCCTGACTAATGCAGAGCCAGCAATGATGATGAGAGGCCCTGATAACTCTGCCATCTCCTTGAGTGTGATGTGATGCTCCTGCTGTTGTTAAAGACAGAGCAGAAACACTCCACAAAACCCTCTGACAAAGCTCTTTGAAAGCCCCTCCCAGGCTGACAGGCATTTGAGTGAAGTCCTGTGCTTTTTTTCCCCTCTTACAAGTATTTTCCCTGTGGAGTTGCTCCCTTTCACTGTTATGAGAATGGGTAGCAGGAGGAAAAGCATGTTTTTATTCCTGAGTGATTTGTAGACCTTTCAAACGAAGCTGATGCTGGGCATCCCTGAGCTGCTGGCTGAGCTCTGGCTCTGCTCAGGTAGCTGAGCTGGAATCAGCTCCCAGGCTGGATTCTCTCTTCTGGCACCCTTGCACGGTTCTCCAAACCAGCCAGAGTCCATGCAAGCACATTTGGTGTAAATACTCAAAAATTCAGGTCCTATTTAGCAAGGAGCAGTAGCTGACCCTTCTCTTTCATATTTTCCCTAAAGCTGGAATTTCCAAGTCCTTTAACCCTTAAACCATCTCATTGCAGCCTAGACTAGGGAAATTTGAACAGATCAACCCCAACATTAGCCCATTTCTAATTAGCCTGGTTGCCATAGTGACTTGGAGGGGTTTATTAGCATCAGCATGGCAAACCGATGGAACTGTACAACTTCTTTTGCAGCTGGGGAATGTAAAAAGTGAATCTCTGCATGGAATCATGCTTGCAGGGCTGACATTCAAATCACAGGCATTGTGTGCTCAGGAAAATGACTATCACTCCTCACACAGAGTGTTTCACTTTAGCAGGAAGCAGGGGGTGCAAAGAAAGGTTGTTTTTTCCACTTTTCTTTTTCTATCTGAGGCTTTAAGATGAACATTAAAATGCAAAGGAGCTAAAGAAATTCAGATACCTTCTTTAAATTAGAAAAAAGAGTAGAGGAGTAACCAACCCTGAAGCAATCAGTACTGGATGTGGACTCTGCCTCCTTTATTTTCATATACCAAAGAGCCAGGATATTCCCAAAGACTTTCTTGTGAGGAACACAGAAATGTGCAGAAAGTGGCTTCCATCCTTTATTGATATTTCCTTTTTACTACAAGGAGTTGAAATGTGTGTATTTTTGATTCTGAACGTTGTCATGGTTACAGGACTACTTGGATGCTGCTTGTTGCACCCCACCAAGGCTGCTGTGCTCTGTGTGCTGGGGATGCTGGGGGGCAGCCTGGCCACTCAGCTCACCACGGAGTGGGAATTCCCTGGGATGGAGCTCAGCCACGGGAGGAGGGATGGGAATGGTGTGATCACACTCCTACCACTCTTATAAATGCCTTCAAGGCAATGCCCACTCCCTAAGTGTATCTAGCCTTGCACATTTCTGCCTAAACCACTCTTGCCCTTTGTGGTTTGATTAAAAGCCTTGTTCCTGTGGATTTTGGGACCAAGAGCTTTTTTTTTTCAGCATAGACCTCATTAAGCTGTAATCCACAACATTGCACTAAGCAAAGCCTCATGAAGGAGAAAACACTGGTGCTGATCTCCATAATGTCAGTTCTGTTTGTGCATCTCATGGAGAACCTCAAATCTGCCTGCAAGATCATGTGGTAGACGTGCTGTAGAAGCTGTTCGCTTTTCACTCAAAAATGGCAAATGAAATATTTTTGTATGAACCCCTCCCCACTCTTCTTTTTTTTTAAGGTTTTTAGCCAGGGTTTTTTTCAGATTTCCAAACCTCTCTTATAGAAAAGGAAACACTACGGAAAAAATTAATTTCTGTGAAATGCAGACAGGCAGAAAACACCAATTTTCTGAAAGGATTTTTCAGTGAAAGGTTGTAATTTGCTGTCAAAGGCATCCTTATTCTTTTACCAACTATATCAAAAGCCATGGCTTAGGTCTTACAGCACTTTACCCCACTCACAGTGCAAATGGAGACTCATAGGATATTACACTTTTTGTTTGTTTATTGTATCTTGAAGTGGTTTTAAAGGACCCTTGTGAGCAAAAGCTGTGCTGTAGGTTGGAGACAAGCAGATTTGTGCCTTTTCACACTAAGCTGGTACATGGCCTGGTGCAAATGACTGTCTGAAGTGTTTTCTCTCCTTTCACTGTGGACTGTCAAGTTGTTTGGATGCAGATGTCTGTACCAAACCCAGGACTCTCTGTGCTCTGCCACATGTTCCTGTTCGTAATCTGAGGGGGGAAATCATAAATGAATGGGGGGAGAACAAGGTACAGAAGAGTATTTTCTGGAAGTTGAAGTCAGTGAGGTTAGCCGGTGAATACACATAATACCATATCTTGACTCACCTCCTGAAGTAGGAAAACTGAGGGTGGAAGAGGGGTGCCCTGCTTTGATGGACAGGCTTAGGTATGAGTGTAAAATCAGGAGATGGCAGCAGTGCCATAGCTGAGCCTCCCACTCCTAACTCACCTTGCCTAAGGTTACAGGCTTGTCTGAATGCCTGATAATTAACTGGTGCCCAGGTAAGAACAAGCCAGATTCCCTCATCACCTGCTCTGCTTTGATATTGAATGAGAATGGTCTAGAAAGGAGGGACAGCAATCCATCACAGTCAGTTAAAGAAAAAATCTGAATCTAATCAGGGTTAAAATAGCAGATGTCCTGAATTCCTCTCCAAAAGGGGCACTGGACACATGGAAAATGTTTTATGGGGAAATGGCTTTGTGCTACTGGGTAACTTTCAGGGACTGTGTAGCAGCAGGTGAGAGGGTGAGCACTGTTCACTGCCAGGGAACCTTTGCACTTTGCATGGCAGCTGCAGCCCCAGGCTCAGAGGAGCCAAGAGGAAAGATTCCAGTGATTTTCTCCACATGCACATGCTGGGTGCCCTTGTGCTGGCAGCTGGTTGGCATTTGGCCTTGGATGTGGGGGCTCCGTTTCCATCCCTGCTGCTGCCAGGCTTTGAGCACAGCTGGATTTTGGGCCAGCTGCTCATCTCCTGGAGCTGCCTCGGGGCACCTCCGTGTGAAAGGGGTCGAGGGAAAGGTGTTCTGCTGCAGAGGGCTGGTGTCAGAACCGAGACCAGTGGGGAGGGCGAGGGGCTGCGAGAGATCCGGCTGCTTTCACAGGTAATTGAAAGCACGTCAGAAATAGGAGCAGATTTAAATCGGGAGCCTGTGTGATTCTTCTCCACCTGGTGAGCCTGGGAGTTACGGGAGGCTGTCGCACGGTGCAGAATTAACAATTCTGATGAGAGACGCTGCCAATTTGAATTGCTGATTCGGAGACCAGCGTAGGAGGGGTGTCCATTAGCTCGTCTCAGGGATTTCCTTTGCCTGCTCCTGGATCGTCCTTAAAGGAACAAAGCAGCCGAAGAAATGTCTGCAGATTGCAGATTCAGGTATAGACCACCCAAAAGACCTACTTTTTCTTTTTTTCTTTTTCCTTGAGCTAATCTTATTGTGAAGGGTTGTCAGACCAGTTTGCATTGCTCTGTGCATGGGGCTGCTGGTGAGACAGTTTTGGGCACAACAGTGGCTGCAATCCACTTCATGGCAAGGACCAGGGAACACCTGCTTTGTGCTCACAGGGTGCATCCCCATCTCCGTGCTGCTGACAAATCACCTGCCAGAGGGGGAAACATAGAAGTTGTGCCTCGGACTGAAAAGCATCAGCCTCAGAGGGCTCTTGGGTCTGCCACTGCCAACAGGAATCTTTCATAGTTACCTGAAGGGTCCTGTAGGAGGTAACAAGGTCATAAGCCCCAGCTGGTGAAGCCATCAAGGCATGTCCCTTGCTGTCCTTCAGGGCTAGCCAAGCCAGCAGCGAGGGCAGCTCCTGCCTGGCTCCCATCTCTGCAGGGCAGAAGGCACTTTTGGTGTCCCCTTCCCACCCCTGACAGTGTCACCTGGCTGCCAGTGCAAGCATGGCTGTGGAGCTCCTGGGGAAACCATGTGTGCATGAACATCACAGTGGAAGCTCAACGCTTCTCCTGAATTGGAAAAATTATGGATTTCCCTCCATTGTCTTACTGTAAACATACACCTGACTGCGGAGAGTGTCTTTGCAGCATTTTTCATGCCTGGTGCATGGGACAGGTTCCCTCCAAGTGAGTCCATCTCTGCAGTCCTCAAAGCCCTGTTGCCTGAAATTATCAAAAGTGCCTAGGGGATTTTTATGTGAAATTCCCATTAATTAAAATTAACAAATACCAGTGGGCATCTAAATAAAAACTAACAAATACCAGTGGGTATCTAAATCCCCGATGTGATTTCTGAGAGCCAAACCAGCATTCTCTGCCAGGGAGAGAGGTCTGCTCAGTACCACTCTCTTGAGTTCATATTTTCCCTTGGGGTTGCTTGCACATTCCTGACAAGAGACTGAAAATTTCTCTGGATCAGGCGCTGCTCTTTTATAGTGCTGCAGTCACACAAAATAAATATGAAGTGAGCTGATTATATTCCAGGAGCTACGAGATACCACGTGTCAGATCCAAAGTGAACTGACCTTTCCACTCCCAGGTGGACAGCTCTGACCTTTTTTGATGCTGATGAGAATCGTGGAAGAAATCATGATTAGGGGGAAATCGTGCTTTATTAGCATAGGCAGAACACAAAGAACTCATCATCTAAAGACTTGCCTCTAGGTGGTGGGACACAAGAAAGAGAACCAAGATGTGTGTGTGTGTTGTATGCTCATTATAGCACTAATGGGAACAGGACAGCAGAGCAGAGGGGACAGCAGAGGTGTGTGATGGGGAATTATGCTTTGCTGCAGAGGCTTTCTTGCAGTGACAGTTATAGCAACAGCAGACCAGGATCCTACTGGCTCAAAGCCTCTTTCTAATGCCATTTTACAGAAGTCATTATTTGACAGAGGAAGGCAGGAAGTCCTGGCAGCTGCAGGAACAGCCAGTTGAGTTTGGTAGGTTTTGCCTGGCTGCAAGGTACCAAGGAGCTGTTAATGAATAGGGATATTTTTGGGGGGTGGCTCTGAGGTGCACACACTCCCCTTTGCAGGTTTAGGGGGGGAGGAGGGGAACAAGAAGGGTTTTTCTTGCACAGCAAACATAACTTCAGAAAGTGAGGAGGTTGGTGGGAGGGGAGGGAGGGAGGGGGAAAGCAAGCAAGCACATATTCCAACTGTTTCCACGGTGACATTTCATAATCACAACTCTGGGGAGAAAACACTCCATTGCAAAAGCTGGAGGAGGCAGGATGGCTTTGTGGATGCAGCCAGCGAGGGATGGCTCTCCCAGCACCTGTGGCTCACCATCTGAAGGACTTGGAAGCGAGGGCCAGCTAAACTCCTGAGGCTGCAGCACAAACCCTGGGCCAGGAATTAAAATGCGTAGCACTCACCATCATCCCCATCCTTTTATTTCAAGGATGAACATTTATAAATAAATATGATATCATCACACTAGATAGGAAGTCTAAATAGCTTCTCTTTCTTGGCAGGAAGGAGGAAAAGGGAGATGTATGTAGGAAGAGCCCATGAGATGCACATAGCAAAGCGGAATCAAATAGCTGGAAGCAGCCTGTAATTAATGAATTAGGTCACCAGGTCTTTGCATTCCTCATTGTCTCTCTTTTTACTCTCAGCCCTGGCATTAAAGTGAGCTCCAAGCAGATTGAAACCTGCCTTTCCATCACGAGGGCTGTTTGCACAGTGTCCAGAAGAAGCCAGAGCTTTGCTAGCAGTGAGCCTCACAAACCCATCGCTGGCATATTATTCGTTTTCCAAAGCAGCACCATGTTCACCTGAATCACTTCCAAATGTCTGTGGTTCCCTGTGTCGTTTTAGGCAGTGTACCACTTGTCATCATGCTGCTACAGATGGCAATAGCTCTTGGGGGCTTTCCTAGGAGACGTGGGCAGGGGACAAGTACACGAGGTTTTCATGCTTGGGGACTTTCCTGTAGTTCCTGTGGCAGAGATGCACAGCGTGCCTCAGTCCCAGCCCTCTTGTGGGTTCTGCCAGCTCTGGCAAACTGATTCCTCTGCCAGTCTCTCAGATGGGATAAATGTTCTTTTTCTTCCATCACTGGCCATTAATAGCTGATTAGGATGATCAAAGCTTTCTGTGGACAAGGTGACAGGATGCTGTAGGTTGATTGTGCTGCTTCTGCAGAGCTTGACAGGAGCTCAGGTTTCTCAAGTAACATGACTCAGTGCAGTTGCCCAATAGTCCTAGACTGCATCCAAAGCAAATGCACATAAATGTATAAGATTTCTAAAGCAATTACTGTATCTTTATAGTCCTGAAAAGAAAATTTTCTTTGTTCTTTTTTTTTTTGGTGACTGAAGCTCCTCAGCTCTGTTCTTTTCCTTTCTCACTAATGATCTGCTCTCTTCTGATTCCCACTCTCTCTAACTGTAGGTGTTGGTACAACGGGTTGCAAACTTTGTGGTATGCCAGGTGACAGGGTGTTTATGTGCTGTCCTTTCTGCCTTGATCAGTTGTTGGGAGTACAAAGGGAGTCTGGCCTTTTGTTTGTAGCACAGCACTGATCTGTGCCTGTGATGTACAGAGAGTCTCAGGGAAAAACCTTGATGAGTACAGAAAGTCCCTAACACGGGACACCTCCAGAAACACTTGGTATAACAGCCCCTGTATCCTTTATCTCTCTCTTCCAGCCTGGAAAATGGGATGATTTTTCAAAAATTACATTCTTTTCAGATTGTATCCTTAGCTCTCTGCCATTCCTGTGCTGTCTAAAGGATGAAGAGGAGAAATTGTCGACAACCTACAGATCCTTGTGCATCCACTAAGCTTTACAGCTCTTTGTCCAAACAGAGCAGCTTGGCAGTGATGGCTGAGCTGGAGCCCTTGCTGGTGAGTGTGGGCAAAAGGCAGTGGCCCTGCACCAGCACATTGCACTGTGGGGACCAACAGCTGCTGCCCGGTGTCCCCTTCCCCTGCAGTAACCCACCTGGAGCTGGCAGCAGCGTCCTCTGCCATGGTGACAGGCTGGCCATGCCATGGAGGGCTCAGAAGCTCTGGCAGAAGTGAGAAGCTGGGACACCCCACTGCTGTGGGCCTCTGCCACGCGTTTGTAGGAAATTGTTTGGTGGAATTCAGTGTTTTTGGAGACGTAGAACAGGATAAAAGACACACCTAATGGAATCTCTCTGGGCCAGCAGTACTTTGACCTCCTGGATCTCTTCCTTCCCCATTCATCTCCTTCCAGCTGAGTGGTGCCAGTCCTTCCATTCTCCCCTCTCCAGCTCCAGTGATTTTCTGTGTCCTAACCTGAAGCCTTTCTGTTTCTCCTCTGTAGTTTCTCCACAAATGGATGAGTGGCTGATGTCCTGTTTGTTCAGAAACTTCCCAAAGCTCAATTTATTCCTCTTCTTAACTGGAACTAAAACTATTTTGCTTTCATATCCTTTAAGAATTTAGACAACTTTTCATATAAAATTACATAATGGTATTTTGTATTGCAATGAGGTTTTCTTCTGACGGTATTTTGAATGAGTTCAGACTCTTTGTGCAGGGTCCACATGTGCAAAGCTCTCTGTAGACTTTTCAGAGGTGTCTGTCTCCAATCAGTTACCTGTCCTTGTGAAGTCCAACCCATTTAATATATACAGACTGCAGACGTGCTGCAGACCATGCTGTGTGCAAGGCTCAGACACTCAGGGTGGGATTTTGTGTGATTTGATCCAACATTCAAATCCTCATTTCCCTGTGAGATAGAGCATGGGTAGAAATTAAAGAATGAAGAGAAGTGACATGAATATCTGTATTGATTGCAGAAATTCATGACAGAATGACACTGATAATTCTGGTGATTTTTTAAGTTTTCTCCTTTGTGCACAGACCTCCCCCTTCCCAGCTGGTAGCTGGCAGCCTGCTCCGGTAGGATGTGATGCAAGGACTGGAAATTGATGCTTCTTTTCTTGACTCAGACACTCCAGTTCAAAACTTTGAGTCCTTTGACTATTGGAAAGGCCAAGACCAGCCACCCTAAAGCTCAGCCCACATGTTTGTTTATCTTGTGTGTTAGCAAAGCAGCCTGAGAGCCTTGGAGCCAGATGGCAATGATGGAATCTTTGTATGGCTGTTTGAATTGTGGCAATTGCTGCTGCTGCTTTTTGGTTTGTTGTTTTTTTGTTGTTTTTTTTTTTTTTTTTAAATTTCCTAAATCAGCATCCTTTTATCTTCCTCATTTCACGTTTGTTTTCTGCACATCTTGGGTTTGATGCCAGGGATTAAAAATGAATGTTGATTTGTATATCAATATTAAACTGCATAATCACCTCTATCATTATTTGACTTCATTTGGAGCATTCACAATGTTTTGGGAACTTTGAGTGAAAGAAAACTTTATCATGTATATGAACATTTGACTGAATTATTGATAATCAGAATCTCCAATTGAGATTGCATCCCATGTGTCTGCCTTTTCACAGTAAATAATCTCCCAGCATATATTTTCAACAATCTTTTTCAATACTTATAATTTATTTGGTCTTCCATTCAATGAGAAAATAACATGACAGCTGATCTGTGGCAATAATCTGGGGGGATATTATATTCTCCAGCAACTTACTGTAACTTTAATGTATTACCAGTAATTTCTGCTTCCTCTGGTGAGGATTAGAGAAACATAAGGTGCTTTAATAACAAACAGGGATCCACCCACATCTCTGATTTATGTTTATGACTCAGCACAGAGCGTAAACTGAGACTAGGGCACAGAGAGATTCTATAAGTAGTTATAAATCAACCATTCAGCAGGAGGGGCAAAAAAAAGTGTGCTAGCAGCCTTCCATGTACGAGGAAGAGAGTGGGTTTGGGGTTGCAGATGGTAAAGTTTCCTTTCCGGGGAGTCAGTAAAGGGGTCAGCTGGGATTCGTCACAGAGATTTTTTTGAGGTGTTTTCATGAGTGCTTGTGGAGATATTTACTCGTGCAGGACTGGTTGCATCACTGTCTATCAGAACAGCCCCTGGTTGAGCACTGCAAATCCATTGGTTGCACACAAACCCACCCTCAACAGGTCAGCTGGATGGTGGGACAAACAACTTCAGAAAACAGAGATGCGGATCTGAATTTTTAGCACATTCAACAAGCATATTTTAGCATATTCAATCTGGATCTACAGATTATTCCACTACCTGCCTCCAAGAAAGCCCCTGGCCCTGTTGTGTCAAAGACTCCCCATTCAGCTGTGCTGGGTGCCACTGGAGCCCCCAGCCCTCTCCAGACTGAGCTAGCCCAGGGTTGCTCCCAGCCAAGGCACAGCTCCCTTTGCCAGCTGCTGCTCATGAATTTCCAGCTGAGGGGTGCACAGTGTTTGCAGTGCCACTCTGATTGACAGGTTTATCTTCCAGTCCATTTACTTACTTAATTATCCCAGAGTGAGGAGGAATTTCTTATAAATATGGTAATAGGCCAATCATCATGACAACAGAAGCACGTTCTTATACAGTTTGTGGGAAAAGCCGAGTTTCCCCAGTTTCTGTTCACATCGGGTTTCCCCCATCAGGAGGAATCAGGAAGTTAATAAACAATATCTGGTGACCTTAAAACATCATCCCCCACATGTGTGGCATCAGTCAGGACCTGCTTGGAGCTGCCATCATCTCAAGAGTTGCTCCTGTCCCACATCTTCCCGTTGTAGTACACACTGGAAAAGCTCGTGTTTCCCTTAACTTCTCTGACTTGTTTCTGTGGTGTCAAAGTTTTTCATTTGACAGCTCCAGCTGCTGTGTAAAGGAGAGAGACACCTCAGACCTAAATCACTGAGGATGAGGGAAGATTTTTCTACATGATACCAAACATTGTTGAGGCTGTTTTTGCCAAAGAGATTCTACCAAAAATTATTGGGTGAATAGAGTTTGTAAATGCTGGTTTTCAGTGTAAATAATACCTTCCGGATTTAAGGATTGAAGCAAATGCCTGATGTTCAAATTCTGGAGTCTCTCCTCTGAGAACCTGTGCTACAATCATTCCTTGAGTGGTACATTATCCAAAATAACAAAATTGAAGTGACCAAGGGAAGCAGAGAAATGTGTTGTCTCTCCATCAGCATTCATTTATGCCAAGGCTCTGCAAAAACCATATGAGATTCTGCATTGTTTGGAGTTTATTTAAATTAATCACTATAATTACATTTTTGCTCTTTATAAAAAGCCTCCTAGAGAGATTGTCCAGCTAGGAAATAAAAGGAATTTTGGAAATCGTTGTTTCAATAGCCTCTTTGAAGACATTCAGGAGCATCATGTAAAACACAGTGGGCACAGGGGGAAATAATTCTGCTGGGAGGTCGGACGGATGCCGAGTTCTGTTGATTTCCTCATTTTTCAAGGCTGGAGGCTTCTGCATGTGAATGAGTCCTTTGTTTTTTAAAGGCTTCTGGTACAGAAATATATCTGCTGCAACAAGCACTGATTTCCCATGCTGGAAACAAAAGCTCTGATAGCAAGGGCAGAGCACGCTGCTGGGGTGGACAACTGCACACCATGCAAAGCAGGGCAAAGAGGAAGGCAGCAGACATCCTTCTCAGAGGCAAAATTCTCTTGCACCAAGCCAAACCTTGGAGCAGAAGTGGGTTTCAAAGGTTCTTGCCCAGTACAGCAAGGTCAGCAGCAGGCAGGACACAATGGGAACAGCAGCTCTGGCTTAGCCATTTTCTTCTTCTCATGTCTGGAAAAGACCTGAAGTGAATCAGCTACACTCTTTCAAAATGCCTTTTTAACATTTCTTAAATTTTATGACCTTTTTTTTTTTTACCAGTATTTACCTAATTCTTTACAATTTGCACGTAATCCCACAAAACCATGTTGGATGTTCCCTGTTGACCACCAGATGCCTGCCTGTCCCACCTATGTCTTAAGAACCCTCTGAGACAAAATACAAGTCTTACAAAACTCCAGTCCTGATATCTTCAGTTGCTCCCGATTAAGATGGCTCTGTGCAATATGCTTGTATTCTGTTTCTGTATTGCATGATTTTCACTGTTTTGTGAAATCTGAAAGGAGAAAAAAGCTCCTTCAATTGTTTTCAGGAATCAAGATAATTCATTTGTGTTTTTTAGAAGATTGGTGGATTGATCTGTGTTTCTCTTGAGACTTCTCTTGTGAAGTTGAAGAGTTTCATCTATTTCCCAAGACTCTGTTTTTTAGCCAGAAGTTCAGACATTATACTGCTTTCATGTTGACTTAAAGAACCTTCAGAGCACCTAGAGTTAATTTGGAACATCCTAATGCTAACAAACCCCGAATAAAATGTTGTTATCTGTAGGGAAAACGGAAATGAATACCTTCTTAAAATAATGATCTTATTACTACTTATCTTGTTACACTGTGGTGAGGTTCCCCTTGTTAAGCCACCTGCATTTTGAGAGGTTTATAGACGAAAGCAGCATTATTAATTAATGTGACTGTGCAAGCTTTCTGCAAGCTATTATAATATTTTATTGTTATGGCTACTATTATTGTTATCAGATAGGCTGTTTGGGAGTTTGCAAAATGTGCTGGCATCTTCCTGTTGCACTGGTTATCCTTCAGTGCCTTCCTTCAGATTATAAATGCAGCTGTTTCTATTAAATTCTGGATGGAAAGCAGGATCCTATAAAACCCATCAGCAGGTTATTTTAGCCTCAAATCAGTATTGCTTAAATTATACAGGGAGGGAAATGGAAGTCTAGTGAAGGTGTTGTTATCAACAGCAGATGGGGATTATTTGTGCTTGAATGTGACTGTGGGGTGAAGGTCACTCAGGCAGTGAGACAGGGTCAGGGCATCCTTTGGCCACCTTTATCTGGTTCCTGAGTGCCTGAATTTCCTCTCTAGAGAATCTGGGACCAAGAGTCACTGCCTGGTCACCTGGGAAAGGGTGTTTTGGGGCAAAACGGAGTCCGTCCTCAAAGGATGTTTCATTGCTCACCATGAGCAAAATGCAGACCTTCTGGGCTCTGATTTTGCAGTGTAACTCTACATTCTGTCCTGTAAGAGGCCACCAAGTTCCAGGCGTCAGTGCACCTCCTCTCTGGTGCAAAGCCGTAAGAGTGCAGTTCTGAGACCCCACACTGACTCTGGCATATTGTCACTCTAGAAGTCACAATAAAATCCATAAAACTGTCTAGGAAGATATTAAAGATCGCAAACTCTTTATTTGCAGAGATTAAACAGAGGCCTGAGGATATAAAGAGTAGTGTTAGAAAGTTATAAACACCATAAAGTTATGTCACACCTGGGGGCTGTGCCCAACAGGGAACATTTCTGTGCTGCTGCAGATTTTGCAGGCTTGGTGGTGTCCCATTTCAGTTATCCCACTCTGCAGTGTGCTCATCTATCCAACTGGTCCTTATGCAGGAGCAATTCTTGACTTTTAAACATTGGTCACCACTCTTTGGTGTTCTTCCAGTTTAACCACACACATCTGGAGATGGGGAGTGGGCACCAGGGCAAGGGACCTTACACCCAACCAGGACACAGGGCATCTGAGTCTTTTCTAATTCTGCCCCAAACATCTCTTTTTTCTTTCTATTTCCTCTCTGCTATGGACCCCTGGTGTGTATGCAGGCTGGAAACAGCAAGGGCAGAATATCTGGGCCTGGGCATGGGATTCAGCTTCTGGCATGAACGGCATTTGGTTTGGTTTTGGACTTCAGGGGGAATTTTCTCTCCTTTGTGAGTTGACTATGGCTCTGTGTTCACCACAGTTCTTCTTCAAAAATTTCCAAATCCCAAGTTGTTCCTAGGAGCTAGGTTTTGTTGGTTCTACCTTTATTTTTCTCTTCTTTTTGTTTTTGGGCAAAGCTGCTTATGGTCAAATAAGAGCTCCAGCCTCGCTAGAACCACCATGAAACAGCTTCTGAAATGATCCAGGCTATGATAGCTCCCTAATTTCAGAAGCCTGCCCTGTCTGATGCTGCTGGTGAGTCCAGATTCTTCCACATCAAGTGCAGTGGTGAAAAGCCTCATCCATTAACAACGGGCAGGAAAAATCAATGAGAAAGGTGGTGGGGGGTTTCCTCCTTTAATCCTTCAGGATCTCCCGTTTGTTGGTCTGAAATCCTTCCTTCCAAGGCACATTTGCAGGACCCTCTCTGTTACTTATCCTAATGAGCCAGGCTCCGGAGAGCGGCCGGTTCAGCTCCCGGCCCCAGGGGCGAGAGCCCGGGCTGGAAGCGATGGAGCCCAGGCAGATGAGTCTCAGCTCTTTCTCTAGAGGAGTTTGCCACCTACTGATTCACAGGCTCCTTTGAGCTCCTGCCAGGAGAAGTTGAGGGGGAAAGCTGGGATTTGGGGGCAGGTGGGGATTGCCCTTAGGGAGCCAGGGCAGGACCCCCGGGGGAAGAGCGGGCTCGGGGGGATGCGGCTGGCAGCCCTGGGCTCCAGCTGGGAGCAGGGGAAGGAGCGGGGTGGGAGCGCCCGGCGTGTGCGTGTGCGTGTGCGTTGTGTGTGGCGGGGGAGGGATGTGCATGAGGAGCGGGCTCTCTTTCTTTCTCTCGGGGCTCAGTTAATCCTGCTGCCAGGCGCTGCTCAGCGGCAGTCTCGGCGCTGGGCTCGGAGCGGGGGAGACGCGCATCCCGAAGGCGCAGCGGAGGGGAGGCGAGAGAGGCAGCTAAAGAGAGCAGAGCGGGGGAAAAATCAAATCTATGCTTGGAACTGGGCTTCTTTTTCGCCAATGCAACAGGGAATATGCAGCACATTTTTGCCTTCTTCTTCACCAGTTTCCTAGGGGCGGTGTTAGGGGCCAATTTCCCCAACAATATCCAGATAGGTGAGTGCGGGGCCGGGGGTGATGATCCCTGACGAGTGGGTAGGGGTGGAGAGGGGGTGGGTGGGGGTGAACTGACCCGTTCGTGTGCTTGCAAAGGCACGATGTGTGTGTATGTGTGTGAGAGAGAGCCAGGGGCTGAGCTGCGAGGGCTGGATGTGCGCGTTGGTACCAGCTTTGCCGGAGCAGAGATGGATCAGTTTGGCTTTGGGGGAGGGGTAGATTGGGAATAAATGCCTGCACACACACACATGCAGACACACCATCACAGAGAGAGAAAAGTGCCTCCGAAATGGAGGAAGTACGAAAAAAAAATTCTGTTTCTTGCCTTGAGAAATGCCTGGGCTGCCATTGTGTGTTGCTGCATTTGCAAAATCGGCGGTGGCACGATACGTTTTTGTGAGGATGCTCTCATCTGTAGGTAACTGGGACGGGAGGTAACAAACAGACGCTCTCTTGTTGTTATTGCTAAAGAATAAGGGCAAAGCTATTGGAAGACGATCTTGCATTGAAGTCCCTTTCCATTTCATGCCACTCGCTTCCCCTGCACACCCAGCAGTGCCTGTTTGATTCCTTCCTCCCTTCCTGTAACTTCTCAGTGCTCCTCTCCTCTCCCCGGGTTTATCATTACTCTCCCATTGATCTTTATTGGCGATCGTTTGTAACCTAGCCCCAGATTCCCTTCCCTTGCATGCCGGTTTTCTTTCCCGCCTCTCTTCTCCTTACGATGCCAATCAATTGCTAATCCACCAAGTTCAGGCAACTCCTGCCTGAGTCCAGCTGCACAATCAGTGCTTTTATTGCTGTTGATGCTGCATCCTTGTCTCCCTCCCTTCCTGTCTCCCCTTTACCCCAAATTTGTGCAAGATCCCAGATTTTTTGCCTTTCAACAAACGCAACTTGGCTACGAGCATCTGATTCCTCCGATATCCGTGATTAGGCTGTGGGGTGGGAGGAACGGGGGAGGTGGGGGGATATTGGTGCACAAATAACCCTTTTCACACAAGGAGATGCCCCCTCTACTAAAGATGTGCAAAGTGACGTTGATGGCAGGTCCTTGCCTATTTCTTTCTTCCTCAAGTCGTCTTGGGTATTGATACTTTCTGCAGCTTTATTTTAATTCTCCCTTGTTGCTAAGTGCTTTGTTTCCCTACTCCTGAAATGCCAATAGCAGCGCTTTCTTTAAATGCATATAGATTACAAGACAGGCTGAATTTAATAGCATCTTTCTGGAGGCTGTGAAGGGATCTGTTGCAAGCCGGGTTCCTGCTGGGGGAGCAGCAGGAAACTTTTCCTAGGGCTGGGTTACCGCTGCACTTTGTTCCAGATCCATGGGGGAAGAGAGGCTCTGAGCTTAGGTCCAGCCTGGTCCCAGTTCCTGCCCTGTTTGTGTCATTCCGTGGTTCTGGGCTTATCTGTACTTCTGTATAGATTGATTCCTTTGAGGGTCAAGCTTTAAGTTTCCTGCCCAGTTTGAGTTTGGCCGCTGTCACCTGTTAAATTAAGGGGTTTTCTGTGCCACAAACCTCCAGCAGCAGCAGTTGTTAGGTCACAGTCCCATGTCACTCTGGCTGTCACAGCACTGTCCCCTGCTGGGCCAGGCTCAGCCAGGCTGCCCCGCACCCCAGAGTCCCACAGTGTGGGGGGACCCCTGCAACCCTCCTGTAGCAAACCTCTCCTCCTCAGCAAGGCTGAAACTGAGCCTCATTCCAAGCGAGGGGAGGGAGGAAGAATCTCGTTCTTCCTTTACTGAGGTGATATTGTGACATTCCCATTCCTCGTGCTTGAAGTTATGGGGGTGAGGAGGCTGAGCTGCATCCCTTGGATTGTCCCTATCCTGCAGCTGCTTGGCCTGGGGATGCATCAGGGCTCCTATATGGATCCAGGGTTACATAACAGACATGCTGGGGAGGTTCTCTGCTCCCAACCTGTCTGCAGTGGGCACGGAACCCTTGGGTCTGGCTTTCTGGAGGATTTCTGAGTTTAGAGGCGCTCCCAGGCTGCAGAGCTGTAGGCTCTGCTCTCAGGAATATTTTGGACTGATGATGTTTCTAACACAAATGTTCTTAAGACCTTTCATCTTATTGTTCTGTTTTTCTCCCCAGGGGGGTTGTTTCCTAATCAACAGTCCCAGGAACATGCGGCTTTTAGGTTTGCATTGTCTCAGCTCACAGAACCCCCTAAGCTCCTTCCCCAGATCGACATTGTGAACATCAGTGACAGCTTTGAAATGACATACACCTGTAAGTACCAGCATTCTCGTGCTCTGCCTTCCTTTGGCTTCTTCTTTCCTGACATGGCTTTGTTTGCTGTCTGAAATATGGGATATCTAGCACCAAATGTGCAGCTCACCTTTAGGGTCCAGGCAGGAAAACCCCAGACATACAGAC
This sequence comes from Irena cyanogastra, assembly GCA_013397155.1. Classification (NCBI taxonomy): domain Eukaryota; kingdom Metazoa; phylum Chordata; class Aves; order Passeriformes; family Irenidae; genus Irena; species Irena cyanogastra. The sequence continues at coordinate 1,061,509 of VWZV01013691.1, read as the reverse complement.
AAAGGGTTTCTGGGTCATTTTGGTTTGTGCTAAGGAATAGGGGTGAGGTAGTGCTGCAGTTATCCAGCATGTCTTGTGTTTCCCCTTCCATTGCATCCAAAGTGCCATAAACCCCCAAACGTTTCATTTCCCCTTGTTTCTCTAACCTCTGCCCAACTCATTACATTGAGGTTTCATCCCCATATTTCCCATAGCTGAGATGCACAACAAAGACACCCCTTTCCACCCACAGAGTGCACAGAAGTCTCTGTTTAGTGTGAACAGCTTCTTCCTCAGCCCCAGTTTAACCATCTGTCCTTGTAATTTAAGAAAGACCTAGCAGAAACCAGCAGCTTGGTGCAAGTGGAGTCTAAATCCACAATAAGGGCATGCCTAATGATGATAGAGAGGTGAGAGAGTTCTAGTTTCAAGAAATTCATTCATTGGCTCTAAAAACAGATATTAAGGAACGAAGAACAAATGTCTATTTATTTAAATATTGCACCACAGAATTGATCTCAGGGTGTATCTGCACCCTGCTAAAGCACAGCACATTGGCTGTACTGTTCTCATTAGATGATATTATTGGGAAAAAAACCCTGGCTTTCTAGGTAAAGCCAAGGTTAGCAGCAACAAACAGGACCAGGAGAAGGAAACCAAATGAAAACTAAGCCCATAACACAGCCCTGTGGTTGCTGTGGCAGCCTTTGCTCCCCTTGGAGCACAGGGAGCAGTGCTGTGGGCGAGGGGCTCGCACTGGCAGGGTATGATGCACAAGGAATTCTTGGGTTTGACCTGGTGTCAGGCACTGCTGCTGACACTCTCTGAGCCTGTGTGTGCGTTTGGGGGCTGTCAGGAGAGGCTGGAGGAAGCCTTCCCTTCGTAGAGCCTGTTGGATTGTTGTTGGCTGGCGTCTGTAGCGTCCTCTTGAGTCACTGAAACATCCCCCCTGCAGTCTAGTTGTGTGGGATAGAGGTGAACACAAACTGTTCTCTCTGCTCAGAAACGCACAGAAGGGATCTCCTGGAAGAAGGAGCCAGGAGGAGAATTAATGAGGCTTTTTGAAGGAAAAAAAAAAAAAAAAGTTGTGATGTTTTCTGTTGGAGGGTTTGCAAATACAAGATTTCAGCAATTTCCTGCCCAGTATGATAGAGGAGAGGGAAGTAACAATTTGGCCACACTTTCTTTGCAATATCTAATGGCATATCTAAAGATTTTCTATTTTCCTTAATATCTCTCTATTTGCCAACTACAAGGTTTCCATCAAGGAAGAACAACTATTTCAGCTCTATCCAATGGCACTTTCTTGGCAGGAAAACCAGACAAATAGAAGAAAAAGGCAGACCTTGTATCTATCAAGGGAAAACGTCACCCACCTGGGGTAGAGTTGCTGACTGTGGCTGGGGATGAGCTATTTCAGAGCTGATAGCAGGAAGAAAGCAGAAACTGCAAGAATACCTCTCAAATAAATTCACCATCTGCACATGGCTTTCCCTCCTTCTCCATGCCTGCCACTAATGGTTTTGTTTACAGCTTTGATGGCAAGACCATGACACCAGTTATGCTTCAGAAATCTGTCATTAGTACTGCGGGGGCAGGGGTGGTCTCACAAAAGCTGAATGGAAGCAAGGCAGCCTCCCAAAGGATGTTATATTTGAGCTCTATGTAGGGCACATTGTCCTAGATCAGACCAGCAGAGCACTCTGCACAGTCCAACTTCACTTGTCCTCGTTTTGCTTTTCTTATAATTAAAAACTTCCTAAGTTCTTCCAGACTATGGAAGGCAGGCAGCATTTGTTTTGTAAGCACAAAAGAAGGTGTTATTCCATGTACCCTAGGGGTGAAAAAAACCCCCAACCTAAAGAAAGCAGGCCATTAGGAGACCTGATTTCAGTACTCTAGAGCTGAAGTGAAACTTTTGTCAGGAATTAGCTCATTCTTCATCTTCCAGCTAATTCCTTGCCTGGCTGCCAAGACTAGATATCAGCAGAAAGATCTGTTTATTTAGAGAGAATAAAAACCCTGCCCACACAGTGGTCCTTATCTCCTGAGAAAAGACTGGCCGTGCTACCAGTTAAAAGTACCAGGTTTTGTTCCCATGGAGATGGAGAAGACAGCATTTCCTTGCCATTGACATTACCTGCTTCTATGACAGTTAAGTCAAGGGTGTTGGGACCCTGTGAACCTGATGCCTCACCTGTCTGGGTCTCCAGCAGGACATCTGAGCAAGACTAGTACGTCTCAGCTCCACTGCAAATCCTGTTTCGTGCTGGGATCCGGCCTCGTGTGCTAAATGTAGTCCTTATGGCAGGTGTCTGAAGCAGCATCATTCAAAACACAGAGTTTATTAAGAATCAGTGGTGACAGCAGGAGCAAAACCCTTGTTGGGCGGCCTATGGGGTGGTGAGGAAGTGGCAGGATGAAGAGCAGCACAATGACAGCAGCCTGGCTGAGGAAATCGTGTGCAAAAGGTAGCTCAGCATCAGCTGTGACCCTGCTCACCTCTGCCTGACACACAGGTGAGGATGAGCAAGCTGTGGTGTGACAGTGGGTGCAGTGACACCGAGAGCTCCCTGCCCAGGTGACAGCGCCGTTAATGACGCACCGAATTGGTGGCAATAACACCCATCCCAGGGAGAAATCTGGAGAATTTCTGGAAATACAGAGGCTGCTGTAGTCTCTGGGCTGTCACTGTGACAGCCCAGCAATAAGTTTCTCATTTCTGGTGTTTTCAGATGTGCACTTGTCATCGTTACACAGTGATTGTGAAAACCTCAGCGCGGGTCCTGTGGTCCCTGTGCGCAGCGCGACAGGAGATGATGGTTCTGAGCAAACCATAATCATTAAGAAAGCATGAAGAGGTTGTGGATATGTGTGGTGACTTCCTGTTTCATGTGCGGGGTTGATGCTAATGTTGTTGCATCACCGAGGCACGGGCACATTTCAGTAACTGAAATATCTTCCTGAATTCATTCCATCCCACAGAATAGCTGGTAATGAACACGCTCCGTGATTGCAGCTGGGTGCCTGATGGGGCTTACCCGTATGAAAGTACACACCTGCCACTCTGAGGGTTCTTAACTAAAGGTTAGGAGGCTTTATAATTTTGTGCTGCTTCTTCAAAGGCCAAGGAAATTGTTTAGGGGAGGAGGGTGAATTGAGAGTCCTTCCTTCAGCAGAATTGCACAGCAGTGCCAGGTAACTATAAAGGGTAAAATGATGGTGTGGTGTAGCTGAAATGTTTACCTGATGATATAGCAGAGCAAAAACCTTTCTGGTCAGCTTTAAAGACATGTTCAGAGGTTCTGTCTCCATCCATGTTTGGAAAAGAGCTTCATGCCCTCCACACAATGTCTAGCAAACCCTACCATGCTGGTTTTTGCTGTATCTCACTGCTCTCAGGGCAGACTCAGCACAGGAGAGCCGATGCTGCAGGTCAGAATGGAGAGGGGTGGGAAGGGAGATTCTCTGTGCCAGATGCAAGGGCACACGAGCTTTGCAGATTCAGAGGGATCTGCAAATTCCTCTCCCTGGAAGGTGCACAGTGGATGGGAGCACTGTGTGCTGTTGACAGCAAAGGAATGAGAGGTTTCTTTCTTGAGTCAGCCTGTGCTGGGAATAGTTTTCTCCTATTCTTCATCTCAGCCTCCAACTGTGCACAGTGTAATGCACATCCCCATCCTGGGCAGAGCCCAGCTCCTCAGGGAATGTGAGTTGTTTCAGCCACAGCTCCATAGCTTTATTTAATTTGTGGTGCAGAGATTCCTGCTTTCAGCCTTTGGGTGAGCTGCCCAGGTGAGCCTGGCAGCACCAGGCAGGCGTGGAGGCTGCTCTGGCTGTCCTGAGAAGGGGATGGCTCAGCAGCAGCCTGCCCTGGGTCAGCACCTGCCATACAAGGTGAGTCACAGCTTGGTAAATCTGCCCCTGCAAAACTCAGGGCACTCTGCAGGGATGACCAGTGACTAAAATAACCCCTGTTCATCACTGAGCCCTGCAGCTTTACTGAGGCAGCCGCCAGATTTTATGTGCCTGGGTGGTGGGCTGCTGGCAAGGGACATTCAGGAGCTGCACACCTGAAACACAGGGGTCTGCACAGGATAGCACCAGGATTTTGCAGCTGCAAGAAAACTTGTAAAGAGGCTGAAAAACAATGAATCATTTACCCCTCTCCTTCGCTGTGGGTGCTGCTAGAAGATCAACAGTTGAATCTGTTCTGCAAATTAGAAAATGAACATGTAGTTTGGATTCTGTTCATATTTTATTAAGGCCTCCAAGCACCAATTAGAGAGGGATTTGTAGTGATCACTCACTCTGTTCTTATGTTCTTATCAATAGCAGCAAGCTTACATCCAGATCAGCTATGAAATGAAGTCTTTCTTTTTCTTCTTTTCCTTGGATACTTACATATATAGATAAAGTATTTATAGAAATTGCTTTTTATCTCCTAAATTACCTCTCAGAGATAGGAAGGAATAGGCAAGCATTTGAATGTTCTCAAATGAAGAACTAAATTTGGTTTAATTAAACAATTATTGGGTATTGAATTTAGAGGAAGCTTCTTTGTTGACAAACATATGCTGGTCACCATTTCTTGTAAAGGTATTGCTGTAATTATTCCAGCAGTAATCAGTTAGAATGCAATTTTTATAATTAAAGTTCCACAGTGTAAATAAGCCCAGCCCTGTAATAGTTGTGGTGTTGCTAGACTTGTTTTTATTTTCACAGTGTCAGAATCTCATGTGAGTGCTTTGGGATTTTTTTTTCCCTGCAGAGCTCAGGATGCTTGCTGTGACTATTTAATGTGAGTTAAGCCAACAGAAACATGGATTTAATGATCAGATGCAGTCTGATTAATACAACACAGGTACTACAAGGAGATACATCTCTTTGGATTATGTAACAGGAGAAGATGGGATGCAGACAGATGAATCACGGAGCATCAATTCACGTTAGATCAACCCGAGGTTAAGGTTGCTCAGTTTTGGGCAGGGATGGGCTGCAGCTTTCTAGTAAGTGTGTGTTTGTTCAGTGAGATGCCAGCAGCTTGCAGTGTGCTGATGGGTGAAATCCTGCCAAGCAGGAGGGAGCAGCTCCTGGAGGTGACACCAGCCCCCTGTGCCCCAACAGGACCCTGGGGTGGGTGCTGGGTGCTCAGTGGTCACAGTCACCACTGCAGAAGGCAGGAGCTTGTCCCATACGATTTCCCCAGGACGGAAAAGCATTTAGAACACGATTGCTGAGCCATTTCCTCAGCTGTGGCTGCCAGGACAGGGCAGGTTGTCTGTGCCTCCAGGGATCTGGGCACGGAGGGGTTTGGGTAAATGTGGTGAATTGGGTAAATTCCATCAGCAGGGACACTGATGGGGCTCCCCTTGTCTCTTGACAGAGGCTGGCACCACACACCAGGAAAAGTGTCCCCCACTCTGGTGTGTCCATCTCTTCAAAGGCCATGGGGGCACTTATTCTTTGCATGACTATTTTTTGTGTATTTAATTTTTTTTATCCTGGGTGGTGGGAGAGTTGCCTGGGGAGAAAAGCAGATATGATGCCATAAGGAAAAATCAGAGGGAGGAATAAGGGGAATTTCACACCTGCAAATCTATCTGCTCATCTGGAAAGGATCCCAGCACTGGTGACAAGCAGAAAAGAGAGTGAAGAAGTAAAATTTGGGCTGTGCAGTAGACAGAGGAGGGATTTGAGAAACAGTGAGAAGCACAGGCCAGACCTGTCCATTGTGTGACAGTCACAGCTTCAACTCACAGCTTATCTTTTCTTCTCTAAAAATAAAGCCTTTTCATGTGATAGGGATTCTACTAGGCCAGAAACAGACAGGCTTTATTTTTTGGCATTATTAGCAAGGTGAGAGTGGAAATCTTCATGTGACTGCAAGGATTGCAGCGTGGGGAAGTGTGCTGTTCATTTCCAAAACTGGTGGGAATTTTAGATATATACATTTACATTTCCTTTAATAGGGTTAGGGCCCCAAAGGCAGCAGCTCTGCCACCAGAAATGGAAAAGGTCCCAGTTAGCTTCAGTAACACGTGGAGCTCAGAGCAAACACAAAACCAACATACTCCTTAAAGAAGCAATAAGTCAGGGAGACTTTAATATTCTGAAGATTCAAATTCTCTGGGGTGCGGTATTAACACGAGTCGGAAGACAAAGATGCATTTATTTCAACTGCATTCCTTTAAAGAGAGGTTTTATTTCTCTTACTTTAGTTGTGTAGAGATGAAACAGGGCACTGTTTTTCCCGATGAAGAGTTCCATGTGGAATTCTTTGGTAACACCTGAGGAAGTCAGGAGGTAGGCAAGGTGCAGAAGGGGGTCCAAACCAAGCCATTTGCAATCCTCCATCATTCCAGCAATAAATAGTTCAAAATGGTAGTGAATTATTGGGCAATAACAGTGTGGGATCCAGCAGAAAGTGCTCCCTGCTCACCTGCTGAAGTGATTGCTCAGTAGCTTAAACAGTAACAAGTCCCCAGCTGATTTTCTCACACTGCCCTTTTAGCAGCCACCCACTTGTCCCCTCTGGGGCACTCTTAAAAAATACACCCCCAGAAAGAAAAAACAACACAAAAAGACAAAGAGCTCCTGAAATGTTGATTCTTTTTCTTCATATAGATCAGTTATTTTCCCTGTTGTCTGCAAACCAAACCCTGCCAATCCTCACCCAGGGTTGCCATTCAGATTGTGCTTATGCTTCGCCAGACTGAGTGACCCCTTGAGGAAGCAGCAGTGAGAGGCAATGAAGAAGTGAGTGACAGCTAAAAATTGCCACATCTTGGCTTCTTTAAGAGGGTCCTTTCGTTCCTTGATTTTATTTGTTTTTGACAGAGTGGAGGAGTGCAAAAGAAAACAACTGATGTCTAAGATTGAGTTGTACTGATGGCAGGATTCTCGTGTGGATGTGGCATATGTGTCTGCATTTCTCTGTATGCTATAGGAGTCTTGGCTTTGATTTTGTAACTGAGATCCTGCCACTATGCTGATGGAGATGAAGTGGGAGGGAGATGAAAGGTTGAGGGCTGGAGGGTCAGAGGAGAGATACAGAAACCTGTATAAGTAATCTGGATGCAGACCGTGGAAGAATCTCACACGAAATCAAGGGCTGTTTCTCACCTCTCCACCCTCCCAAACACTTTGCTTTGATCTTTGCTAGCAGGGAGCTTCAACAAGCAAAAGGCATCAGTGATTACACAGATTCAGACGTGGTTTTTCTCCTGCTGGAACACCCTGCTAACATCCCCTGAACGCCCAGAGCCTTGTTGGCTTTCCTTCCACGCAGCACCCACATCCCATTGAGTGCCATCCCACAGAAGGAGAACAGCACTGCTATTCTGGCAGGTAAACAGCAGGAAAAATTACCAGCAGGTCTGAGGGCTTGTGAGGAAGGCACAGGAAAGCAAAGTCCAACAGAGAGCACACAGGGACAGAGGGTGAAGGAACATTGGAGTAGGAGAAACGTGGGAAAGGGGCAAGGCAGCAGCTCTGGAGGGACGTGCAATAGGTGGAGTTTTCCCTTGTCTCTCTTTTCAGCCCTTAGCTAAGCAAGGAAAGGTTTTTCTTTCTGAGGGCTTTGCCTCCTTCTGCTCAAATCTGAACTGGAGATGATGGTGTCTCCTATTTGGTCAGCACCACAGCTCAGGTTACTCCTGTCCTCCACCTTCCTGCAGGTGACATACCATGGTCGTGTGTTGGGAGTGCTTGGCCAGGGAAAAGGGAGACAAATGCTGAGATGTGGACCACAGTGGGGTGAAGGTGAGCTGGAAAGGAGGCTCTTGTCATAGCATGTGTGGCAGGGGAGGCTTGGGGGTGACCACCCCGTTGGTGCCCAGCAGGGACCCAGGTCAGCAGGGAAACAGGGACAGGTCTGAGCCACCAGCACTGTGCCTGCAAGGGCTGAGCAGCCAGCAGAGAAAGAGGCCTGGCCTGCAGGGAGTTCAGGAGAAATGTCTTTGTGCAGAAGGTGATTAATGTCTTTAATGAACTACCAAAGGAAGTAATAGAAAGCCAAACCACACACGGCCGCAGTGGGGGAAGGGGTGAGGAGGCAGGGAGTGGTGCAGCAGTGCTGTTCCCAGCTCACTGTCCCAGAAAAACAGGCAGGCACAGCAGCTGTCCCCAGTCTGTCCCCAGCAAAGGCTAATCTGAGTGCATTTCACAGATTTAATCAGAATTAATTCAGTCTTCCAGCCTGTCTTCATTCTGGGGTCTCCTGCTCAGCTCATTATGGCTGTGCCAAAAGCCACTGGCTGCAGCTTCAAGGTGTGGGGATGGCAATCTGGGAGTCCCTGTGCTCCTGTCCTGTGGGGACAGCAAAGGCAGAGGCTGTGGGGAGAGTGGAGCCTCTCTGAGGGGAGTGGGTCCTCTCCTCCACTGTCAGGGAACAGATCTCCTCAGGTCCCTGGAGTCTGGGACCTGGATTAGCCTTGGCTGGCAGGCATTTAGAGTCATCATTTGTTTGGGAGCCTGCAAGAAATGTGTGGATGAAGTCAGGCAGATTTCTAACATTGAGTCATTATATCATAACATCCTCCACCTCAGCAGCCTCGTGTGCCAGACTCACAGAGACCTTGGGGGCAGCAGATACCAGCACCTCTCCTGAGCAGATACCAGCACCTCTCCTGAACCCACAGAGCCCTCAGCAGTCCCAGGGCTTGCAGGAAGACACCCATGCACAACCACACACACCCTGGAAAATCAGCTCTTTGTGTTCCCAGACATGCCCATTTCTATGTGCTGGTGCTTTGAGGGCAGTGAATGCACTGTGCAGCCTTCAGGTGGGATGTGAGACAGCTCCTGCCTTTCCATCCCTGCTTCCAGAGCAACCACACACCTTCAGAGATGAGCCCTTCCCCAGAAAGCCCATACCATTTCTAGTTCTGGAGAAACAAGCCCTACTTTGGGGTACAGGCTTGTTCTGTGGAAGAGGAAACTCTCATTCAAGCATCATCACAGTTTTAGTGGGGCTTAGCAGGCACACTGCATTGGAAGTACCAACACTCAGCATCTCAGACAGCAGCTCTCAGTGACCATTCTCAAACTTCTCTTCTTTGTTTGAGGATATTTAGCCCATCAAAGCTTGTTCTCGAGTCCTCACATGTGCCCACATGTCCCCTAATTGAAGTTTTCCTTCCTCTGTGAGGTACCAGGCAAACCAACAGAATTGATCTTGGCTTAGTTTAGCATGAGACTTTGGGAGGCAGGTGAGATGAATCCTATCCCAAAGCTCTGCAGCTGCATTATGCTCCTCTGCTAATTCCTCAATACTCTGCTGAAGGTGACATCTCAGCAGTATCAAACACTTTGCTGCTCTCCCTGCGAGCAGCCTGTAAAGGCTTTGATAAAAGCAGGCATCACATTGCAAACAGGCTCCTCACAGTTGTGGTGTTCTGATGTATTGCTGAGAAGTGAAGGAAACATATGTTCATGGCACAGAAACTCTGCTCTCTTCAGGTTCTCCGTCCGTATTTTGGTACCGCACTGCGGTGCCCCCCCAAGGGCAGGGGCCTGGCATTGTCCTGTGATGTGCTTTTATCCCTTGGCCTCTTCTGTTTCTCACTTTTCATGGGCTTGCTGCTGGCAGGAGTGTTTGCAGTGCTCTAACAGCCATGCCTGGGTTTGCTTTTGCAGGCTTTATGCAGATCTCTTTCTCCTTCTTCCCTGGATACACTCCTGGCTGCTAGTGCCTGTCCCTGGGCTCTGGGGCAATCGTGGGGTTGGTACCATCAGGGGAGGAATGCCTTCAGATGCTGTGGCATTTCCAAAACAGCACCCAGGGATTTGACTGAGCAACTCCCACTAGCTCAAATGGGAAGACCACAGTTAAGCCTTGTGTAAGCACTAAAATTAACAATCTTGTGGGGAAGGGAAAAAACCCATTGCTTGGCCTGTTAAAAAAAAATAGTAATTTCTACAGTGGCATCCTATAGCAGCTGAGACAAATCAGACCCAGAGCTGTAGATCAAAACACACCTAAAAATCTTGGGACATTCTGAATCCCATCCCAATCTGTCATGAGTTCTAATTGCCATTTGGCAGCAATCTCAGAGGAGTCAGACAGCAATGTGCATTCAGTTTTCCTGTTTCAAACCTGTCTCAGGACAGCAAGTAAAAGTGTGAATCCAAACTAGCAAGTGGAGCAGAACAACTTTCAAAACAAACGGGGGGGAAAGTCATCTCCAGGGCTGTGGAGTGAAATCTAGAGCAGTATTGTGGAGGCTGGGGATGGAGGGAATTGGGGCCAAGACATTCAGGTACAGCAGCATCCTGCAGTGGGACCACAGGAGCCTTTGGAAAAGGTGTGCTTGTCTCATCCAAGGTGTGTTTGTCTCATCCAAGGTGTGTTTCTCATCCAAGGTGTGTTGTCTCAGCTGTGCAGAGGAATGAGGTGTGTGGCTGTAGGACAAGGGGTGCCTGTGCCATAGGATGATTCACGTCCAGAGACCACAGAGTGAGCGTTTTCCCCTAGCTATCCTTGCCTGCAGGCAATACAGCAAATTCTCCACTTTCAACAACAGCAAATTTACATTAAAAAAAGGCTTCATCAAAGGGAACTTGCACTTGACAGTCCCCCTTTAGCCACTGGAGAGCAGCAGGCTGACAGGCGCAGGAGGCTCCTTCCCGTCCCTTGTTGCCTGGTGTTCTGTGGTTTTGGCATTGCAGAAATGGGAAGCATCTGTGAGCCCTTTGGATCACAAATGGAGCTGGGAGCCTGCTACTTCTGCTAACAACTCATTTATTATCAGGGAGCAGAGAGTTTCTTCTGAGCCAGTGCAATCTATCATTTCTTAAAGACGCTGTGTGAGACTGAAAGAATTTGCTTTAAGAGTTGGCACCTGGAACCCAGTAATGAGTCCGTTTTGGGAAGAACTCTCCTTCCTCACTTCCTCACTAAGATCTCTTTTTCCCAGCTTCTGGAAGAAAGGAGAAGGATGTTCAGCAGCAGAGCACTCTTTGCTCTGAGAAGTTTGAGCATCCCTGCTCTGAAAAATTCCTTGGGAGATGCTTCTCTTGTACTTCTCCCTTGCTTCTCTCTCTGTAAGAATACACTATTTTGCCCAAAATACTGATGTAGGGAAGGTGAAGAGGCTGTTCCATCCCCCTTGCATGGAACCCACCTCTTCAACTCCAGGCAGGCTGAGTCTGCCATGCACAATGTCCCACCCACAGGCAGCACCTGCTCCTGCCTGGCCTGGATTTCATGCTGCTTCAGCACAGAGCTGCTTCCTCTGCCATGTCTGGTGCTGCACAGTGGGCTGTGGGGCCACCCTGGAGCCCCAAACAAGTCCCTGCAGCCAGAGACCTGCAGTCACAGCAGCTCTGCCCACAAAAGGGCATTTTCCCTGATGCATTGGGTGTCGTGGTTCTGTCTGTGCAGATGTTGAGTGGCCTGATGTGGGCACTCCAAACCCAACCTTCCTTTCCTCTAGACAGCAGTGATGTGATGAAAGCCCATTCAATTCTGTTCTTTGAAGCAGCTATGAGCTCACACCAGTATTTTGGGATGCTGCTATCTCCTGGCTGTTTAAAATCCTGGGCTCACAACGTTCTTCAGGGGATTTTGCTGTCAGCAGTTTGATGGCAAGATGTGCTGGATGTGCAGGGTGCCCAGGTGATGGGCCACTGTGGCCCTCTGCAGACATTTTTCTCAGCTTTCATGTTCAGTTGGTTGATGTGGTTTAATCATTCTTCATTTAATCTGTGCTAAGGAATTGTTCTAAGAAAATACAATGTTTGTCTTAATTTTGGTTTGGTATTTAAACATCTTTTCAATGTGATGGGGAATCAGGGCTACACATACATGGTTCTACACTATCAATTCCCTCTGTTGTGTTTCAAGCCTTTTCTAAAGAAGGTTCACTTGATCCAAAGAAACTCAAGGGGATTTGTGACCTGTGATGCCACTGTCTTTACCTCTCCTGCAGATTTTTCCCAGCAACTTCATGTTCCACCCTGATTTTAGGTCATTTTTCCCTTCCTTGCAGTAGGATTTTCCTCTTGGCTGTTGTGCACCAGTCTGTGCCTCCAGCCATCCCAAGCTTCATGCTCAAGATACTGTGACCCTCTCATGGCTGTTGTGTTTCCTACTGTTCACCTGTTGCATCTCCCTCTTGTCAGGAGTTTATTAAGCTGTCATAGCAGTGTTTCAGCCTTATGTTTGTTTATCAAATACTTGGGGTCTTGATTGTTAGCTTAGGCCTCTAGGTACCCAAAAAATCAGATTTTTAAAGGCATTTTAGTGTTTAGTGATCCCTCGAAGAGCATCAGTACCTAACTGTGATATGGAGTGTTTTGAGTGATGCTAAGTGTCCCTGTGCATCTATTTCACGTGTAACTCTAACAGGATTAATATTTTATTCAAGCCACTCTTTTTTTTTGGATGAAAGAGCAAGCCAAAACCAGAATTATAGCTCAATTATTGTTTCTCATGGAAGGCATGTAATCCTGCTCTCCTGCTCTGTGGTGGTGCTGCAGAACAGGCTCTAACAGCAGCCAAACTCCCATGGTCCACTTTCCTCCTGCCCCCACGTGGATGAGCCCCATCTCTGGCTGTTTCTGCCTCTGCTGCTCTTGGGGTGACAAAGGGAAGGGACAGTTCTGGCTGGTCCCAGCCTGGCTGTGCTGTTCTGGAGGGTGCACTCAGCCTCTCCTCTCTGTCTTGGTTTGTCACAGTGCTGTGGGATGATTTGTGTGGCAGCTGATCCCCTTCCCCAGATCCTCGTCTCTCCCAGAGTGAGATTTTGCCTCGGTATTGTGCATCAGCCTTGCACCTTGTTTTCTGCTTTGTCAGAGCTATGTCCTGCCAAGATCAGATGGCTGAGGAGCTCTAATGGCTTCTTCGTGTGATTTCTTTCCCCAAGAAGTGAGAGGAAAATAAAATGTGCAAGGGGATGCACTAAGACATCAGTGGTTAAAAAAAAAATCTTGAAAAGGGTGTATTGAGTTTTAGGCAAGTGGTAGAATCAGGCCCAGATGATAAATGAGAGCTGAAGGCTTGTGGAAGTGCATTAGAGGCAGCTTCTAATGTGTTCTTTAAATCAACATTTGTTGAAACACAATAGAGGGAATTTATAGTGTAGAACCATGTATGTGTAGCCCTGATTCCCCATCACATTGAAAAGATGTTTAAATACCAAACCAAAATTAAGACAAACATTGTATTTTCTTAGAACAATTCCTTAGCACAGATTAAATGAAGAATGATTAAACCACATCAACCAACTGAACATGAAAGCTGAGAAAAATGTCTGCAGAGGGCCACAGCCCCATCCCAGCCAGCAGCCAAAGCGAGCAGTGAGATGTCCCCTCCATCTGCAACTCCTGCAGGCACCAGCACAGAAAAGGACAAAGTCTGAGGTCCCAAGGGAGCAGTGCCTGATGCTTTGGACAGTGTCAGCTTTTCTGCAAAGAGTGAAAGGCTAATCACTGCTCAGACACGTCCTGAAGTTAAGGGACACTTTGACTGCCAGCCTTGAGTGACCTCTCTGTGCCTTTGAGACCCAGGCTCTGCCAGTGGCTCTTCCTCTTGTGTGTGAGACTGCATGTGAAGGGTGGCTTTAGGAAGGAGTTGTATTTTAAGGGGATTTGGGATACTGTCCCATCCTATTGTCCAGTTTTTGGGTTGGTTTTGGGTTTTTTCCCAGTAAGACTGGACAGTGATATGATTGAGGCACAGCAAAGCCAGCATGAGAATAGCTGGATTCCTTCTGATTCTGCTGGATCAGTCTGGATGCTCAGAAGGCAGGATGTGCTTTCTGTGGCTGCCAGTGTTGATAAATAAGTGGAGAGACCTGAGTGAGCACTTGCCCATAGGAGAGGACACAGCTTTGAATTTCTGTTCAGACCCACACTGGCCTCATTTTCTTGCTCAGGCTCATACTTATGATTCCTCCTCTTCCTGATGAATCTGACCCCTCTTTGTGTAGGCCCACAGATCCTTGGCAAGTGGGAATGGCTGTCTGGTGGACACCCAGAGCTCTCCCATGCCTGCTGGCACGTGAGCAGCAGCCTGTGATGTCTGGGAAGTGGTGGGGGAGCTGCTCCTCTTCTCCTGGAAGTGCCAGGCAGCAGCATATGGGTAAAGGCCACACAGGTGCTCTGAGTGGGTGAGCAGAGACTGCCTCTGCATGCAGGATCCCTGGGAATGATTTCCCCAGGCAGACTGTCACGGAGCAGCAGAGTGGAAGTGCCAAGGGGCCACAGTCTGTATTTGTCACCTGCTGTCCCTTTGCTGTGAGGAGAGCAGGGCAATGTCCCCCACGTTGGCAGCGTAGGCTCATTCATCTCCACTCCCCAAGGGACAGGAGCACAAGCATGAATCACCTGCTTGTCTCAGTGCTCCTCTTCCTCCCCACGTGTGGCCCTGGGCTCCAGCCCACTTGGCAGGGCTGGGGAGGGACAGTGACATGGACGAGGCACCTGGGGAGAGCAGGGTGTGAACCAGCTCTGCTTCTTCCTTCCCTGCTGCCACAGGAAAGCGTTTAATGTCCCGATGGGAGGAAATGGAGAGAGGTGCATTTAACCCTTGCACAGGGGAGGAGGGCTTCTCTTGAATTCACTTTTGTGCAGCACCAGGCAGCACTGCAGTGGGTGAAGCTTTTCCATTCAGCCCAGGCAATGTGCCTTTAATTTCCCTTTTTGATCTTTAAGGCCAAAGAAGGATTATCAATAGCTTTCTATTGAGTATTCTTTCTTTTGGAACTTCTTTGGGAAAAAAAAAAAAAAAAACAAGGTTAAAGGCCATGGATACTCTGCTTGTCCGAGCCAAAACTCTTATCCCACTGGGATTATTAGGTCTTCATTAGATGAAATATTAGGGGGCAAGTGGCTTGGCTTGTTCTCTCCATGTGTCTTCCATGCTTCCTTTCCCTTCCATGCAGAGAAGGCAGTTTGAGGGCACTTCTGTCCCACCCAAAATGCTGAACTGGTTGTGCCTGGAAACTCATCAGGAGTGTGAGGGGACCATGAGCCATCCTTAACCTAGAGGGAGTCAAGCAGATATCTTCATGCCCATGTAAAGAAGCAAAAAAAATCTCCATTCTTTTGGGCTGGCCTCTCCCAAGGTAGGAATTTCCATAACCAAATGACTACATGCAGCCCAAATTTCAAACTCCACCCAAATTCAAATTTCCCAGCAGACCCAGTGTAGATACAATGGAGGCATTTCACATAAGGAGGAATGTATATTCTGTTTTGTTTTTCATGCTGTGGTTTAGTAGCTGTGATTGTGGTGAGACCTGTAGTTTTCCAATCTGATCTTGGCAGAGAAAAGCAGAACATGTCTAACTACCACAAGAATTTTAATTATTGCTAGGCATTTCCTGGTTTTTTCAAAGTAGGAAGTGAGTTTCTGGGAGGGCTGTAAACAAATGCTTTCTCCCAGGATGTCCCCAGGCTGGATGGACCCTGGCACAAGCAGGTGCTTCCCAGAGGGACTCCCTTCTGAGCTGCAATCAATAACAAAAATGACTGTTGGGACAGCCAGAGGCACTGAAATTGATATACCTGATGTCATGTCCTTATCATCCCTGTGTGGGAAAACGGCCACTTATTGCCTATAAAAAATTTTATTTTCTGAGGATATTAGAGGTTCCTGTGTAGGTGGGGGCATTAGCTTCATTTAAATGTTCAAAATATTTATTGAGGACATGCTTCCTCTATATTCTCTCTTAGGATGCCCCAAATCCTACAGTGACATTAATTAGCTACTTAAACTTTTTTCCCCCCCAGCTATGGCCAAATCTCTGTGGATTTAGCAGCACAGCAAAGATTTAACAGAAAGTTTAAATGAAAAAAGCATATGAGAGGAGAAATTTAGGATAAGGTTCTGTGCCTGTTAACTGATGGCATTTATGAATTATAGCTGAGAGATGTCATATCAGTGGAAATGGAAAACAGCTTAGTGGATTATAAAAATACTCTCTATGAACCATTTTAATGCCTAATTTTTTTAAGTCTCTTATGGTAGGTGTCATAAAAATGAATTCTAGCAGAAAGGATAAAATTTTTCCCTCGGTAAACTGGCTAACTGGTGATTAGAGGCTGTCAGGGAGAACAAACTCTTGACAAGGCTGAGGTGGAGTTTGGCTGAGGACAGCAGTCTCCCATTTCTGGGGAGGTGAGTTTGCTCGTGGGTGAAGCAGATCCGAACCTGCAGGGTGAAAATCCCTGCAGCCAAATTCCTCCCACCCCAAGGAGGCAGTTCCTGGTGGATACCAGGAGAGGAACACTGAGGAGTGAGTGGTGGGGGCTCACCTGTGGGGCAGGAACTACATCAGGGACAGTTTGGGGGCAGCTGATGAAGGAACATCACAGAGAGGGGCAGCAGCCCTGGAGGGCACAGCCGGGATTGTTGGAAGCTGCAGTTGTGGATGTGAGATAGGAGGGTGCAAAACTTTGCCTGTGTAATGTCTTGGAAAGAGACAGGAGGTGATGCTGGACAGAAAATCCATCCTGGTGTCCCCCAGGCTGCAGTGACTTTGATTCCACCACTTCCTTGAGTACTGAGTATATTTAAAATTAAACCTGTAAGGAAGAGAGCTGCAGCTCTGCCCTGCCCTGTGGGGGAGGTGTTTTAGTTTCCCAGTGACCAGTGGTTTCTGGTCATTTCAGAGAGGTTCCTCATTCCTCTGTGGCCCCTGGGTGCCTTCTGTGCCCTCCTGTGCCTCGTTTTGAAGAGCTCAGCCAGGGCTGGATTCTGGGTTAGGATATTTCAGGCTGCACTGGTTTGCAGCACACATCCCAGCAGCTTGTGTAGGAAAGGGGAAATGACCTAGCTCTCCCTGTGCTTTGGCAGGCTAGTTCCTGGGATCCATTCAAAGGCACTTATTCTCTCGCTGCCTTTGAAGGCTTTGTGTCAGTCTTCCCCACAGATCCTTGTACCTCAGGCTTCTTTTGGGGTTTTTATTCCAGAAAAAAATCTGCATGTGGGATAGAAATGGCATTACCTTTCCCAAGGTGAGCTCCCAGCTCCCAGCTGAACTGTGTTTGCAATGTGTCATTGGGGCTGTCAGGCTGCTTCCACAGGGAGGCAGGATTTAGTGTCTGGGCTCCAGCTGAGCACCAGTGCAGGAAAGGCAATTTTCCAAATTAAATTGCACAATCCAGGATGCTGAGCAGCTCACTTTTGGGTCCTGCTGTCTCTGCAAGGGACTTCATCATGACGTGAGCGGAAGGAATGAGTAACAGACTTCAAACTGAAAGCTCACCAAAAAAATCTCCTGCAGAATAATCCAAGAGCAACCTATAACCAAGTTCTCCAAGATCCAGTTGGGCTGGGAGTGTGTTTTCAGTCACAGAGAGATGAGCTGTCTTGCCTCTGGGCTTTTTCTGTTCTCTTGTATGAATCAACTAAGGACTGACTATAAAATGAATTGGAGGGGGAAAAAAATGGGATTTCTCTGACCCCTTTCCTTCCTTTCCCATTACCTTTTTCCTGCAGATGGCACAGGTATGAATCTTCACCTGTCTACCTTGCACCAAAGGTACCCAGAGAGGAAGTGATCTTGGGGAGACTTGGTTCACATACAAGTTTTCACAGAGAAAAGCAAAGGAAAGAAAATGTGGGAAATGCCTTCTGGTTACAAAGCTTTCTTATTAAAAGTTGGGGGCATTATTCAGAGACTGTACTGGAGTAGTGACTTTTTGCAGTTCTGTAGTACCAGAGTATTTGGGGGGTTTGCTAGCTCTGTACTCAGGTTATGCTCTGGGAGACCATTTTCTTTTTGGCAGAGTATTTCCAGCCCAACTCTCCTGGAGGCTGGAGTAGACTGTGCCCCAAAATGACAGCAAAGTAAGCACAGAGTAGACTGTGCCCCAAAATGACAGCAAAGTAAGCACATTGTGCAACTTATCAGCACCGTTAAACCCATGGGGTGTTCATTAATAATCAGAGCTGCTGGTTTAGTCAGGTGGCTTTGCTGTGCCTGGGTAAGAGCCTGGCTCAGAGTGGAGGAGAAGCAGCTGCTGTTTGGGATTTCAGGACACCTTTTGCCTTGTCATCACCTGGTGAGCAGGATAAACGCCCCCGTTCCCTTTGCTTCCAAACAAATACACACAATCCCCACTGCTGCACATGCCCTGCTCTCTGCCACAGTTTTGTCAGAACCTGAGTGGGTTGCAAAGTTATTCTTTGGATGTACCCATAGTTGCCTACCAAGCCAAATGGGAATCCCTTTGGTACTGGGTTTTTTTGAGGAAGGGTTCCAAAATGATCATTTGGACTTTCTCTTTTGGAGGACTGGAAAAAGAAAGCAAAACTATATTGTCTGGAATTTCTGCAGGAGGTTTCTTTGTGGGTTTTTTTGGTGTTTTTTTTCTCTGCTGGGTGCCTACAGTTCCCACCAGAGGCATGGCACATGTGTTTTACTACACATTCATGCTGTGCATTAGCATGCAGGGATATTACAGGAGGTTCTCCAGTGTGGTGAACAGGCGTAGGCAGAAAATTGATTCCTCAGGAGATTTCAGTAAAATGGCATCTTGGGAGCTGATCTCCCATCAGATCCAAAATTTATGTACATTGATGATTTTGATCCTCACACTTTTGTCGTAATAACACACAAGGGTTATTGCTGTAATTTTCCAAGATTGTCTTACCTGTTATAAATTCTGAAACAAAACTGGGGGCAATTAAATGGGGAAACTGCAAGGATGGTGGTAGAGAAACTAATTCCTTTTGCTTTTCAGACATTTCATTTAACAGCTGTCTTAGAAAAGCTCTCCCACAGGACAGCTCCATCATGTGAAATTCCCAGGGGACATGACAAGTCAAATAAATAGTTTATCTGCTAATTAGGTGGCAGGTGGATGATTGCATTTCCTTCTGGGAGGAGGAACCTTTTGTGTGGAAGAATCTCAGCCAGATGAGGGAGAGTGTTTTTCAGGTGTGAGTGCAAATGTCCATCTGTGTCTCCCAACCAAATCAGAGCAGAATCAGTCACTGATGGTTACTTTTGCTAAAGGTGTTCCAAAGGCATCATTGCACCCTTCTCTGTGGGGACAGCTTGCTCTGAGCTCACCCCTGCAAGCAGGAGAGCTGAAAGGAGAGTTAGCAGCAGCAAGGATGCTAAGAGGTACTGAGGTCCCAGCAGAGTTACACACAGGAGGGAGGAAAAGGCCTGAGGTGTTGGTATAATGTCAGTCAGGTGTGAGTCCTGTCCTTCAGCTCACCTCAGCCCTGGGACAGACACAGACCAGTGCATCATCTTTACTTTGACCTACACCTTCATTGCTACTGTTTTTTAAAGCCTCTGTACTTTGGCTCCTTTTGTATATTGTTTTTCTTTATTTTTTTTTCCTCTATGTTCATTGTTCTACCATGGGATTGACCATTTCTGCAGAAATCACTTTCTGGCTTGGGCTGGGCTCCCCTGCAGACCCCTCTGCTGGGATGACTGCAGGAGCACACAGTGAATGCAGGCACTAGGGTGCTGCAGGATCAATGGCACATTCCTGGATTTCAGTGGAAGGAGCACATCTGCTGCAGGGATGTCCAAACTCTGTTCAAACACCTAAATCCTGACCAGCACCATGTGCTGCCATTCCAGTCCTGAGCGTTCTTTCAGAAATGCCAGTGCAGTTCAGTATCAGGTTGCAGTACTGACTCCAAAGGAATCAGGAAAGCAGGTAATCAAAAAAGGATAACATTCTCCTTTTTGAGGTTTCCAGTGTAGCAGGGCTTCAGTCTGCTTTATGGGTTTTTTTTTTGATAGGTCATGGACAGCCCTCTGTCTTTCTCCCACTCGGAGGAGTGGTCTCCATAAGGGCTCCAGCAGAAATGATGTTTGCTGGAGTCTGCAGACAGCCTGAAAAAGGAAGAAAAAGCTCTCAGAAGCATGATCCACATCCTATTCTTCCCTCTCCCCACACACTCATCACTGCATCTTCTCCCAGCAGAGCAGTGCTGAAGCCTAAGATACCACATTAAATGTCAGTCATTTAACTACCAGATATTTTAGCAAATAAGAGTGGGACTGTCTCTCTGGGGTTCACTGAAAATTGTTAAAGGAGGGAACAAAAGGCAAGGAAAGAGAAAAGGAGAAGAAAGAGAGAAAGGAACAGAAAGGACAAAGGGAAGCACCAGGCAGAAGGATTTGTGATGCCAGAATCTGAGAGAGAGGAGTGGAGGGAGGCGCCCCGGTGACATCAATGGGCTGGATCCCACCGAGAGCTTCAGGGGACATTAATGAGCCCTTTGTGATGTACCTAAATTACCCAGGCTCATCCTCAAGACTGTGCTCTCACTGGGTCTCTGATTCTCCTGCTGGTGTCAGCAGCAGCTCTGCCTCTGTCTGCACTTTGCCAGTCATTGATTTGGAAGGAAACTTCTCCAAGGCGGGGGATGCTGCTGTGTTTGGGAGATGGCAAAAGAGCTGCTGATTAATTCTATGAGAAGGGTGGGAATCCTCCTTTCTTTTGCCTTCCATCTTACTCCACATTCCTTCCTCCTTGCATTCTGCTCTGGAATCTAGTTAACCCTTGGTGGAGCAGAAGTGGAGCTGATAGCTATGCCTTGAAACAATTGGGAGATTTTCTCTTGGAGAATCATGTCAGCTCCCAGTGTTGGCAGTGCAAGTTTTCTCTACAAGCAGAAAACATTCAGGGTGTATTAATAAGCTGTCATCTGGTTGTTCTCATGAGTTGTGTTTGTTGCATTCCCTGAGGCTCTGGTGGTTCTGGCATGGAGGGCTGTATGAGTTTTAAATCTGGAGTCTGTCCATGCACGACTTTCAAATTCACATTGGAGAACAGTTGAGGAAGGAAAAAGCAATTCTCAAGTCAGAAGAGCACTCACTGTTGGTGTGGGCAGAGAAACCCACAGAGCAGAAAATCCCTCCCAGGAAGCTCTGTTCTCATCCAGAATTAATCAAAACAGTCTTTTGAAAGTGTATATATGGACTGTGGATATCCTCAGCTACATCAGGGAATAGACAGACACAGAGCTTTTAATGGCATTACTCCAAGTAAGCAAGAGCAGAATTGGCCCTTTGCTTCAGGATCCCAAACCTGACCACAGGTAATCTTCAGGAAGAGTGTGTTATTTCTAAGGATAAGCATGGAGACCCCACAGGAAAAATCAAACCAAAAAACACAACAAAACCAAACCAAATCCAACCTTCCTCAAATAATTGAAAAATAATAACTAGATTATTATCTTTAAGATATCTCTATTTACTTATATTTTAAAAGGCACACCAAAATTTTAACTATGCAAAAGATAAGCCAATATCTGCATTTTGTGTGAATAGTCCAGTTACAATGACAAACTCTCTCCTCTTAACATCTCATTTGGTTGTCATTTTTAACATGAAAGAGGGAGGGCAGGAAAAGTGAATTTGTGCGTGGAGTTTGTGTAATATCCATCAGAAAAAACAATTCCTGACAAGCATAGCAGCCCCTTGAGAGCTTAATCATCATTGAAGCCAAGTACAAAAGGAGGAAATCAAACTTTTTGTGAAAGCTGGGGGCTTATTTAAAGAAATGAGCCAAAGCAGACTCATGCTTTGTCTGGCTTGAGGCTTTTCTGTGTAGATGGGAGCAAACTACTGCATCAGACAAGTTATTTCACATCATAGTCCATTAGGGTTTGGACTTTCAGTATGCTGCTCTAATATCTTTTACAAACTACCTGTCTTCTCCCAAAATAATGAAAGGCCCACTCACATGCTGCTGTAGAAGGTCCAAGTGAAAAGGAGGCTTAGGTTGGCTCTAAGTTCACTCCTTATTTTTAAGCCTGTGCTTGTATGGATTAAAAATTTGGTTGAATGCAGTTGGTGGCGAATTAACCCTTATCCCTTCAGGGCTGAGCATGCAGAGCGTGTTTGTAGGGCAATAGCTGAAAATCCCAGGCTGTGTAACACAAATGCCAAGTGATAAAAGTCCTTATTTGCTGGTTTTACTTGTCATGAGCTACAGAGGAGGTGCCTCTTTTTGAACATAACAGAGGAACACAAAAGGTGTTACAGTGAGCACAACCAAAGATCGAGCTACCCAGTGCACTGTCTGATAATTGGGTACAGAAGCCATTTAAGGGAGAGCATAAAACACACTGCCTCCTGCTTTGATGCAGTTTAATGTAAAGTTTCCTCTGCCAGAGTTTGTATCCAGTGTATTGTGTTTAACAGCCAGCAGCAGAGCAGCCCCCTGAATATTAGTGGTCTCAAAATTCATTTATACTGAGACTTATCTGGCACAGAGTTCCAGGACTTAATGCTGCATCACTTGGGAAAATGCAGCTCTGCTTTTAAACCCACTGCCTGTTCATTCCCAGGTGTTCCCCTAAATCTTGGCTTTTGAGCAATAAAGAACATGTATTTCTATGAACCTTTTTCCCCTCTCCAAACCATTCCTGATTTTATGCATTTCTGTCAACCCCTTGGCATTCCTCTCTTTAATAGGCTGCACAGTCCTGGTGTCCCCAGTGTGCCTCAAGTTGTCCATGACCCTGAAAGTCGTTTTAACCTTTTGATGCCTTTTTGCATTCCACAGCATGCATAGAACATGTGCAAGGGTTTTACCTGCTCTTTGGCCCTTTTATGGGTTGGAAACCCTCTGGCCTTACCCCTTGCAGGGTTTGCTGTGTTTACAAGTTCCTCGTGGTCCTAATTTTGAAGAGCACACGGTTCACATCTCCAGGATCTGATCAAATGGGCATGCAAATGGAGACAGATGTGGCACCTGTAATGGGCTGTTCCAGCCATTAGATCTGGAGGAATCTGTTTTTCGAGGCCTCCTTCTCTTCAGGGGGGAGAACTGTTGCATTATTCATGGTCCCTATTTCCACTGTAAACACTTGTCTCACGATTACAGATCTGCCACACTTTCCCCCCTCAGTTTCCTCCCCCAGCTCCCTTGCCCTTTCATGTTTCTTGCTCCTTTGCAAAGGTAAGGTGTGCCTCTTTGAAGTCCTCAGGCAGAAAGTATCCTGTCAGGACAAGAACAGGAGCTCCAAGAGCTCCAACACCCTTGTGTATCTGATTTATGAGGCAGTCCCCCCTTTTCTGCACATGCATTTGGTCCCATCAGCAATGGAGCTGATTTTACTTTCATGTTTAAAAGAAAAGTACATCCACTCATCTCCCCTCACTGATAGCCAAAGGGAGCGATTTGGTAGCTGGTTTGAATATCCTGTATCACAATAGCCTATTGCTTCAAATTTTATGCCATGTGGGAGTAATTCAGATATCCTGTAGCTTCATCCTGGGTGTAACAAGAATAAGAACTTTATAAGTCTCTTTAGATTGCCTGAGCCTTTTGCATGATTTCTTACTAAGTAATTGATTTGGAAAGTAGCAGGAATGGCAAAATATGCCCCTAATGGGAGAGCACTGCATTTTCCATGTCGTTGTTATACATAACTTCCATGTGTATTTAAATGAGTAGCATCAGCATAGAGCCAGGAGATATTATAGATATTATGTAGAAAAATAAGTGTTCAGGGAGTATCTGATGAATAAAGATAAGAATCATTTGAAAATCTGACCTTGCAAACATTTAAGCACAAATCTGTTTCCATAACCTTGCTCAAGCCATTTCCTGTGGGGTGTTGGGTACAAGCCTCTTGTCTGTGTGGCAGCATCCCAAGCCATCCTTCCCATCTTTCCTCAACTCTGTTAATAAGACAAGTCCAAACATTAGAATAGAACCAGTATTATGGGAATGCGAGGGGATTGAGAAGTAATTTTCCATTTCCAAAATGATTTTCATTCTGACATTTCCAGAAACATATGGCCCCACGTTCTGCGAGCGGTTCCTGAGGATGTGCTGTCCCTCTGCCTTGCTTCCCAGAACTCACAGTCCCCCACACACATGCTCACACCAACGTGCAGTGATGCCCAGCCTTGCACTCCAGTCTGCAGCAAGGAGGGATCTGTGCATCCCATCCTCTGGGTCCCTCTGGAGTTCAGTCCTTGCTGCTCCAGGAGCAGGAGATCTTTGAGTCACACCTCAGTGTGCCTTAATCTGCTGTAAAGGAGGCAGGCTAGGGCTAGCAGCACCAGTTTCATGGTTTTGAACACTTTGAGTTCAAGACAGAGCTCAAGTGCCCCCAAAAACTGCTCCTGTGGTGCCCTGGGCAGGGCTGTGAGGTGCCACCTCTGCAGCTGCCTGCAGGCTGGAAATTGGAAGAGATTTCACTGAAAACCTTCCCTTTCCATTTTCCCTCATTTGCAATACATCTCATAGGGCTGAGTAGCTGAAAGAATGGTAATGACAGGGTTTCACCAGGGTTTTATTGGTCTGAGCAGGCAGAACTGCAGATTCCATGAGCTGCTGGTGGCAGAGAGGGCAAAAACAGCAGCAGATCCTGCAATGAGCTCTGTTGCTAAGGAGAGCCCTGTGCAAGGCAGGAGAGAGAAGTCTCAAAATGATTCACAGATATTCAGTGTCCCCTGTCTGCACAGAGCTTCATGCCTGGCCTCTGCAGACAAAGGGGATTGTGGTAGGAATTTAAGCAGCCTCTTGGATCCAGGTACCTGTATGATCTGTGCTTTTTGTGGCCCTCCTGGATTTTGTGTAAATTCTTCCAATCCACTTACTATGAAATATATAAGAAAATGCATGTGTGAAAAGTCTGAAAATAATCACACCTGGTTTACTATTGACTGCCCCAAGGACCATTCCATACAGGCCCAACCAACCCCTTTTTGCATTCTTTTTCCTGTCCATGCTGTTTTTTCAGGAAAAAGTGGTGTGGGTGTGGGAGTCAGAGCTGATGGAGGGTCTTGAAAAGTTGAAGGAATTGGAGGGCAGGTGATGAGGAAGAAGAAACA
Source organism: Irena cyanogastra (assembly GCA_013397155.1). NCBI lineage: Eukaryota > Metazoa > Chordata > Aves > Passeriformes > Irenidae > Irena > Irena cyanogastra. Next base: position 1,036,751 of record VWZV01013691.1, on the reverse strand, counting down.
TCCCCTGCATATCAGGGCTGGGAGGTTTCCATGAGAGCAGAGGCTGCAGGGCTGCCTCTGAACCAAGGAATTATTTTCAGTCTGTGGTAGACAGGGCTCTGGCTGCCAGGCACTGCTCCTGACCTGCCAGCAGGTATCCCAGGAGAGAGCAGTTTGCAGCACAGCAGGCACCTGAGGCTGCCTTTGCTGTGACAGCATTTCCTGGAAATCCCCCGTCCCCAGCCCGGCAGAGGCACTTCCAGGAACAACCTCTCCACCTCCCACCTGCACAGCCACAAAGCCCATTTTGTTGGAGGATCCCTGGAATTGGATGGGAGCATCCATCCTGGCTAACAAAGCTGCTGAGAGTCATTAAACGCAGCAGCTGGAGTTACAGAGCAGTATCAGTTGTGATATTTGGAATCAGCCCTGCTGGGGCTAACTGTGCCACTCAGCTCTCTCCCTGCCTCTCCCCACTTGCACTGGCCTGTGCAGAGCACCCCTGGCAGGGTGAGGGCAGCTTTGTGGCTGTGCATCATCCTAAACAGAGCCTGTGCATGACCTCGGTCTCTGTGCACACTCTGGCCCCCAGGGATGCTGGGCTGAGCTGTGAAATTCAGCCTCAGCACTGGTGGGCAGTGGTGAAGCAGTGGTGGGCTTCAGGAGTGCTTTCATTGCCTGTAGGTCTGTGCCCACGATGGATGTCCAGAAGTGAAGGGTGCAGGAGCAAGCTGGCCCAGCACATGGAGGGCAGTGCTAATTCAGGGACATTTCATGGTGGGGATGTGGCTCTGCCCTGCTGAGCTGGCACTCTGTGAAATGCCACAGCCAGGACACAGCACTGGGAACCAGCTGAGAGAGCTCATCAGAGTCTCTGCTGCCCCCCTGCCATCAGCTGAGCCATCAGCTCCACATGGGCTGCAGTCACCTGGCTTGTGCCAGCTCGTGGGTTTTGCCTTTTCTTCCCAACTCCAAGAAGGTTTATTTTGAGGTTGGAAGCCTCAAAGGCTTTCCCCTGCTGCCCTGCTGCCAGCAGTGCTCCCTTGCTCATCATCTGGCACACTCTGCCTGCTGTTACCTCCACTGTAAAATCATGGAAGTGGTTATGCAATGTAAAATCGTTCTGGGTGAGCTCTGATCACATTTACACCTCTGTGAATCAGACGTGGGTTTTTGGTTGTGATTTTTGTTTCTAGTCTTGCCAAAGGGTGGATGATTTGGAGCTCCCCTGAGTTTTAAGGGGAAAAGTTTGGGGGTTTGTGTTACAGTAGGAGAAAAAAGACTGAAAAAATGAAAGAGAATTACATGAACAGAGCACTTCCCTTCCCCACAAAGGCTCCTACTTGGAATCTCATATTTTCCATGTGGTCTCTTGCATTCCTTATTCCACGTTCTGGCTCAGGTCAGTATCAGGTGATGCCAGATGCACTGAATCACAGAAAGGAAGGTGCTGATAGCTCTTTTCTCCCTAAATTCTTTCAGAAACCATTTTTTATTTCTTCAGAGACCTGATAAAGGAACATGGTAAGGAATTTTTTTCACATTCTTTTTTTCTACATATGTTTATCCAAATCAGGCTGGGTACTTTAGAAAATCAGTGAGTCTAATTGGAGAACACAGGCCCACGAATTTAGGAAATCCTTCAGGTCAGTCCAGGTATTTAGCATGGTTCAGCAGCAGTGTTTTTGTGACTGCCTCTGGGCTGTGCATTTCTACAAAGGCAGGGAGCTCTTGGGGAGAGCCTGTGAGGCACCAGGTGTGTCCCAAGCCCTAGAAGAGAAAGGGAATGGTCTGGGGTTTAGTCTGGAGCATGGGGATGTAGCTGCCATTTTCAAATCTTTCTGCCAGCAATGCTTTTAGTGAGCCAGGTCCATGGGTGCTGCTACAACCTCCCAAGGCCCCTCCTGGCCCAAATCTCAAAGTTTTTGTGACAATGCAATAGTGATGTTCCATGCCACACCAGCAGAAATATTCCTGAATTTTTGCTCTGGGAGAAAAGGGACTTGACTTGACAGCTGCGGGTTTTGTTCAGGTCTGCATTACCAAGGCATCCCTCAGGCAAAGTGATTTTCTTTGTGGGGCCATATTACTGCCCAGTGATTATACAGATAACCATGTTCTCTTTTCAAGAGAGCAAGTAATGGCCCTGAAAGTGCTGTGCAGCCACAGAATCACTACAAGCTCTCATAATCCTCTGACACCCTTGGTTTTTTCACTGTCGTCCCCCAGACTCACTTCTTTTTAATGACATTTACAGCATTTAATAGGTAACTCCTAATAGCCTTGGTAAAGCACTTTCCCCTGCATTTTGCCAATGGAGTTTTTTTGTTAGTTTGTGTGGATTCTCCTCTCTCCAGAGCCAGTGGAAAACGTGTGCTTCAGTGCACAATATACCCCATGCTTTCAAATTCATGGAGGGGTTTTTCTTTACATGCTAGGTTGCATTTCTTTAGGCTGGGTGCTGTCAAAACCTGAAATCTACTGGCCCTTACATCTTCTCTGTGGAAAAAAAAGAAAAGAAAAAATCAGAGAGGGTTCACCCAGCAGAGAGATCAGCACCTTTACCCCTTGCTGTGCATCCAGATGTGCTCCTGGCTGCTCTCTGCAGGCAAACCTGCTGCCCTCACAGCACAGGCAGGGGAGGTGCTGGCAGCTGAGCCAGGACTCAGCAATGGGGTGAGTTCACAGGGATATGGCTGTGGCTGAGGAGCCTTTTGTAGCTGCAGCAGCTGTTCTCTCTCCCACCTGGAAGTGCTGTCTGAAAGCCTCCAGTTAAAAGCTATCAGGTTCCTGGAACCACAAGCTTGTTTTACAAGTAATGCATTTTTAATACAATGTTGAATCTGAGGCTTCTTTTTATTAATCTCCTCCTTTTTAGTGCTGATAATTCGTATTTCTATGGGGTTTTTTTCCCTTTTGGAGCTGTAAGTCAGTACCTTACTGAAAAAGAGATGAATGACTCAGTCCAGTTACTCCAGGAGAGGGGAATTTTTAGACCTTAGTCACCCTTGCAAGCCCTGTGCTGAGACTGCAAGAGCCAGAAGGTCTGTCCACATCCCTGATTCAGAGATGAAACCCCCTGTGTTGATTTCCAGTGAGAAAAGTCCCTGGGTGCCACTGCAGGTGGTTTATGTAAAGCTGTGCCTCAGACCCTGCTGCTGTGAATTTGGGCCAGCACTTATGCCAGAGATGGAGAGGTTAAATCACTGGAGACATTCTGTTTCTGTCTAAATGATTTTATGGCCATTACAAGGTCTCCTGCAGCTGCTGTAACACCAGTGTAGGAACAAATCCCCTTAGAGGGAAGCTGACAGATGCTGAATCATGGAAAGGAAGTGGCAGCCTGTGAGACCCCAAGCACCACAATCTGGGGATCTCCATCTTGAAGGGAGCTGCAAAATTACTGTTCTCACACAGAGGATGCAATATCCCATCAGTTCAATCTGAATTTCTCCCTTGCTGCTAAGACATTCTCCCTTTAATTAATATTTCATCCTGTTGGTGCAACTTGTCCACTTATTTTCCCAGTTGTTTGCAGTGCAGATTTCCCAAATTGTTTCCTCAGGGCACTTGCAAAATCAGGATCTCACATGTGAGGAGTTCCTTGCAGCTCAATTATTGAAATTTCTGGCTGAAAAATGTATGCACTTTTAATTAAAAAAAAAAATTACCCAGCAAAACCAGCCTGGAGGTAGTTTGAAAGTAAGAGGATTTTTTCATTAAAAATGAAGGAAAAAAGGTCCCAAACCCTGAGTAGATTAATAGTTACAGCACTGCATGTCCAGAACCTATTTGAGACCTTTCCTGAGAGATTGATAATGGGGAAGTGCCTGGGACTGAGCCATGTCACCCTATAAAACACCAGAAACTGACACCACCAGAGATATGAGTTGTTAGAGTGAGTTGCTGTTCTCTAAAGAGTTCCACCAGAGAGCACAGCATCCTCCTTCTCAGCCCTGTGTTTGAGAAGGGATCACTCCCTGGGCAGACCCAAAGACCTGGCTTTGTCTCTGTTTGCTCTGCCCTAAGCTGGAGCCTGGACCAGTGCTGGTTCAGATCCTGCAGTTTATGTAAAATTAATCCTGAAATTAATTAATCTCCTGAAGTGGAGGACTCTGATAGTTCCCAGAGTGTCTTATTCCTGTTTTTCCTCTAACTGGTGCCAGACCAGAGGTTTCTCCCAGGTTATTCTGCAGCCTGGAAAAGACAAACCTGCCCATCTGTGCTTTGCAGCACCACTGTGAGGAATTCCTCATCCTCGGTGTTTGCCAAGGGGAGAATAAACTCACCAATACCTGCCCAAGAATCCCAACACAAGGAGAGCACAATGCACCTCGGGGGCTCTTTACACAGGGTTTTAGCAGAAGGGATCAATGTGGGAGTGTTGCTGTGAGATCTGGGGCAGCTGCAGTCTGTGCCTCACGTGTGTTGAGCTCTGCTCGCCTGCTGTGCTGGCCCCTGTGCCACCAGGCAACCCTCCCGAGCATGGGCCACTCCAGCAATGATTTGAGTGCTTTTTCTTCGGTTCTGTCCCTCGTCAAAGCTCTGGGTGCAGCCCCAGGAGCAGGCTGTGGATGTCTGTGAGCATGGTGGGAGGTGTGGTGTGTCCCTGACCCGGCTCTGTGCCCTCCCGGGGGTGGAGAGAGGCTGGCTGCAGCGTGGGGATCCCAGGTCTGGGGCAGCCACGGGACCCTCCTGGACAGACACAGTCCCTGTGGGCAGAAGGGCTGTGGGATTTGGTGGGATGCAGCTGGAGGATGCCCTGTGCAGAGCTCCCCCAGTTCCATCTGTGCTTTGCTGAGGCAGAGCAGCCTCCTGGCCAAGCCAGGGCGTGTGAGCTGAGGCAGGTGCCTGGGTGTCCTTCCTGCACACGCCAGATTGCTTCACACAACAGCCTGGCAGTGCCTCCCACCCTCCAGCTGTCATGCAAGGGCTGGCAGGGCCCAGCTGGCTCCCTGTGACCCAGCTTGTGCCCTCAGTTCTGTCCTCACTGCCACCTCTGTCCTGGATGCCCCTGTTGGCCTCGGAAGGTTGACTGGTGGGACCAGGTGTACACAGCAGAGCTGGGGCTTGCAGGAGGTGAACCTCAGCTGTTTGTGTGAATCAAGGAGGTTTCTTCCCACCATGCTGTACTTTTGTCCCTGGGGAGGAAAACAGTCCTGGGGAAAGTGTGGCACTACTAATTGGCAGGGAGGACAGATGTGAGAACCACTCTGTGACCGAGTGGCTCCAGATGTGACAGCAGCTGTGCCCAGGGACATCAGAGCACCACGATGGGGGCACCCAGCCACAGTGTGGAGTGCCATCCTGCTCTGGGGGCAGGCTCTGTGCAAGGTACTCCATGGTGGGCCTGGCTCAGAGGCAAGAAATTCTCCTGGACTGAGCAAGGGGCTTCCCAGATGGACTATTCTCCAATGTTTACTTTTGGTTTGCTGAGAAACTGGGAAAGCAGGTAGCAGAGGTAAAGAGAGAGGCCCTTCTGCCACTGGCTGCTTGGAAGCAAGGTTGGTGTTTTGGGTATATTCAGGAAGAAGATGTGTTGTAGAAGAAAAGTTGATGTGTTTGAATGTGAGCACATTTTAGGTGAGAGAGGGGCACAGCATGAACCCAACTCCTCCTCGTGTTCTCCCTGCTAAAGATCAGAGAAAACAAGGTGTGAGAAATGGGAAGAAAAATGATGAGATGGAAATTGAGGGCAGAGGGGTTGAGAGAGAGCATTGATCAGCAAGTCCTTTCCTGATGGATTTGTTTTTAAGGAGAAATCATACAGGGCAGACCATGGCCAGAGAAGGTGCAAAGGAGATGCTGTCTGATGTCCCTGAATTTTCTCTCAGGAAAATCTCTGTATCACAGCTCTGGACTTTGCAGCATGAGATGCAGGATTTTGTACACTGAGAAAATTGTGGCTGATCACAATTTGTAGGGAAGCCCTCATGTTTTTGCTTCTCTGCCAGCCTCTCCCTTGAAATGTAAATAAATAGGGTTGGAGACACACATAATGAGGCCCAAGGGTAAAGGACTAAAAATCCAACATCATGTTTTCTTTGGGGATTTTTTCATTAAGAAAAAAAAAAGAAAAAAAAAGGAAAAAACAACAACAACAACAAACTAGATGAGGAATGTTATAAAAAGAAATTCGACCAGTTCAGCACACAGGAAAGCTCGGAGCTGCTGTAGGGAGGTCGTGGTGTGCAAACTAATGAGTAAACAAACACAAAGAGTGGTGCACACTGCCTACAAAAGCCTCCTTCCACCCCAGATTTGAAGGCAGATTGTTGCCCACACCCAGGCAGAGCCAGCTTTGAAACTTTGTGCTGCAAACTGTAGTGAACTCCATCATTAGAGGACAGAGGATTTTCACAGCCCTTGCACTGCCTCCCCGAGCCTCATTTCTTCCCAACATTCAGCAGGACAACTCAGCAACACTGGCTAAAGCAGACATTGCATTTGGGAATAGATTACACCCACCCAGGGGGAAGGCAGGGTGCACAAGCTGGTTTTTTAGAGGATCCCTAAGAAGGAAACCAGCAGTGTGATGCTTTCCTGATGTCCCAGTGCCTCCAGCAGGCACCTGTGTCACACATTGGGAGCCCAGTGGATGTGTCCCTCTGCAGATGTGTGTGCCGAGCAGCACAGCAGGTCTGTGCTCACCAGCAGGGAGCTGGGATTAACTGCTTGGGAAAAGGATCAAAGGGAAACCCTGTTACATCGTGTTTCTTCACAAAGAACGTTCCTGTAGGCTCGCCCCCCTTCTCTCCAGAGCATCGCTTTGGATGCTGCGGTCTGCATCGTGTCAGTGGGAGTGCAGATGGGCTTTCCTGCTAGTCGGGCTTGCCAGTGAACGAGGTGAGTTTCAAGGTGTATTTCAAGGTCCATAACAAAGGCCATCCCCTCCCTGAGTGGATTTCTGTAGGGAATCCTGCCCCTAGGACTCCTGGTCTGGGCTGTCCTGCAGTGCCCTCCCAGCTCCCCGGGCAGACAAACACAAACCCACTGACTTTTGATTTCCACCACTTTGCTGCAGTGCAGCTTGCTCCACCTCAGCACCAGTGCCTCTGCCTGGGAGGCAGGCAGGGAAGCACTTCTCTCCTCCATGGCAAAGCCAGCTCCAGCTCTGCTCTGCCTCCTCCTCCCCCTGACACTGCTGGGAGTCACGGGAGCCCTGCCTGCCAGTGCTCGGTCAGAGATGGCTTTTGGGCACCCAGCAGCTGACATCCAGCCAAGCATTGCTGCAAATCGGTGTGCTAGCACAGAAACCCCTCTTATTAGGAAGAAAAGAAATGTGAAGCAATCCTTGTTTTACAAAAGGGAAACCTGCAGAAGCTGTTTACACAAATTCCGGGAGGGCGCGTGCGACTCCAGTGCTGCAGCACTGGGGACAGAGGGCTGTGCACACAGCAAAGACAGCACAGAGTGAAGATCATGCCTTTGAATGTGTCACACACTGATCCCAAGTGCCTGTTCCCAATTTGTTCAGTTTGATCAACAAAACACCTGAGCATCTATTCAATTTTTGCTTAGCTCAGGGAGAGCAGTGTCCCTGCTGCTGGTTCCAGCCCTCGCCAAGGGAGCACGGGGGCACACTGGGGGCGAGGCAATAGGCAGAGGAGGGATTTTGAGTGCCCCCAGATGTGCAGAGCATGTCCTGGGGCACCTCTGCTGCCCCACACACCTGGCCACGGTGTCCTCCCACAGCTGCTGCAGACAAAGATGCTGCATACCCAGATAGTGACCTCTCAGTCCTCACTCATGTTTGACATTAAGCATATATTTTGCTGCCTTACTGTTCAGAGTTATATTGTGTCTGTATGTGTGTGTGGGCAGAGGGCTGAAGGGCATGATTTCCTGTGGATAATTGCTCTGTCTTCATATGGGTTCGTTGGTTTGTTGTTTTTTTTTTAGAATTATTTGCAAAGATTTGAAAAAAAAACAAAAACAAAATCCAGACAGAGGCAGTTGCTTAGGAGAGACTTTCAAGTCAGAGGTGTGAGTGTGGGTCCACAGGCTTTCTATGGGTCCTCTCCCCAGCCCCACAGTCCAGCAGCCACGCAGGAGCAAAGCCTGCACTGCTGCTGGGGCTGTCTTCAACTCACTGAGTTCCAGTTTCACACCAAAAATGGGCAGGCAGTCTCTGGAGCACAGACAGGTGTCTTTCTCCTTTGCATAGAAACAGAGGACTGAGCTGAAGTTTGGGAATTAACTTTGCCATTGAAACCACAGAGGGTGAGTGTGGCTGCAGGACATCCCTCAGGGCGTCAGCCCCTTCTGCCCATGCAAAGTTCAAGGTTATTAAACACAGTCCTGTGTGGTGCTGCTGGGGTGACAAGTACTTGTGAGCAGCAAAACTCACGCTGAACTCACAGCTGAGGAAAGCAGATGTGATTTCTTGTGTAGCCTTCTGGATCTTTTTAATAGAGCACTATAAACGAGGCTATTAATTATACCAACAAGAGAGTAACACCAGGTATTTTCCCTGGCGTTTCACAGCTTGCCGAGCTAGAACAAATCCTCCATGCCAGCAGCCTCCAGTGGATTTGAACACGAGCTGAGAAGCCAGGAACACCTGGTTCTTTCATCAGCTTTGATACAGACTCATTGTGTGACATCCAAATAGTCCCTTGAAGTTTGTTTTTGGGAGGTACTGAGCGATTACTGCTGCTCAGCACATCTGAAACCAGCCCAGCCTGGCCTGTGTAAAACACAGCCTGAAGCTCCTTTGAGCTCCTGGAGTGAAAGGCACGTTATGAATGCAAAGTTTATTATACATCCACCGTGTAATGTCATGTGCACTCGTGATGTAGTAAACACTGCAGACATTCCAAAGGCACGATATCTTATCTGTAGTAAACACATTCTGAAGCTCTTCACTGAATTACTCTAAGCCTCTGATGTCCCTGCATAGATTTTGGTTGAGTTTTGGCCCTTGAAGGTATTTGCAGATTCCTGCCATATTCCTCTACTGAATATCTGCCAGATCCATCCGTTCCAGGCCCTTCTGCTACCAAAACAGCAGATGCACTCAAAGTTACGAAGCCCAGAGTAAGCAAAACTAAAGTGTTTAATCTATTATTAATCAGTCAGTTGCAGAAATGATAGGGCTCTGGGGGACCTCAGAAAGGCATCAATATTTATGGCCTCGTTAGCAAATGCCACCTTTTTTTTTTTTTTTTAAAGAGACAACAAGGTTATGAAGGTTGTTTATGTTTCCAGTCATTCCATAAAGAGGCAGTGTCATGTTTTGGGACAGGATGGTTCAGAACAAGGTATTCAATATTTATCACAAAATATCAAGATTTCCACCATGCCTCTGTTCTTCTCAGTCTTGCAGTCAAAATTTCACATTCTCTAGAAGCAATGGCCCAAGCTGAAATCAGAGCCCCAGTTACTCTAAGCTACCATCCAGGGAATTTTTGAAAATTAAAAGATAAAATCTTCCTAATTCCATTTGCTGAGGTAAATTATATAAATTCCCTGAAAGAGAAGCAATGAAATATGATTTCAGTTCCAAAAGAGCTCCACCCATTACTGGCAATTTTTTCTCTGGATTAGGCTAAATTTAAATTGGACATTAGGAAAAATTTCTTCACTGAAGGGATTGTCAAGCACTGGCACAGGCTGTCCAGGGCAGTGGCTGAGTCACCATCCCTGGAGGTATTTAAAAGACGTAGATGTGGCACGTGGGGATATGATTTAGTGGTGGACTTGGCAGTGTTAACTCAACGTGTTGGACTCAATGATCTTAAAGATCTTTTCCAACCTAAACAATTCCGTGATTCTGTAAACAACTCATCCTGCAGTGCTTGTGCTACACAGATTTTTGCAGTTCTTGCTTGAGTTTGTTCCCTGGCATTTTCAGCACCAAATCCCAGTGATGCTGATTTTAAAATCACCTTCACCCTGTGTATCCAACCTTCTTAGCTCACTTAGTTTCTACCGTCAGATACCATGAGCTGGTTTCTTTTACACACAGTATTTTGCTTTTCTTTTTTGTTGTTGTTTGTTTTTTGGGTTGGTTTTGGTTTGGTATTTTTTAAATTACTTTTCTTCTTTTCACAATTTTATTTTAATTGATCTTTTTTAGTCCTCTTTGCACTTTCTGGATTTTTCCTGGAGTAGAAGAATACTTTCTCTTATCTCAAGAACACTTCAATGCCACCATCATTGAAGCAACTTCTTGGGTGAACATTATTGTTGTTTTCGTGCAAGAGATGTTGAGGAAGAAAGGACTAGAGCAGGGGGACCAAACTCTAAGGGGAAGGAGAGAATAAAGTAATTAAATCAGAGGATAGGGCTGTGAAAAAACATAGAGCTAAAGAATGGGGCAAAGAAAAGAGGAAAAGAGAGGACATTTCACAGGAAAGAAACAGTGCCTAGCTCTTAGCGACTGCAGAGTTGCCTTCAGGTCACTGATCTCATCACTTATCCCTTCTCCACTTACACTTCCCCTGCTCTCTTGATCCAATCACTGATTTCCCCTCTTTCATACCAGGTACAGATTTTGTAAATAGGAAAATGAGATATCCTGCACATCAGCTCACCTTCTAACAAGTGTGCAAACAGAGAAACTACCAACTCAGGCTGAGTCCAAAGCCACTATGGACAAAGGGAGGGTCTATCCCCATACGATTTGTGGCATCTCCAAATTCTTTTACAGGATCTGGCAGCTTCTCAAGTGCTTTAATCCCTGTACCAGGAGCTTGAAAATTTGTTCTCCTCATAGATGTGAGGCCTGTAATCAGTGTGGCAGGAGACTGGTTCATTGTGCTCCTTGTGTGCTAGGAAATGAGACAGTTTTTAATCCTCTGGTTCAAAGGTGCTCAGGGCTTTCCTTGGTTTTCCTCCATCCTTTAATTTGGATTGGCACTTCTGACTTTGTCCTGGGGTTTTGTGCTCACTGCACTACATTGTGACCAATGCCAGAGCACCACTTCTCCCTCAAATTGGTTTTTTCTCCCCATTGTGGCACCCCAGATTATTGCAGATAATCACAAGTTTCTGTCTAGAGGTGGTTGAAAACTTGTAGAAAATTTTTTCATTTGACACGGGTCTTTGCCATAAAAGATTTTTTCTCCCTTTAAGGAAATAGTGGTTTCAATAGTTGTTTACTATCTTTTTTGCAAATCTGAAATAAAAGGTAAACGTGGAGATTTTCTATGTATGCTCACACTTTTTTTGCCAGTTTGCCACTTACCTCCCACCTACCAGTTGGAAAACAGAAAAAAACCCCCAGCATGTGATGCCAATCTCCACCTATTTTCATATTTTTCTGTTTTCACATTGTCTCTCTGCAGAACGAAAAGTAGTAAAGAAATAAAACTATTTTTATCAGTTCCTCTGACCAAAAGGAAACTTAAGGCTACTTGAAACAGCACAAAAATAAAATATTCTTGTTCTATTTTGATATTTCCAGAAGGGAAAAAGCCAAAAACAATTTCTGCTTTTTTGGTGGGTGTGACTTCTTAAGAAGAGATGTTGGTAGCTCTATTTGCCAGATTTCCCTTTTAGTTCTCTTCTGAGTTTTATAGCTATAATAAAGAGACCAATTCCAACATTTGGGTGAATTCCTGTCTGAATGGAGGAGGGCATCTTGCCACCTTCACCCCCTCCTTTCCCCTTGGCTCCATTGGTTTCTGGGAGAATCACTGAAGCTGCTCCCTGAAGCTCTGCCAGATGCTTTGTGCATCTCCAGTCTCCTCCTGCCCCTGCAGCCCTTTCTCTTTGCCCTCACATTACACTTTAATAAAAGACACCCACACTTTGATAAATTCCACACTTTCAAAAATTCTCAGTTTACCAAGACCTCAAGATTTTTTTTTAAGTCATTGACTTCAGCATAAGCAGAGTTTGCTCGGTCCCACAGGGCAGAGCTCCATGTTTGATAATGTGAGACACGCAGAAACTTTCAGATGTCTTGGTTTCCTCTGCCCCTTTCCAAAGGGATTTTTTTTCATCTTTACACAGATGGTAGGGACCTCTATATCTGCTGCTTCTCTCACAGTGCTCAGCCAACATCTCCTTCATCTGCTGTACCAAGAGTAGGGAAGGAAAACATCCGGCACACTTGCTCCTGGGAAGAGAACGGCTCATGCAGCAGTGTTTGCAGCCCGCTAAATATTCACTTCCCTGTGGTTTTCTGTATCCATGTTACAGATGTGTGATTCCTATCAGACATGTCAGGTGTCTCTGGAGACAGGCAGGCAGTGGATGAGGGTGCTCCTGGAACGCCAACGTACGCTGAGGAAACTTGAGTGTGCTTTGTGCCTGCCACAGCAATCTCAGCAGAGCCCTGGGTGCTGTGCCTGCACTGCCCATGGAGCACGGAGCTCTCTGCTCCATTTCCTCACCCCGCTGCTGCAAATGAGGAGAAAAAGGCAAGGAACAAAGTGCTTTTGCACTGTTAACCTCTGCTGATAGAGAGTGTGCAGGTTCAGTGGGGTGATTCCAGCATGGGAAGGCACCTCGGGGTTGTGTGCTCAGACAAAAATGGTGCTGCAGACAAAACCAGCTCTCCTTTTGCTCCAGTGCTCCCTTTGGAAAGCAAAACCCAAGCTGCTCTCCTCCCATGGTTACAAATCTCTGTGTGGTTCACAGCCTGCATTTATTCATGACTAGTTTATTCTCACTTGTTCTCATGCCAATGTTGTCCTTTAGCATCAATAGCTCTTCTCTAGTGTTTACCCCTCTGACGTTTTTATAAGCAGCAACACATCCCCTCTCAGCCTTTGCTTCTCCACACTGAAACATGCCAGGTCCTTTACAATCTCTCATGTGACAACATCTCCATTTTTCAGGATAATTACCCAAATATCCAAGGTTTCATCCCCAAACTTCTCATTTATATTGCTTTATCTCACTTTAAAAATATGCTGGTTTTACTGCACTGAGGGCAGGTTCACGTGCACGTGTCAGACATAAGGAAAAATATGTTCTCGATGGTGTGTGTGACACAAAGGGGGATGATGGTGTGTGACACAAAGGGGGGTGATGGTGTGTGTGACACAAAGGGGAGTGGTGGTGTGTGTGACACAAAGAAGTTGCTGTGTGTGTGGAGCATGCCGTGGATGCGTGTGGAGGGATGCTGTCAGCGGGATCGTGTGTGCGAGACTCCAAAAGGGATTACTCAGTGTGGAGGGGGCGTCCTAAGGAGGATTTCGAGGTGCATGACACTGAGAAGGATTAGTCTCTGTGTAAAAAAGTGTGTGTGTGTAGAAGAGAGGGAAGATAAGCGGGTGGCCGCGTGGCACAGGGAGAGAGATTAGCCTGGGCATCTGTGAGCAGGGTGATAAGGAAGGGCTTCGTGTGAGAAAGGCACTGTAAAAACCTGGGATTTAGCTAATGAAAGGATTTGTGTGTGTTTGTGTGTGTGTGCACAGCTGGGACGTGGAAAGCAGGATTTGGGAGGTGCATGGCAGAAGGGACTTGGGAATGCTGGAGGGGCTCCATGCAGGGCTGTGTGTTCCTGTAGCTGCAGCACTGCGGGGTTGCTCACGGCCATGCACTTGTGGGATGCAGTGTTGTGTGACCGATGGGTGAGGCTTCATAAAGGGGAGGCCTTGTAACATGGCTCTGGCCTGTCACTTAGTGAGAAGAGAACCATAGGGAAGCAACTCAGCTGGAATAGGGATAGAGAGATGTGAGAGATGTGAGAGACGTGCTGCGTGACTGCCACATGTCCACATCATGGTGTTTGGTGTTTGGTTGGCTTGGGTGTGTTGTGCCTCAAAACTGTGTAAACTAATAATTGGCTAAGTGTTTAAAAAAGGCCTGGTTTTTGGCAATAAAGAGCACTCCTTTGCACCTGCCTGGGGTCCCTGTGTCACTCATTGTTGCAAGTGTTGGGACGTGTGGAGAGCTCCTGCACCCAGGGACAGGGTCGTGGAAAAAGGCAGCCGTGCCCCATGGGTGGGAAGGATTGTGGGGTGCTGCTGAGCCTGATAAGGAGCTGCTCCAGGGCAGGTGGCAAAGCAGGGATGGAGCTGAAGCACAGGGAGAGAGAGACGTGGCTGAACCTGTTGGAGCAGGGAAAGGCGAGCACTCGGGGGACAGTGGGAAGTAGAGGGCTGATGGCTTAGACACACTGTGACACTGTGACACATCCCTCTGTGAGCAGGACAGGACAGAGGCCGCGTGCTGTGCTGAGCAGAGGCTGTCTGGGTGCAGAGCAGGTGCAAATAGACACATAAATGAGGGTGAGTTTCTCAGGAGATGGAGTTCTGTGAGTGGCTAAACATCCCACCTGCAGCGGAGTGTGAACACTGGCAACATTCCCACTGACCCCATATTCTCCACCTCTCACCTCAGATTTATCCCTGCTGCTCTGGCTCGCTGCCCTTGCAGCATCTCTTCGAGGGGCAAAGAGCACTGCCAGCTCTTGTAGAGCAATTTATGATCCAGAGCAGGGGAGGAGGGTTAATTGCGTCCCAGAATTTATCTTTTCATGTTCTACCTTAACAGTAAAACTTTTTCGCCTTTTGTTTTTCCCTGGGAAAATCAGGCTGTTTTGCCAAAACCAGCAACTTCCTGCTTTTGATCAAGCCTCAGTTTTCATTTGAAGGGGAAAAGAAGGTGATGAGAAATTTCAGCTAGCTTTGTTGCCTGTCTTTATTGGATCTGTTCCATTGGCATTGCTTTTGTCTCAGAGATGCTAAAAGTAAAGTCTAACAAAGCTTTTATGGCAAAATGAACTAAACTGGGGTGTCTAGGGTAACTTTTCTTCAAATAAATTGATTCTTTTCTTGTCCAATGGACCATTTGAATATTTGCTTTCTGTTTAATAAAAGATCATCAAAAGCCTGGCCAGTTGCTTTGTAGCTTTCAAGAATGTATTTTTTTTTTTTTAGGGAGAAGCCTAAAATCTGAGTAGCTACAATTTGAGATTCCCCTAGGTGTTAGATGCTGAACAAATATAAGATCTCACACCTAGAAAATAAAGTAGGAGGCTTCCAACCAGAAATGAAGAGTCTGTATAAGCACTGAAGGAAATTTTATTTAGAAGCATGATCCTAAAATATAGATTGTCCATAAAATTGGGTCTTTACATCCCTTTTAACGATGCTATGGTTTACAACAAAAGGTATGCCAGTGTGATGCAAGAGTAGGACAAGTTTTGTGGCAACTTCTCCTCCTACATTTTCATTTAACTGAGACCCACAGTCCATGTTGCACCTGCCTGGCAGAGCCAATGGGAAAAATAAATCCCCCTTTGCTCCACTGAGGAGTGGAGATGGGGTAAACTTGAATTGAGGTCCACAGAGTTGCTGGTCCAGACCATCCCTGCCCCTGCCCACAGGGAGAGATCCTCTTGGCCCAGAGACCAATGCCTGGCAGTAACTCAAAAGCCACCAGCTGAGCACCCAGCGCCGTGCTGAAAGTCAAGCCATTAGATAGGCCTTGTGCTTTTTAGAAGCTAATAAACCATGAAATCACACAGAGAGAGCCAAACAAAAGGCATTTGGGGGGGCATGGCTTTGTTCTGGGAAGGTCTCCAGTCTTTCAGGCCAGAGGTCACGTTGTCCTTCTTCCCTCCAGCCTGGCGTGAATCAGCGGGGGCCGAGGTTGAGCTGTGAGAGGAATTGCAATGGGTTCAGTGCTAAAGCCAGAACACGAGCTCTGCTGCAAAGTGCCCACTCAACAGCTGGCCACAGAATCCCTGAGCCTGGGGTGAGATGCCAAGTCTGTGTGTGCTCGGGCAGGAGCATCACAGCATTGCAGAGCTGCCCTGTTCTGCTGTCAGCACGTTCCTCCTCCGAAGGGACGGGTGGGAGAGCCAGCGGGGACAGGGAGTGCCCCGGGGAGCAGGCACCATCCACTGGGGAAGTGCTTTTCACTGCTGAAATGGGAGCATCCCACTGGAAAAGTGCTCCAATGGGCTATTCTTCACTGTCTGACAAAGAGGTGTCCGTGTGAGGGCACGTGGGTGCCACCCCAAACTGGCTGTGTGTCTGCTCAGCTGGCTGCCTCAGTCTGTCCAGCTGTGAAATAAGGTTGAAACCTAAATGGAGGACAGACTGCCAGGCCTCAGGCAGTGAGGTTTGGAAAAACCCATCTTAGATAAAACTTGTCAGCATTAAAGAGATTAAATATGTTACTTTTTCCATTCAGAGAGAGGAAAAACAGTGACCCAGATGTTGATGCCCACTTTCCTCCCCCACCTGCCAGAAAAAGGCACCTGACCCTTGAATCTCTGAATGCACCCGCACTCAGCCCCCCTTCACACTCTCTTTCATCCTTGTTTTTCTCTTTCAAAGCTCCAATTGATTTTGAAATTTAAATGGCTGTTCTCCCATCAATGAACCTCAAGCTTGCATCTCCTTTCCCCCATTCCTCTCTCCCATCCAGCTTTCACAACTCCTCAGGTTTCTGTTATTTCCCATCCATTTGCTTTGAAGGATTTTTCCAATAAGGAAGTCAAGAAGAGTTTCTCAAGGATCTTTTATCACAAATTCCCTTTGGTTTCATGCCTGAGGATGCTTCTGAGGAAGACCTGGTGACCTGTGCTCAAGCAGATGTGAAGCAAGCACACCTTACAAGCGAGTCACAGCTGAGTGCACCCACAAATCAGGTCCTGTATCCCTGCAGCCTCCTGCAGGAAACATGATGTGTTTCCCAACTGACAAAACTAGACCAGAGCTAGACCCAGTGTAATTCCGTTGGCCTCGATGTAGTTACCAGGGAAACTGTAATGTAGACAACTTTCCTACACTGAAATAAAATTTTTCTTAGCTGTCTTAGTTACAGTGCACAGGCTAATATTTCTAACCAGGCAGAAAGCTGATGGTTTTCTCAACTCTCACTGCATGAGAGGTTCAAGAAAGAAGTTTTCAGAAGGATGCAAGTGGATTATAGCTGTGGATTTACAGCTGCACCATCAGGGTGGTGCAAGGTGCACATGGACAGAGGACCCTCTGTCTACCAAACCTGCACATGACCCCAGTTCTTCCATTGCTCCTCAGATAATGCCAGAAAAGCATCTTTCCTCAGGAGTGCACTGGTGAAATTGTCACAGGAGAAAAGCTTTCAGCAGACATTAGCAAAAGCCTGATTTTGAGAGGTTGCACGCACCACATGGGTTCCTTGCACACCCAAATCACCTAAAGATCACCCCAACATCTCTTCTTTAAAGGGACACAGCAGTCAGTTCACTAATTCAAGCATGTTTTGGAAGTGCCACCAAGCTGACATTGCTCTGCTGTCAGGACTGGCAGTGCAGAGGAATGATCACAACAAACTCTCTGGAAATACGACTGCAGATGTTCACTGCCATGTTCAATACGGGCAGCCAGAGGGAATTTCTCTCACAGGGAAATGAATCTTTACTCCAGCAGGAGGGTCAGCAGCTCGAAGTGAAGGCTACACTGCACACTTCTCTCTGCCACATTCAGCACTGAAAGTGGGTTGCAGTGCAGAGAGAAGAAAACCACAGCCCTCACAGGTTAGGTAGGACAGTCCCAGAGGTGTAAAATCACAGGTTTTGTATTGCACCTCAGGCTTCCTGAGAACACCAAGAGAAAAACCTGTCCAGGGATGTTTCTTCTTGCCTGTTCTTCCACACAAAGTTTTTATTTGGGTTCTTCCCACCAGTGGCAGCAGCCTCTCTCCTGCCAACCTTCTCTTGTAGCTGGAAGTTCCACCTGCCTTTCCTCCAGAGGCGTCTGGAATAAATGGTGCTTTAATTAGGTTAATTGTACCTTTAGCCATCCTTGTGGTCACTTTAGCTTGCAGTTAGAGTCCAGTATATGGTGTTATTTCTCAGTTTTCCTTGTGGGAAGCAAGTCCAACACCTGAAGTGTGAAGCTTTCCATGGCTCTGCTGTCTTGCACAACATTTGTTAAATCCAAGGAATGTTTCCACTCCTTGAAAAGCTGGTGCCTCTCTGTGCAAGACCTGCCTGCCCCTGGCTGGCAAGTGACCCTGGTTTCATGAACCAATGGATTTCATTAGAGGCATTTCTCTGTAATGTCAGTAGAAGTGTGGAGCAGCACCTGGTGAAAGAGTCTCTGATGCTTGTGAAAAGTGGTACAAATTAGCATCCCCCAGCCTGCTGCTGCTTTTCTGTCTAAATAATATTTTACAGGTAAAGTTTCTGCTGAGAAGCAGTGGGGTTTTCTCACCAGCTGCCTAAATCATGTCATCAGCTTTGGTTTGCACTGACTGCTTGAGGCAGAACCTGCATCTGTGAGTGCAGTGTCACTGCTCTGGAATGATGAACAATCCCAGGTTTGCAGCAGCTCCCCTTCCTGTGCTCTGGTTGGCCTCCCTGCAATTTGCATTTATGCAGAGTGTTTTACATGATCTCTCTTGCTCTCTGCAGCTCACTAGAGAGTCTCTTTCTCCAGCAGCCTAAAAATTCTCCCAGAATAGAAATCTGTAGGGAAGGTGTTTGCTGGTAAGTAGTCACATCAGGAAGGGATCTCAGTGTTTTTCTAATGTTAAGGATGCTCTGACATTCTTCTCCCCAAGCCACACATCCCATTTTCCAAGTTATTTTCTCAGTCCCACAGCAGGATAACTGAAAGGCTCCTGGTGTCTCCACTGGCCTCTGTGTAGAGTTGATGATTTTTTATCTTTCATTAGCACAGATCTTTACTGTGACATACCAAGTAAAACATTCAGTTGAAAATCCTTCCCCAAAGTTTTGTTTTGTATTTAATACCCCCTGTCACTAACATTAAAGGGATTTGGTTGCCCAAAGGCCTTTGAGGCAAAAGATGTGTATCTAAAGTCAATTTTATATAACTGGTGATGTGCTTTGTAGCTTCTCCAACATCCTGGTCCTTTCCTCAGTCCTGTGAGTTTGCTATGGGAGATGGTTTTTGTGGGCCCAAGTGCAGCTTCAGGAGAAGCCTGTAGCTGTAAAAGTCCCCTCTGTCATGCTGGTAAAATGACACAAATTTCACCTAAGATTTTTTAGAAAAGATCTCAAATTCCACTTTATTTGTGCTGACGGTCTTGCTGGGTAGCCAGGCTGATATTTGGTATTTTGGGTCACATTCCCAAGAGGCTCCACGTCTACCCACAGGTTTGTGAAAGCAGTGGGGCAGAGAAGAGTTCTCCCAGTTCCTGCCTCCCCACCATTCACATCACTCAGAGAGATGGATGTTTTCACCTCCCACGAGAGGGAACTGGCCTTAGAGCTGCTTGCAGCCTGGTTTGAGTGTCTCCCCTTTGCAGAAGCTCCATCTGGGTGCCCTGGCTGGGTGCACTTCATGCAAACTGTTTGTTCCACCACCCACGGCGAGCAACTCGCACAGAAGTTCCACCAGAGACCATAAAATTGCAAACCATAGGTCCAGATCTCACCATCTGTCACACTTCTGCCTCCCTGCTCCCCAGACAACACAGTCTCCCACTGAGTTTAAAAGATCTCGAGCTTAAACTTGTTTGTTTGGGATTTTCCACCAAACCTGGTGCTCTGAGGCACTGCAGAGATCAGAATGTTGTAACTCTTATCATTTATTGCCCTTGCAATGCAGGCAGGATTAAAGCTGTTCTAATGAGAGGGAAGAAATGGTAATATTCCCCCTGACATTAAGTATCCCTGAACAAAGCTATGAGCACAATGGAATGGAACATTAATGTGAAAAGGGAAAAGGAAAATCCTACAAGACATGACTATAGCAAAGAGCCACCAAGGGAGACACTTAAGCCCACAAAAACCAGCACTCTCAGATGTCAAAGGATCTTGTCATTCTGCACCAAACTCAGCCCTTGCTGAGATGTTAAATATGTTTCAAAACCATTGGTGCTTTCACAGAGGTGAACACAATGTGCAGCCAGGCAGCACAAAAGGGTTGTGCTCTAGGGCTTAATCCTTGTGTGCTGAGAGTAGTTTGTTGGGTTTGTGCCTTTCGCTCCTCTTCCCAGAAAACTAATGGCTCCAGTGACTGCAGAAGAGGTGGCACTTTTGGGGCAGTGATAGCACATGTAGGTTTTGGAGCATCTGCTTTGCTAACTCAGCAGATACCTGTAATGTAGCCCTGCAAGTGGATAGAAAATGTGAATGTTTATAAATAACATGGCAGCTGGTGGGTTTAGGTGCCACTTGCCACTTCAAGCCCCCAAGGACATGATGCTGTGCCCTGTGTGTGAGAGGTTCTGTTTGAAGGATCTTTGTCCTTGGTAAATAAAAAGTTTTGCAGGCAGTTTCAAGACAGGCCCTTACAAAATCTCCACCAGAACCTGAGACTTGCACTGAAGACAGTCTGAGGGTTTAATGTCTGTGAACCAACATAATGTATCAGGGAAAGAAAAGAAGCCATTGAAGACAAAATATTCTTCATCTGCAGCAAGACTTTCTCTATGTGACACATTTGCTTTCTGCCACTGCTTATCTTCCTCACTCCTCATTCCCCTCTTTTTACTGTTTTAATAATTCAGCACTTAGAGCCCAGAATTGAATGCTGTGGTGAACTGAGAGGTGTGCTGTGTACTGTGTTAACGTGCTGGGGGTTTGGTGCTCTGTTCTCTCCCTCTGTTGCTGTTCATGTTTCCCAGCAGAATCTACACCATGATCCCGTACTCAGTTTCCCTTGTACATCACTGTCTTCAGAAGCACCAATATAATAGAAAAGGCCATCTAATAAAAAAGCACAAGGAAAATTGGTTCAACCCTCATTCCTCATCTCCTTTTACAATGTCGCTGTCGCTTTTCCATTTGTAGTAATCTTGCTTTAATATTTATATCTCTGCTTCAGACACAGAGAGTTCAATGAGGACAAATTATGAGTTCTCAATTTCATTGTGGAAGGTTAGATGAGAGCAGGGATCTCTGGTCTTCCTGAGTCCATGGGTCCCATGGGAACCTCCATCTGCAGCTGGGGGCCCTGTGAGAGTTCACTCCTTCCCTCCAGAGGAGCTGCAGGGGAGCTCGAGGTGAGGGCTGTGGTTTGGGAGAGTTCAGCTGCTTCTGCAGAGCTCCTGCTGCTCCAAGGGAACCCAGCACAGCAGCATTTTCTGCTGGCTTCTTTCTGGACACAGCAAAAAGCCAGACTGCCCAGCAGACCTGAGGACAGTGTCAGACAGTTCTGGCACATCTTTAAGGTTCCTTCCAAGCCAAACCATTCAATGATTCTAAGATTTTCAAACACAAAATGTGCTGCAAAAGGCTCTCGGAAGACTGTATCCCAAATGGGTTTGCTAGCTGTCCCCCACAATGAGCCAGACTGGCATGGAGGAAAAAACTCCCATTTAAACAATGAGACAAGGTGGAAAGGTCAGATCTTTTGTAAAAGCTGAAAAATGCAGGGTTTTTTTCCAGGCACCAGAGCCCTTCTGCACGTCTTTTCTGTTTTTAAGTTACAAAAGCAGGGAGTGCTGTGGAAAAGCTGTGGCTCTGGTATGGGACACTGGAGAGATGAAGGCAGTAGACAACAGGAGCCTTACACAGCTTGAGAGCATGGCATCAGTGCTTCCAGCTCTGAAATGGGTCTTATTTTGGGTCTGAATGAGCACGGCGCAAAAGTCAGCCTCTGACCGAAGGGACTGGAACAGATGGGCTCAGAGAAAAGCAGTTGCCTCACAAGCAAAGATCCAAGCCATGATTAAATAACAAACCTGACACGGAGATGGCAATGGACCCATTTCTCCTTACACTTAATCTGATCTGTGAACCACAGGATCCTCATTAACCAAACTGTCCCTATTAGAATAATAATCTAATTCTACCCACAGAAGAAATGAGACCCTCTTAAGGATGCTTCTGATCTCAGTGCCTTCTGCATAGGGATTTGCATCTATTCCCATTAAAAGTGCTCAGAAACAGTTTGTGTTGACTGTAAATCCTTCAATAATCTTGCTTATATGTGACTCAACAAAGTATTAGCAATCCCAAAGTAAAAACACTTTTAAAAACAAATAAAGCAAGCAAGTAGAATCTTGACACAAACATAATTTTCCTTCTTTCCTTATTTCAAAAAGTTCAGCGACCTCATTAAGACCTTTGATACTTGGGGTTTTTTCTTATGTTTTGTAGCCACACTGGATAAGAACTGCATTCAAAGACTCAAGGAGAAAAATAAAAAGAGGTTTCAAGATGTGAAGTGCACAAGTGGAAGAGCAAGGACCTTTAGCAAGGGCCTTCCATTGGTCTCTTAGAGAGATTAAAGTCAGCTCCCCATGACTGTATCTTCCACCACCATGATTTTAATTCCAAAGTTCACTTAAATAAAACAGAGTCCATGTTGTGCATTTTTGGTGACCAAACCACCACGCTATTTTTGTTTCCTAATACTCAGTGGCATGTGAGA
This sequence comes from Irena cyanogastra, assembly GCA_013397155.1. Lineage (NCBI taxonomy): Eukaryota > Metazoa > Chordata > Aves > Passeriformes > Irenidae > Irena > Irena cyanogastra. The sequence goes on along the minus strand of VWZV01013691.1, from coordinate 1,014,528 downwards.
AAGAAGTACCCCAAGTCCGATTTGATCTCAATGGAAACTTATCATTTGTCAGCCAGGCAAACAAAGACTTATTTGTTAGCCTGGCAAACTTCACTGAAAAAACTGAAGCTATCAGCTTATGCATTTATGAGCAGCTCTTCAGTCACAGATTATTGTTTAAATATGAGGGAAGGAAAGCAGATCTTTATGTAAAAATCAACACTACTTTCCAGCTTCCAGGATCATTCGAGCAGCAGTGCAGGGAAATGATGGAAGGGAGCACTCTTCTGTGCCTTTTATATATTTGAAAGAAAACCACGGATTTCTTGTGATAGCACATCGGCCTGATTTGCAGTTGATCAAATACGTGGGACATATCTGCTGTCAGCTAGATGCACGAGTGGAACGATGGGGGAGTGTGGAATCTGCTTGGCTTTCCCCTGCTGCAGAAGTCTGTGGGAACACGGAGACGCGCTCTGGCACCTACGCCGCAGCGGAGAGCTGCGAGGACAAACACTCGGGAGGAGAGCTGAGCTGAGCCCAACTCCAGCACCCACCAGAGCTCTCTCCTTGGAACTCCACCAGCCCTGCCAACCTGATTCAGGTTCTCCATCACCGTGTGAGGGTCGCCTCCAGGCAGGGCATGCTGAGAATTAATTATGCATGCAAATCCTCCCTCCTCTTTCCCACATGTGCACAAGCAGCTCCAAGTGAGCAAAGGGAAGCATGTGGGAGCTGCTTCTTGACACCACTGTTGTCAATGAGTATGTTCTGCTGCAAGTGAGGGTGATGCTTCTGTGTCCCAGGAGGTTTGGGCACGTGAAGATGATATTGGGGCTGCAGGCATTGCAGGGCTCACCTTTAATAGCTTGCAGAGGATAACTGACATAACTGAGATCACTATTTTATTACCCTCAAAGTCTGGCCACACTTACCTTGCAATTTTTAAAAGGCACTTTTTCATTTTGTTGTGTGCTGAGTTGAGTGGTTTCAAAGATTTCTTCTTATTTTGGCATCTATATTTTCTCTATTTTTTTATTTGGTCTGTGGGGAATAATTTGGTCACATGTGCAGCTCAGCATGGTAGGAATAGCTTTCCTCGAGAAGATGCAGTGTCTTCCCTCCTAGATGCCATGACATTCTCCAGGGTCAGGAAGGCCCCTGAGATCTGGCAGGGACCATCTGGGGTGTCTGTCCCCTTTTGCAGGGAGAACATGAGTCATTGGTGAGGAACATCTGGGGTTATTTAATTTAATCAGGTTTTTTACTGCTCTCGTGGCTTTGGGTATTAGCACTGTCTCTGCTGCTTCTGTTCTCTGACAGAGGCACATGCAGCAGCTGAAATCTCCTAAGAGCTAACTAAGCCATATTATTGGCTCCCTCCAGGGGTAGCTGGGTGAAACTTAATAGTCCATGAGATACAGCAAGTCAGTAGAAATGATCTAATGTCCCTTTCTAGTCTTAAACTCAATGAAATGGTGAAAATTCTGCTTTTAAAGGAGATGGCAGATGAGCAGTTGCCAGGATCCCCTACCAGGCTTCCTCCCCAGCTGTGTCCCTGGAGAGCAGTTCCCTTTTTGCAGTCTTGTTTGCAGATTCTCAGCAGAATGCACAGTTTTCACTGCTGGAGACCAAATCCTCATTTCCATCCTTCTGTGCAGCCCATTTGCCCTTCATCCTGCCTCAAATCCTAGAACGGTTTCAGCCCCTCTTTGTGGTGATGGTTTCTGAGAGAAACTTTTTGGGTTATCTTCTTTAACCAAAACCTAAAAGAGATATCTGTTTAATCTGACATCTGCCTTTCATTCACGATAACATGGGTCAGGCCAAACACCTGCTTGTAAAATACCTCTGACTCTCCTAATGCAGAAATCAATCTTGTTCCTCTACTTGTTCTGGTTAAGAGCTGCAGCCAGAAAAAAATTCTACCATGAATTTTTACAGACTCAAAACACCTCTTTTGCTTTCCTCTCCCACAGAGAAAATGTGCAATTTAAAGTTGTGAGTGTTGATGTGTTTACTGATGTATTTTTCTCTTTCTTGGAAGCATCTGCAAAGGTGGCCAGAGCTGCCTCTTTTCAGCTCCCAAATAAGTGTCCTCTCCTGTGTGTGCTTTCAGTAAAATCAGTGTTTCTCTCTGATGTACTTTCTTTACCTTGAATATTGCCATATGAAAAGAGAATTTTTGAGAAACACTGCAAGGACTAGAAATCCTGGAGTCTGTGGATTCCAAGTGAGTGAATCACAGGTGCCTTTTTCCTCATCTGAATTCAAGGACACAGCAGCTCCCTGATGGCTACCATTCCACAGGGGGAGAGGGGCAGCCTCTCCTGCTTGTTCTACCACATCAGTCACTTTTTAACTAACTTACAGCCTATTTTGTCTCTTGCTGTAAGTTAGAAAAGTTTTTAGAGCAGTCAGATGAGCTCTTGCCTCAGCTGGCTGCAACAGGCACTCTGCAGAGGTGTGCCAGAGAGCAGCTGGTTGTCACTGGTTTGTCTCTTCAGCATAACCAGGTGACAGTCTTGTTAATGCCTCTGCTTTTATCTAATTTTCCTTGTTAGACAGCTCTAGACATCTCAGGGAGAAATCCTGTGCCTGGAGAAGGAGGGATGGGGGGTGTCCATGGGGCTGGTGCAGCACACACCGGGAATGCCTCAGCCACAAATCCCAAACTGATCAATTAAACAAGACTGATCAGGGAGAACACAGTTGCCACGGTTATCAATCATTACAGACTATATTTTCTGAGGGCTACTTTAGAGGGAAACTCTTCTGTAATAAATTACAAATTCAATGTAGGATACGAGCACAGGTACAGCCCAGAATTGATGTTCTCTGTCCTTTCCCACCCTGCAGCCAGAGGCCACGAACAGCACATGCAAAGAGCCACAGATGTCTGCCTTTGCATCCAAGCAAACCCTCCTCACTCGTGCTCACATCCTGGGATAGGCAAACATTTATTCTGCTGGATTTCACCCAGGTTCCTGCCTGCAGGAATGAGCTTGAGGTGGAACTGTCCAAATTCAGCTGCTGGAGCTGGTCTCCAGGCTGACTGCAGCTTTCCTCTGCAGGAAAAGCTGGGCTGGGGCCAGCCAGCTGCTCACAGATAGCTGGCACAAGGCTTGGAAAGGGTGATGTTGTCACCAGCCAATTGACCAGAAGAGCTCAACTTCTTGGACCTTGCATTCCAGCACAATCTTCATCCCTTTTATGTTTCTTAATCTTTCTAGAAATCCATCAGTCAGAGGCTAGTGACTGCTCATCACTACAAAAACAAAGAGAGCTTAAAATATTTGCTTCTTCTACTTAAGGTCTACAATTCTTAGTAGTAGATTATTAGGAAGTTGCAGAGCAATCAAATGAGAATAGAATAATTAACAAATTTGCTTCATAAAATGATTAAAGGAAATGTAAAAAAGTTCTAGCAATCTCTTAGTGTATTAAATAACAAGCAAGTAATTTCTTTTTAGCTTTGCTGTGTAAATTCATTTGGAGCATCTGTAATTTAAAATAGCCCTGAGATTTACATAAGTTTGCAGCCACTGCTTTTACATTATGCCAAGTTCAGTCCCAGAAAGGTGGCTACAGCTCTCACTCTTCATTTTTCCAGATTAACTGACACAAGAGCTTCTTTGTTTTTCTTTGTGAGATAACTCTTGGCAAGCCTTATTTTTTTCCCCCAAACTATCTTTCTTGTCCGTGGCCCCTCTTATCCTGCAAGTACAAGGCAAGTGAGGGTTCTTTCCAAACTTACTAATGATAAAGAGTGTTCACTTTCCCAGTTGTCATTGGTACAATCTGTTTCAAATGCTGGCAATGATGATGGCTCAGAACAGTGTAGGAGGGATGCCTGAGCGTGACTGAGCCACACAGTTAAAAAAANAAAAATTAAAAAAAAAAAAAAGAAAGAAAAATGATAGATTCCTTTTGAATAGAAAAGAAATCCAAGGAAGCCATGCCTTGTCTAAAACAAAACAAACCAAGCCAGCTAAGTTTATTGTCTGGATTATTAATTGCACTGGATTGTTCAGCTGTCCCGAAAATGTCTCTTTAATCATTCAGTGAGGCTGAAGCCTGGGTCTCTGGAGATCACGTTCTGATCTCTCACATATGGCATCTCGCACCGTTCATTAGACCCATTGCTCCAGTCACATGGAAACGATGCTCAGACTATTTCCATCTGTATCTGCTGCTTTTCTTCCTGAAAGTGTCAGTCTCATGATGAGGGCAGTGACTCCAGCTGACACAGACACAATTGCTGATTGCAAAGAGAGGCACTGCTGTGAAAATAAAGAGAAGAGGGGGTTATTTCTGTCTCGGTTCGGGCTTTCTGAGGCGTCCCTGCCCTGCAGAACAGCAAATTCCCTTGTGGGAGGAAAATGCTGAGATCACAGGTGGTAATCAGTGAAAAGAGGATGAGCGACCCTGCGAACAAACTGCGGGACTGGGATGCCCAAAGACTGGGCTCAGATCCAAGACAAAGGAAGAAATTTCTTCAGTCTTGTGAGATTCCTTTCTCAGCTCTAAGCACCACCACGAAGCCTGGCTGCTTCATTTCGGGGGTGAGACGGGAGCAGAGACTTGCTTTGCACAATGGGAAGTAGGATTTCTTGCTCTCCCTCTGAACGTTTGGTGCTAGCAGTAGCCGAGTGAGGAACAAGACAATCTTTTCCAGGATGGCTGTCAGCCAGCCAGAATTGACTTTGGGTCCCTGCTGAAGGCACAGAGCTCGCAAGGATCCCAACTAAGGATGCAAGAAGCTCGTGTTTAGGAGGCTGTCTCCAGCCACACGTGCAGAACGTTGGGTACTGGCAGTTAGCAGCAGAAATCAGGTCAGGGGATTCCCGAGCAGGGCAGAGCACTTGCCAGGGGACCCCAGAATGTCACATCCAGCTCCTCAGCCTGCACTCACACTGGGAGAGCGGGCAAGTGATGTGTGAAGTGTCGAGTCAGTATAAATGTCACAGCCAAAGGTCTTCAGAGTCAGAGTGACAAGAGGAGGAAACACTAGTGCCAAGAGTTCTGACACAGGAAAAGTGCTGTCACTGCCACCACCTCTAGCTCAGAGATTTATTGATGGTAACTTGGGATGTGCCATAAACAGGGGTGATACTGAGTGAGTCTGACTGTCTCAGGGGCTAGGTTTTACAACACAAAGTGTGAACTCTCTCTGTCTCGCTGAGATCCTGAGGCATTTTCCCAGCAGCTCCCACGATCTCATTAAGTGCTCTCCAGAGAAGGGCTCCAACCTGAGGGAGCCCTCCCTGCACAGCAGGGAGACAGACAGACAGCTGCCAGGGAACCCAGCAAGCCCTCCTGGTGTTGACCTCCCAGGACACTGCTGATACCTCACTGGGCTCACAGCCATGTCTCCATGGCTTTGTAAGGAAATTGTCAAAGCTGTATTCCCAAATACCAACACAATGCCAGTGTCAGAGGCTCTGACTCAGAGCCAGCAGCTCACACCCAGGACAGATCCCCCTGAACCTTGGTGAACCTTTGCTGAGATGCCCTCTCAGAGTGGTTTCCTCAGCTCCTGAGGTCAAACCCATGGTTTCCCTCTGGAGCTGTTGGCCACAAAGGGCTGTGCTGCTGTGCAAAGGCTTTTCTTCTGCTCCATGAATGCATCCAGGGCTGCAGTAGCCTGTTTCTGCCAAGGGGTTCCCATGGTCAGATAACTCATTTTACTCCAGAAGCAGCAAAATCTTCAGCAGAGCCCCGGGGACACTGATTTCATTCTTCTGAGTAATTTCTTCCTATTAAAAGTAAAGCAGGTCTGTGGAGACCAAGGGCAGGGCACTCCATGGCCACAAGCCCTGTTCTTCACAGCTTGCCTTCACCAACCCACCCACCTGGGGGAAAATTATCTACCCCAGAGAGACCCTGCAGCTTACCTCAGGGAAAAGGCTTATTTTGGTGACATTGCTGAGAAACCTCCTTGATTTTCTGCCCTTTTCTGCCCTTTCCCTCTGCTCCTGCAGTCTGCTCACAGTTCTCCAAGGGCGTCTACGCCATCTTCGGGTTTTACGAGAGGAGGACCGTCAACATGCTCACGTCTTTCTGCGGGGCCCTCCACGTCTGCTTCATAACGCCGAGCTTCCCCGTGGAAACCTCCAACCAGTTCGTCCTCCAGCTCCGCCCAGAGCTCCAGGATGCCCTCATCAGCGTCATCGAGCACTACAGCTGGCAGAAGTTTGTGTACATTTACGACGCTGACCGGGGTAAGTCGCGCCTGTGCGGGAGGGGTTTCCAGGTGGTTAAAGACTGTGGTCTACAAGGAGTCTTCACCTCCAAAAGTTGTGGGTCCTGGGTCAGCCTATGCCTTCTCTGTTGTCTGTTTCTCTTCTAAATATCCCTTTCTGCTGAAGGTGGGCATTGATCTAAATGAAGCATCAGCCTGACCCAGTGGGTGTATGTGTGTGTGTGTGGGTGTGTGTGTGTTCATGGGGTCAGATCTGAGCCTCATCTACACAGGGGAAATACTTGATTTGCAAATAGTTTGGAATTTGAAATGGGGAAATTGTTTCTCTTCAGTAGGTCTTACATTGAACTGGTCTGTCAAACTCAAGGCCACTGAGTCTTGAGTTTAGAAACATGAACGAACACTTGCTCAGGTCTCACCTGAGCCCACAGCCAGGTGTGAAATGTGTGTTTCTGGCAGATAGCTTGGAAAACTCCAAATTCTCCATGTTGGTGCATGTCAGTTTTCTACGTAAAAGAACAAAAACCTGTGTGGGGTAATGGAAGGTGTTATCTAACTTTCTAAACCACAAACAGGGCTAGAGAGATCATTGCTCCATGATTCAGTTTTCCCAGCTCTCAGATGCCTTTAAAGCTCCAGGCTTGGAGGCTGCAAGCAAAGCAGGCTTGTGGAGGATAGGGCAGAAGTAAGGTGATTCATATCTCTGTCCTGGAAGTTATAATCATCCCCTGAAGGGACAGGATGGGCTTTAGAGACAAGGAGAAGGTATGAAAGCATCCCACCTGCTTTCTGTTGTCCTGAGACATGGGCACACTGAATATTTCAGAAGCACAGGGTTGTTTAGGGTTGTCCAGCATGATTCCAGAGAATTGCTATGTGCATGTCCTCTAGAAAGCTGTGCATGTAATTTAGGCAACATAATTCTGAAAGTAATGGTCTCCTGATGAGATGCTGCTGAGAGAGAAGCATGCTGAGTGTGACAGTGTGCTGTGATTGATGAGGGTGTCCCTAACCCTGGGAGCACACAGCCTAAGCTGATCAAAGATGAGAAGGAAACTACAGCTGAGAGAAATCAAGTTATTTGGGTGGTGACAGACAGGAAGACGGGGATTAGTTCTTATCTAAATCCCGCAGCAGGGCCTTATCAACGAGACTGATCTGCTGATTACAAAGGAAAATCAGACCTGGAATCATCTGTGCTAGGACAGAAAAAGCAGGAGTCATTAATTCTAGCCCAGATGGGTTTGGGTTAGATCTAGACTATTAGCTGCTCTCTGTAGTTCTGCTGCACTCTCATGACTCTGTCTCCAGCCTGGCTCGAGGCAGCTGCACAGGCTGTCAGGAGGATGGAAAAATGCCATTGCACAACTAAAACCTGGCTCTCCCCCTTCTCTTCCCACCCTAGGGCTGTCAGTCCTGCAGAAAGTGCTGGACACTGCAGCTGAGAAGAACTGGCAGGTGACAGCTGTCAACATCCTGACAACAACAGAGGAGGGCTACAGAGTGCTGTTCCAGGAGCTGGAGAAGAAGAAGGAAAGGCTGGTGGTGGTGGACTGCGAATCCGAGAGGCTGAACATCATCCTTAACAAGGTTGTGTTGGTTCCCTTCTGGGAGGGGTCTTGCACACAGGCTGGAAAGGGTTGTTTCTCCCTGGAGAAGTTCTCCCCATTCTTGCCTGATCCTTGTCTCCTTGTGGCTCTCATTGGAACTGGGGTGTGTGCCTTGCAGCTGCTGGGCTTGCAGGTATTTATTTCTCTGTTGTGCTTTTGGGGAAACAGTAAAGCTGCAGGAATAGTACAAGCTCTCATGAATTCGTGCTGAGTGAGCTCCACTGCTCCATGTTCCCTGCTTGTTTGACTCCTCTGCTGAGCCCTTTACACCCCCTTGCTCCCCAATGAGCTTGCTTTGTGCTGATTCCTCCAAGCAGTGAGCACAAGATGTGGCACCTCCTGATTCTGCAGAGTCTTTCTCCAGTTTTCAAGTTAAGGTGGGGGTGTCAGTTGGCACTGCCAGATTCCTGGTCCTCCAGTCTCCATGTGCTGCACCAGATTCTCACACCTGTGCCAGCAGGACAGAAGGATTATGGTACATCTGTCCTGGATATGGATTTCTGTGGACAGGAGAGAAATTAAAGCCCAGGGGCGGGTTGAGTCCAGACTTCAACTCCAGCCACAAGAGTTTCCCTCTCACACCTACAGCCAAGTCCTTCCCCACCACTGGAAGGGTTTGGAAAGGGGCCTGCAGGCCTGTGCCCTGCAATTTCCACTGCTTTGCTCCTCATAATCAGCTCACTCTTACCTCGTGCTTCACACTCTCCTTATCTAAGGTACCTGTCATCTCCTGCCTCACACTTCAGCTGCTCCCTGTCTGGGACTGGGACTGACATTCCACCAGATGCACAGCTCAGTGAGGAGCACAGTCCATCCTTGCTGGATGTCTCTAGGTGCTCCTCTGTTATGTGTAATAACAAAGCAGAGAGCAGGTTGTAACCTCAAAGCAAAGGTCCCATTCATGAAAGAGAAAATAGGTTATTCCAGAGGGTAAAATCTTCTCTCTGGCTATGGAGCAGCTGCAGTTGAACAAAATTTTGGATGAGACCTAGTGAATTTGGCTTTTCTTTAGAGTATATCAAATTTCTAGGATTAATAGTGCCAAGTTTTTAAGCCTGATTTGTCTAAAAGAATGTTAAGTTGTATAGTATAGTGTTATCTAGTCTTCTTGATATGAGCAGGAAAATAAGGCTTTCTTTCAAATTCCTTCACATAACTGAAGCAAGAGTTAAACCTAGATATAGGAAAAGCTATTTGTAAGAACACTAAAAATCCAGATACTGTGATTATTTGTTTTGCAATGCCATAAAAATATATCAGTTCCCAGGGAGAAGAGGTACAAAGCTGTGTTTTACTACAAAAATTACAGAGCAATTCCAGCAGACATCTGTGCCTGGGAGGTAACACTGCAGTGAAGGATAGGGTTATGAACAACTTTTTCAGTTGTGTGTAGTCCATTTTCATCCATTTTAACATTCTTGTTCCAAGTCCACCAGGATTTCTGAGAGCAGAGGTGGTTGTCCCAGTGTGAGAAAGTGATGCCAGGTTTTTCATAGTGTACAGATGACTGGAGGGATTCAAAAACAGTGTTCAGCTCATTATCATGTGAAATTCAGCTGGGACTGTAACTTGGGCTCTAACTTGGGCTGCTGGCTGGTCTCTCAGCTCACCACACCAGCAGCCTCTGTGGGAATGTCACTGTGCTGTTTGCCCTGTCCCTCTCACTGTCTGAGGTATTCCAAGAGCTGCCTCAGCCTCTCGGGGACGTTTCAATGCATTTATCTTCTTCCCTGACAAGCCTGTCTCTGTCTCTCAGTGGCTGTGGATTTGTGATTTGTGCTCCAAGGTGAGCAGGAGGTCTGGGGGAGGCTGCCCAGCACCTGTGCCTCTCACACCCACACTGCTGCTTTTCATTTTCCCTCCATACACAAAACACAAATAACACCAGTGACTCCAGCAAGGCAGCCCTCATTCTCCAGTGACAGCAGCTGTGGAGGAGCCAGTGCTCTGTGTGTTAAAAAATGACTTGATTTCTCTCTGGGGAGATTTCTCTATGTCATGTCTCAAGGGTTTGATTTATCTTTGCTGAGGTACCTGTCATTTGTGAGCCAGGCCTTGGATCAGGGCAGGTTGCCCTGGGGTTCTGCTGTGTAGCCTTAATGCGATAAGTACCCGGTGGGTTGTGTTCCATCAAAGCCCTCTATTGTTTCTTCCTTGTCTCTCATTAAAATGAGTAACTGGGATTTCTCCTCTGCCAGTGTTTCACTCTGAGAGGATTTCTCTCTAATAGATGTCAAACTCACCCATTAAGAAGTGGGTAATGAAACCTAGGTGGCCCAAGTGAGCAATCAGCATGCAGCCCAGCACAGCCTCTCACCACAGTCAGGAGGAGTGATAAATGCTATTATAACCTCAGCTTGCTACTGCTGTCCGGACACATTAGGACTGAGCAAGCATTTTAAAATAAATTAAGATCACAAATAACTGTGTAAAACACAGGAAACGAGCTTCATAATTCAGGTGGATGGGCTGGAAGATGAACAGCTCAGGGAGAGCTGGATGGCAGCCCGCTCTGGTTCATCGCCTCTGACACCTCATGAAATAACAAAGGAGAGCTGGGGCTGAAGGAGCCAATGCCAGCTATTGTTGACACTGGAGAAAAGGGGAATTGGATCATAATTCTTAGATATCCCAGTGCACCAGAGATTCTCCTTCCTCCTACAAGGTCTGGGACTTACTGCAAAGGTCAGTCTCAGCTGATTAATGGAAAGGGACAAGTTTGGTCTGGTTTTGCTTCTTAGATCAGGCAGTGGAAGATACTCAGAAACCCACCCAAAATGAGGTGTGTATCTTCATAGCTTTAGGGAGACAGAGGATTTTTCTGAGAGCTCCAGACGCCTCAGTGGAAGCCACGCTGAGGGATCCTGTGCAGGGAAGCTGGTGGAGCTGGCATTAGCTATGTAAGGAACTGGTTCTAAGTGAAGCCTTCATTGGAATTAATTGCCACCCCCACGTTAATGCTGAGAACCAGATGAGTTTTATTATGCATACAAGAACACTTCATCAGACAAGGGCTAAGGCAGATGAGCCAGTTGCACAGAGCAAGTGTCAGCTCATTTATAATCCATTTGGAAATCCCTGAATGACTGCTCATGATAATCTGGGAGTGCTGTCCCATGGGGAGAATCAGTCTCTGCCCTCATCTGGCACTTCTCAAGTACCTGCTGCCAGCCTGGTACCACAGGCAAGTCCTGGTAGACTGATTTCTGGTTGAATCTGACACAGCAGTGGTTTTATGATCATTCTGGCTATGAGGATCTTCCTGTCCTCACTGCAGTTTGTGCAGATTTTGCCTGCGCATTGGCAATGCAGGCAGCAATTCAGAGTCAATTCATGTGACAATGGAAATAAGAGGTAGTGTTACCAGCCAAGAAACCTAATGGAAACAGCACTGTTCTCTCAGAAACTGGCAAATCTCGTGTTTGTACAGGCTTTGAGGGCATGTTGGTTTGGGCCCTTTTTTTCCACTTTCTTCTTTCTGTTTGTAGAGTAGCTCAAATGCAGATGGTATCTGACTCTAGTAAACTTGTAAGAATTTAACAGTGCTGCTGGAAATCAATAGAGAGGAATTTCAATGAAAAAATGGAGTCAGCAAGAATAATAGAGACTTTTTATGTGTATTCTTTCTGTACTCTTTTTAAATCAAGGGAGAAAAAGACACGGGCCATCTGATCAGTGCCTCTGTTCTCCCCAGTCACAGACAAATCTGCAACAGGTGGAAAAGGAAAAAGAAAGGGAAACTTTTCCAGCTAACATAGAAAACCTCAGTTGTTACAGATTGATAAGCAATTGTGTTGATAAAAGAAAATAAAAACCTGACTATGCAGCATCAGGGACAAAGGACTAGTGGCAAAGCACATATATTGAGACATCATGCATATGAATCTATAAATTATCTCAGTGAACATGCAGGGGAATCCTCTCTGGCTTGCCCAAACAGCTTCATTCTGGAGATGCAGTTTGAAACTACACTGGTGAACAAGAACTTACCCATAACCTAAACTCCATCCATCTCCCCCAGGCAGGTGTTTGCAGCAGGGACTGTAGCTTGGAGGATGTGCAAGACTGCTCTCTAGTTTTGCCTGATGTTTCAGTTGCATTCATAAGACACATGGACTCCACCTCCCCATCTCTTCCTTTGGTGTCTGGAATAGAAATATTGTTAAGGCTTTTTTTTTTTCTCCACTGAGCCTGCAGGTAACAGGTTGGTTTGGTTGTTTTCTCTCCCTGCCTGTACAATGTTCTTTGGGATCTTGTCCTGTCTAATTTCAGGTTTGCTACTCCAATATCATGTGTGAAAGCTCTGGCCATCCTCTAATAAGATTGTGTGAACTTTTCTTTTGCTGTGTCTTCCTGCTCACAGCTGGATAGTCTCAGGAAGGAAAAATAAAAGTGAGAAAGGGCAGAAAACTGATGTTCTTCCTTAGTTGATCCCTGCTAATTATCTTTGTTTTTTATCTTGCAGATCATCAAGCTTGAAAAAAATGGGAATGGGTACCACTACATTCTGGCAAATATGGTGAGTTACCCTAATTTGTGGGGTTTTTTTCTATCCCACAGTTTTGTAAAGCACTAGATTTATAATTACAGAGCTGTATACCTTTCAGGTAGAAAAAATGCCAAAGTCTTTTGCTGTGTTCTTCTTGTGGAATTTTCTCTCTTGATCCAGCAAGATTATCTGCAGGGTATCTCCAAGTGTGCTGGGGTGTTGTGGTGGTTTGACCTTGGCTGGATGACAGATGCAGACCAGAGTCATTTTATCACTCTCCCCTTGGTGCTAAATAAAATCTGACTGTCATGGCTCTGGGGAAAGAATTGAATGCAAAGATTTCTTTAAGGAAAGGAGTCTCCCTTTAATGCGGGGAGGACAGAGCAGCACTGGGCAGTGCCAGGACCATCTTCCTGGAGCCAGTCCCACAGGAGGCTGGAAAATTTCTTTGCCTAGGGAGATTAGGGGAGAGGTGAGAGAGAGAAATGAGGCTTTCCACAGCAGAGCTCCTACCCTCTCCTCCCCAGACGTGTCCATCCATCCAGGAGGATGCAGAGCAGAGGCTGGGCTGCTGCTGGCAGTCTGGGGCCCGTGCTGTGTCCCTGTGGGATGAGCCACGTGCAGGCTCTGGACTTGTTCTTTCAGCACAGAGCTGCATCTGGGAGGCAGCACGTCAGCCCCGGGGTAATTAAACTTTAAACTACCAATTAGTCAAGCACTTGCTGCCCTTCTCCTTTCCTCAGTCCCAAGATAACTCTGTAATTTACCAGGCAAAAATGGCCACATCATTACCCTGCAGTGCCCTGTACTGACCCTGCACCCTGCGCTGGCTGCCTACCGTGTAATTACAGAGATTAAAATGTTACCTTGTGCAGGGGGAGACATGCAGAGCTACAGAGCAGCCAAGAACTTCAGTCGCTAATTTAAAAAAAATTATTATTTGCCATAACCCAGGTCCTGGATGTTTATGGAAGTCCCTTCATTAAAGTTAAGCAGGAAAGTGAGCTGGAGTCACTGAGTGAGTGTGTCTGTGCAATTTTAAGTGCACCCACACAGAAGGCTGAATGACAATATCACCTCTTCCCTCTGCACAGTTTCATAGGGATAAATGCATGAAAGGCATGAGGTGAACTGGACTAACACTCAGATGCAGGAGATTTGAAGGACATTTCCCTCTCTCTTAGGATACCACTCCCTCCTACCTTCACCCAGGCAAAGTACACTTGTCCCATCTTTAATGTGTTTTCTCAGCCTTTGCACAAATGCTGAGAAGACAGAGCTGGCTGAAAGAGGTTGCATACTCAGCTAACATGGTTTATAAATAATTAACTTGGAGCAAAAGGCTTTTCATCTCTCCAGCCCCTCTGCAGGGACATTCTGCCTCCCACTGCAGCTCAGTGGAGGGGGCCTTGGGTCCCACAGTATCTGACAGGACCACCAGAATTCACTGGTGTGCTTTCCAAGCAGCTTGGATCCAGGGAGAAGGAGCAGAGTAAAAGGAATTCAAGCTTTACTCTTGGTATTTCCTGCTTCTTAAAACCCAGCATCACACAAGAGCCAAAAGTCAGAAAGGGGAATACTTAAAAAAAGGAAAAAAGTGTAGGGGATAATCAGACAACATGGGGAAACTATTTTTCTATTTTTTAAAAAAATTCTGGCACCCCTCAAGGGTAAGAAGGTCCTTTCCAGGGCAGAGCAATGTGGGCAGGTTCAGACACCAGAAGCCAAATCAATTCCTGTAATGTGCTGCACCCGCACGAGAGCCACTGGATGATGGGTTTAGCAAGGAGAATGGCAAAAAGGCCCTGAAGATCCCATGTTCCTGAGACCACAGGGCAGCAAGGAAGGACAGCAAGCATCCCTCATTGGAGATGGCCAGGGATTTTATAAGAGATTGGCAGAAGCTGGCAGGGCTAAACCCTGATCCAAGAGATCGCAGTAGGTTTTGCCCTCTTCTGAGGACACCTCATCCCTGGATTAGAGCCTTCAGAGGGTGTAGCGTGCTGTAATTTATTCCCACTGACTCACACTCATAGTGGCAGACCTTAAACACCCCACATTTCCCCTGCAGACGTGTCCTAGGATGACAGGGCCCCCACACACGCTCGTACCCTCGTGCGCGCCCGCGTGCCTGGGAAACAGCCCTGCTTTGTGCAAGTGCCTCGTTCTGGAGCACTGAGTCCTCAGAGAATAAATTAAGAGCTAAAACCTGGAAGTGTTGGATTTCCAAATGAGTTAATTTTTGTGCCCTGTGCTGGCTGAGGCAGTCCTGAGTTTAGGACTCTCATCCTGTGTGAAGATCAGGTCAAGGGAATCCTCAGCCCGTTCGTAGCCACCAAGTTTCCTGCACTAGCTGGAACAAGGGGAAGAATTTTCAACACCTGCCTTTTGCCTAACCTGCTCAGGCACGGAAAAAGGGGGACACAGTTATGGAAATGATACATTGAAAGAAAATATTGGAAAACATTTCTGGCTAACCCCACTTAAATTCCTTTTTTTAGCTGTATCCTTGTTCAGAGCTATACACAGCCAAAAAATCCAAGCAGCAGCACACTGCTGCCCAGTTGCAGCAGCTTCAAACTGGTGTTCCATCAGGAATGCAAGGCAATGCACAGGCTGGATAAGGTCTAAAAGACATCACCATAGGCACATTTTGGAATGGAGGAATTCCCTGTCTGGCCACAGCCAGTCCATGAGCAGAGTCACTGCCTTGCTTTAACCTGGCTGAGTGTTTGCCCAGCAGTTGCTCTGGGTGAGCTGCAGTAAAGTGCTGAGCAGAATTTGGCAGCACCAAGTGAAAGCTGGTATTTCCTAGCAGGAACAGCTTTCTTTTTCAGTAAAATTGCTGTTGCCAAGGTGAGACAATAATATTTCTGTGTTCACAAACAAAATGAAACCGTTCTGCACCTTAGGCCATGGGCAGACATCCTTCTGTGATCCTGCTACACCTGCTAAAGACACAGCTTGTCTTGTCTCCCCAGCCCTGCCCATCCCAGGAAGGTCTGACTGCAACATCCCTGCCAGGGGAAGGGTTTCTGTGAGCATCCCTCCCTCTCCTCGAGCCAAAATTTGGCACTCTTCATGGCTTTTGCAAACAGATGAAATCCTGGTCTTTTACCAGTACCCATCAGAGTTACCCCAGTGAGCTTTTACCAGAGCTAGCCTGGGTATTTGTCAGGTGCACTGGCAGTTTGCAGTCATATCTATCTCTCTCTTTTTCTCTCTTTTCCCCTCTGGAACTCAAAGAGATTTGGCAACTTTTAAAAGTGTTTGTTTCTGTGAGTCTCATTTTTCTAAGCTTTGTTCTCAGCCTTTGAGATCATCAGTTCCAGCAACCACAAAGAGGAAAAAAACATACAGTCAATACTATCAGAGGAACAAGCTTAGAAACTTCTGGGATTCCTTTCTTTTGATGTTCAGGCTTTTTGCCCATAACCTTGGCTTTGTGTATCTGTTTGTCCTATGCCATGGATGTGAGCTGACTACTGTCAGTAGTGGGAGAGCATCAGCTTGGGCAGAGAAAAATCTTTGTCATTAAATAAGCAACATTTGTGTGACCTGTCTTTAAAGGAAAAATATGAAAGACAGCTGCCACATCCACTTTTTTTTTGGAAGATGAATAGATAAGTGTATGAGATTGCTGATGGCAGGGGTAGCAGGGGAAAGTAAAGATAAAACCAGTGTTGATTAACACAGGTAAGCACTTTTCCTGTGCCATTCTACATCAGCCTGTGTCAGCACTGGGTTAGACCATGGGCAGTTTCCCTTTGCTGGCAGTTGTGGTGCTGGTGGAGGTTACTAGTGATGCCTTAAGGAACCTAGAAATAAAACAACACACTTTTGAGAAAATATTAGTATAGGAGGTAATATAAAGGTTGGTCTTTATTGGAGGCAGATATGGAAAAATGCCCACAAAATGCCCACCACCCCATGGGGTGAATACAGTGTTATAAATTTAGGAAATTAGCATAATTGACAAAAATCACCAATTAGGAGCACAAGAGGTGATGCAATTTCCCCCAGTTCAACTGTCTCTAAATCCTCCCCCCTCAGATGGAAACTAAACTTTGTTTATGAAAATGTGTCTTGAAGAGCTGTTTTTCAGCCTTGCTTCCCAGAAAGAGCCAAGATAGGACTGGGACCTTGGAATGTGTTTTGTCTTTTTGCCCAGGGAAAAGGTAGGGAAAAGTGCTGGGAAAACTAGCCATGGATACAATAGTCCACAGAGCTACAAATACATGTGTAAAAAATATAGAGAATATATTAAAAAAAAGAAAAAATCATTCAGCATCATCATTTCCCACAGGACAGCAGCTTTGTCAGCAGAGTGGCTCCTGCAGGAGCCAGACAAGAAGTGCTGGGTTTATCCAGTTCACCTCTGGGTTAAATGGGCAGCTTTGATTTTTTTGCCACCAAAAACCAGCAGGAAGAACTTCTGCACCACCAGGGCTGAGGCCCAGCAATGTGAGACCAGCACTGGGTGCAGAGAGTGGAGAGGAACCCTCCCAAACCTGGCCACCCACAGGCAGAGAGCAGCTCCCCACAGCAGGGCAGGACACCCACACCTGCAGCACGTGCTGTGCCTGTGTGGGGAGGGTTGTGGTGCCAAGCAAGGTCTGTACCTGCCCCAGCACAGTGTCACCTTGGCAGTGTGCTCCATTCCCTGCTTGCCTGGACCTAAATTTTGTATTTTTGTCTCCCACCAGCCTGAAAGCTGCCGTATTTATCTGAATCCCCCTCAGCTCTCAGTGCTGTCTCCTGTCCCCTGAAGTGCTGCTGGCTGGTGGCACAAACAAGGTCAGCACTGCCCAGGTGTGAGTCTCTCGCTGTTTTGAAGCTCTGTTTTGTGGAGTTTCCAGAAGGATGTGTACAGCATCTCCTTCTCATCCTGGCAAGATCTCAAGATGCAAAATTTATATTCTTCTATTGGAAAAAGATATCCTAAGTTACTTTTAGGGCTCTAAAATTATGCCTGTTAGACCTTTCTTCTTCCTGAGAGGTTGGTGCAAGTAGGCTCATGAGACAAATTCATTTTCTGTGCAGAGAAAGACAATATAATATACCTGTGAAAATTCTGCATTTCACTTCCAAACAGCTTTTCTGTCCTGACTCAAAAATTATCAAGCAGAAGAACCCCATATAACATTATCTCATCTGAATTACTGATAGTAAAAGACACAGCAGTGCCCTGAATTAAATTTTGCTTGAACTTGAGTGTCTCATGTATAAGAAAATTATCTGGTTTGAAACAAAACTTGCCCACACAGGATAATACGAACAGCAACCTTGGGAGGATTTTTGCAGTAGTTAATGAGGGCTCAAACACATGAGTGACTTACTGTGGCTTAAAAAAAATGAGAGCATCAGGTGAGTAACTGACAGATTATATTACAGCTATTGGAAGGAAAAATGTGTTTGCTTAAACTTCAGCAAAATGGTGTTAAACTAACAGCTTCCTCAGCCATTTGCAGTCTCCTAATCCATTACTCCAGCTCAGCTGCAAGTGGTGATGTGTAAATCCATAGTATCTGCCTCATGCTGACTTCATTTGCCCTCTTTTCTAGTCAGAACAGGCTTAGCTTCAGCTTCCTCCACCAGATTTATGCTTCTGTTTGCTAGACAAAATATTCCATTACTGATGTTTTGGTCCTTGTAAACTGGGATCAGGTCATCCCTTAATCATATCTTTGATTGAATTCATGGCATCTGCCACTGCACGGCACATTTCCCAAACCTTTAAATCAGTTTATGCCCTGAAAGCTCCCTAATGCACAAACATCCACCCAGAACATCCCTTCCCCTGCCTGGACTGAGCCTTTTGAGAAGATCTGTATGGTCATTTATATCCAGAATGTGCTGCAGCTGCAAGATTGGGCAGATAATGTCACAAAGAAAATCTGCAGAGCTGCATTAAGGAAAAGTTGCTGTTCATCTCCAACCCCTTGTGCTTAAAGTCTGGATTCTCCCCTGACTTGGTTTGTGTTGTATCTATAGACAGGACAGAACCCTCTCATCGAGCTGCAGGGCTGGGAAGCTGTCTGACAGTGCCCCCTTCTCCTGTCTTTCTTTTCCCTTTCTTCACTTACTCCTGAGTGCCAGTGAGGACTCACATGTTTTGCTGCTGCAGTGACACATTAATGTTGACACATTAATAACTCTGCAGAGGAGAAGCCCTCTCCCACTGGAAGGCACACTGGAACGAGACTGGAGCAGATGGGCTCTTTTCTGACATACCCTCCTTATTAATACAAAGGGCTGGGAGTGAGGAATGATGCTTCACTGGAGAAGTTAAGCTTGAAGATAATTTGGTGTGTTAGAGATGCTCTGTCTGGAAACACTCGATTCCTTGCTCCCTGCAGTAAGTCACTGGTGTACCTTGGAATGACAGGAGCCACTTTGTATTCACTCAGCTGATCTACAGCTGCTCAGAAGCAAAAATTTTGCTTTGCAAAGTTTCTTACAAGATCTGCTACAAGGAAGTAGTCTGGCATTGCAAGTCGTGCATTTAAACAGAGCTGGGCCAGTTTCCCAATGCTGCCACAGGTTTCTGTGGCACCCACCCAAGCTCAGGGTGAACTGCTTAAATGCTTTTGGCTTGAAAAGGAATATTTCAGTGTGCAACCTATTAAAGAAAAGAGAAAGCAGTCTCTAGTCTCTTCATCCCAGACAGAAAGAGACTTAAAAAACCTAATATTCCTCCCTGGGATGAGGGGGCTCTGTTGGCTTCAGCCAACAAGCCTTCTCCAGGCAACTCAAGAGAAAGGGGTGGTTTTCCCTCTCCTTATTCAAAGCTGAGTTTGCCAGTCTCAGGGGGGATCTGGAGAGCTCAGAAGATGCAGGAGGAGGAGAAAAAACAGCGCTGTTTCTCAGGAATATGTCTGTCTTCAAGGAGACTCTCTAATGTCCTTTATCCCAGGAAAAGAGGAGGCTTGGAGCACAGGCAGGGAGGTTTTCAGCTGGGCTGTGGGGTGGTTTTTGAGCTGCTGAGCTGCAGCCTGCCCGAAGCTCAGCCCGTGCTTGTGCAGCTTCAAAGGCATCACAGGAGGCACCTGCAGGGCAAGGGCCAGCAATTATTGTCAGCTCAGTGAAATACAGAGAGAATTTGGAGGTGTGGGTGCATTCCCATGGGCTGGGATGGTGTCCCACAAGCAGCTGTGCCACCAAGGGTCATCAGTGTGCAGAGAGGAGGCAGAGGTTTGGGACAGTGAGGCAGTGAAATATGGGGGCGAAAGGAGAGATGCAAGGATGTCAGTGAAGTTCCAGACTTGAGGAGGGTCGTGAACAAAGGGATGAGGTTTTCCCTACACTGAGCTGCCTGCACTGCCCACTCAGTGTTCTGGCTCCTCATAGTGTCCAGGGTATAAATTAGGAGCTGGTTCATTTCTGGAGGGACTTTCTTTTCAAGGCAGATCCTTTGTGGACCACTTAATCAAGATGGATTCATGAGGCCCATTTCAAGTCATCAGTCTTCCTGCATTATGCATTTCCTTTGATGATTGAGCCCACAAGCAGTGGAGAGGAATGTAAATGGGTGACTTGCTGATGCCTCTCCCAGCAACCAAGGCAGCAAATGGGACAGTAAAACAACCTTTGGCTGAAAACTGCTTTCAGTTTAGGAACAGCCTAAAGAACAACTGCATCAAGGAAAGCCCAGCGAGGATAAACCCCCTCCCAGTACTGTTTTCTCTTTGAAGCCACAAAGGTCGGTAATAGATGCCCCTATTATTTCCTCACATAATTGCTCTGTGAGGTTCATTAATGCAGAGAGGAGCCCGTGGCATGGGCTAAAGAGCAAGTTCCCTCCTTTGAACCCAGGCTGGCTGCTGCTGGAACGGTGTGATGCAGGTGCTGTGAGTCAGAGCAGGCTGGAGGAGGGAGCCACCTCAGCCCGTCAGCACTGAGGGACCAGATTTGTGTGGTTTATTGTCAGCCTGCTCGTTCCGTGGCATTTGGAGAGAGCCAGGCGTGTGCAAGGCAGGAAGGCACATCCTCTGGTTTGCTCAGGTGGTTTGGTGACGTGGATTCAGCTGATCCTGCCTGGCGTGGCTGATGGGATGGTGTGATGGTTCCCAGGGATGGCTGTGCCTGCAGGAGCCTTGTCCCCCCTGGAGCCCCCAGACCCTGGGCACTGGCCCTGCTGCTCCGGGCTGCCTCTGGGTCCCTCTGGGCCTGCTTTCCCAGGGGGGCTGCAGTCTGAGTTCCCACATTGCTGCTCTTCCTCCCTGGGGGATTTCAGTGCCGTGCAGGAGGTGAAGGCTGATCCCTGCCTGTCCCAAATGCTTCAGGTGTCCAGAGCTCAAAGCAAGTCACACACAGCCAGATCCCAGGGGCTCAGCTCATTTCCCTGAGCTCTGCTCCAGACATGGCTGCGAAGTGGGTTTTTTCCAGTATTCCCTGGCAAATTTTGTAAACAGTTTCAAAACCATTTGATCACTCCATGAGACCACATGCAGTACGTCCTTCCAGCACTGTTCACTTCTTGCTGTGCTTGTTTGGATGGCAGAGGGAAGTATTTCTGGGCTAGTTCTTTCCCAGACTGGTTGATGCTAAAGAAATTACTGCAAAAACACAGCTGCTGCCCTTTAGTCATGGGTTACAGTCTTTCCTTAGCCAAGTTTTAAGAATTTATTTTCTGTTTCCCATATACCGCCAATTGAAAACTAAATAAAATATCTCTTTTTTTTTCAATATGTGTCTATAGTTAGTACAAAGTGACAGATGATTGATGATTTCTTTAGCTGCAAATACTGTAATTCTCCTGTTGCCTACAAGCACTGACTGATTTTCCAGAAGGACAGATAAGCATGTTGAATCTCTGCTGCCACTTTGTCAATAGAAGCATTTTCAAAAACCAGTCTGCATAACTCTTGATGGTTTTTTGTTTACATGTTTGCTAGCAAGAATTCACCTGCTCTGGGAATTATTTTCTAAAATATTTGACCTCCAGATTTCCCTGTTCATTGACTCTCATGTTCCCCAGACCTGCTCTGAGCAGATTTCAGTGTGGTGATTAAAATTCTTTTGTAATTAGGAGCATTCCTATAATGTCTTTGTGATGGGGCATGTGAAGGAGGGATAAGAGGTGAAAAAAATTATTTCAGCCTTTGGTAGCAGCTAAAATGCAAAGATGTCTTCAAGGTTAATGATGTCCTCTATGGTCCCAACTGCCTTAAATGATTGGAAAATCTCCATGCTTTTTAAAGAACCTGAATTATGTCAAAAATCAGTGGGGAAAAATTAGTACAATCTTCAGGAAGAAATAATTCCTGTCATCTATTCAGATGACTTTTAAAATTTATGCAAGATGAATCCCAATGAATATTGTTGAATATTTGCTTCAGTTTCAGAACGGTTTTGTTTGGGTAAAACAGAGAAATACAGTGGTTTCAACCACTGCTGTCTCATCACTGCTGTCATAATTTTTTTTTTTACTTTTCCTATTTAAATCTGAATTCTGAAGGGCTTAACACACAGTCATCTTATTCATACTCTGCAGTGAACTTGGACTTTTCTTCATGCCTTTGTAGGTCTCCCAAAGAGGAGCTGGTTGCACGAACTTCAAGCTGCTCTGCAATAGTTTCTTTTGACAGATCTTTTTCCCCTGAGTACCTCCCAGAAGCAAAATGTCAGTGTAATTTGGTCCTAGCCACAAAAAACCAGTTGGCAACCTGTGAGGTCCCTCTTGCTGAACCTTAGGAGCTCTGCGTGTCAAAGCCCACTTGGCCTGAAATGCATTAAGATGTCAGGGACAATTATCCTGCTGCATTTCCTGTTCATTAATCACAGCTCTGGCTGTCTGAAACCCCTACGCCAGCAATTACAAACAAGATTGATGTGAGTTTAACCAGCATTCTGAGGAGTGTGTACGCACAAAACACTGCTTTTTTTTTTCTTTTAACATAATCACTGTACTTTGAAGCAAAACAAGCCATCTATTTAGAGCATCTCTACACCAGTATGCGATCCTCATCCTTGTAACTGGATGCCAAATTGCCTACAAAATGCTGGAAGAAAAAATGTGAAAGTCTTTAAAGTCATTTTTGAGTCACTTATGACTCCCTCAGTCTGACACTTATGTGAGAGGGCAATTTAGTCTTTTCCTGGAGAGGTCTATTCCCAAAACAGTTCCATCTAATGGCTCGATCCTGACTTTGGAAGATGATCAGTAATTAGCTCCCTCAGCCTGTGAACAGAGAGCATCATTTTAGGAACCTGATTGGTGTTTTCCTGGAAATGGTGTAACTTGGCTTTTTTAGCTCACACCATCATGGTGAGTCTGAGAACAAGCAAAGGAGAGAAACCCAGGGGCAGGCTGTGGAGGAGCCTGCAGAGAACACCCAGCAGCAGGGCAGAGGGAAGGCAGAGCTCAAAGCAGCCCTTCTGCTGCTCAAATGATGGCATTGTGGCAGCCCTCCCATTCATCTCCCCTCATGCATTAAGGCTGCTGATGGTGCCAGTGCAAATAATTGAGTACATCTCTTGTGCTTGTGTTCCTAAAGAAAAAAATGCAGCAGAGCTCAGCCTGTCCCACACACAGCAGGAGGGCACAGCCCCTGTCCAAGCACCTCTGCAAGCAGCCACAGCAAACAGTTCTGCAGAGTTGGGATCAAAGCTGGGGCACCAAGAATTCACCCCTTCCTTCTTATTGCAGTGTGTCTCTCATTAATTTTTCACCTCTGACTCAAGGGGGTGACTAATTCTGCAGTACCACCCTGATCAATACACACGTGTTCATCACATGCAGAGAGCCAGAAGAAGACAAACAACAAGGAAATTAAAGAAATTTATTTCATTAGTAACCTAAAGTCTAGAAAAGCACCTTCTTTTCTCCCAAATGAGCAAATTCTATGAACTGGCTTTTCTAATAGTAAGACTCCTTTAAGAAGCTGACCAACCAGTTCCTTCCTATCTGCTGAAAGTTCATTGTTCAGAATCTGTTTTTCCCTGTGAACTGTGATTTGAAAAGAAGTAGCCTATCCAGTGGTTACTGAGTCCATGAAAGTTAGGGCTGGGTGAACAATTCTGTATGAAATTTAGAGCTGGTTGACAAATACTTTTTAATATATTTTACAAATTTTGTTTATTTCATCCATTATTCAGGATACATTTTTCCATTACTCTGCTAGCTTTCTTGCAAGTGAGCTGTTGTTAATATGATTATTTGTCTCCCTGGGTGGTAACTGCAGGATATGGCCAGCTCAGAACCTGTCAGAAAAGCAAGTTCCCACCATGGCTGGGGAACTGGTGCCTCTCCTGAGTTGGACATTTCCTCCCAGAGGGAAGATATTTTTCCTGAGCTGTCTGCCATATTCATACATAGGCAGGATTCCTCTTTCCCATCTAGATAAGTCTTCCTCTGATAAGCTTCTCCTGTTTCTCTCCTGTACCAGGGATTCATGGATATTGACCTGACCAAATTCAGAGAGAGTGGAGCCAATGTCACTGGCTTCCAATTGGTGAATTACACAGACACTGTTCCTGCCAGGATCATGCAACAGTGGAGGAATAATGATGCCAGAGAGCATCCACGTGTGGACTGGAAGAGGCCAAAGGCAAGTGGTATAAAGAAACCCATTTCATTTGGTTCCACCTGGCTCAGTTCCAGTTATGCTCACCTCTTTGTGATCATACATGGCTCTTTATTCTCACTTGAAACTGTCAATATAATTATGAACATTATCTGTTCCATTTGCCTGGACATTATCTGAATTTTACTAGGCTGCAGTTACTGCCTCCTAAGAAATCCACAATTTAATGTATTCACTCGTTTTCACCCCCTCGAAGCTAAGAATTAAATATCTCATAATGTTCAGTGTATAAAAAACAAAAAGCCTCTTTAAGTCCTTAACCTTTGACTTGTTTACAAGACATCCAGTGATAATAAAGTTTTTCCAGATGTTCTTTTTGAGCATTTTAAATCAGTGCGAGCAACAGAGGGAAAAAGTGTTTTAATTCCTGACACAGAAGGCCCTGAAGCTGTTGAGGGATAAGTGGAGGGAGAGATTGTTTTTTTCTGTTTAATATTTGAAAATGAATACATTTGTGACAAACACTCTGCAATAGAAATGTTAGCTTTGGGGTTAGTTTAAGAAAGTTGAAAACAACTAAATCAGTAGGTAATCATAGAAAAAAGAGTTAACACTAATGGCTCTTGCCAAGAGTTTTACACAGCTTTCTGTACAAGTTTCTGCTTGAATAAACTCACGTTTTGCAGAATTTTTGCCAATTGAGATGGAATTTTCTGTGACCAGAAAAAGTCCCTTGTTTCTTGATTTCATGTAGCTCACATTTACACAGTATAATGTGCTCCTTAAAAGTTCAGGTCAATGCTTCTGATTAAACACAAATGCTTGGGTAACAGGTGGATGACTTTTAGGGCTGAGTCCTCTTCAGGGAGTGAAATCAGGAGCTTCTCCTTCACTTCCCAGCTGTGAAAGTCAAAACCAACTTTTAGGAGTCAGCGGGGCAGTGGAGATTACAGGGAGCAAGATGCTGTTGAACTTCATAGACAGGGGGTGAGGACAGAGTGTTGCCTTCTTCTTAACCTGGAAATGAAACTCGAGATAAGGCGGTAAAGAGGTAATGTTAAGAGTGGATTTTTATTCAAAGGCTTTCAGGGGTAGTTATGGAAAAATATCTCCAAAAGCCCACCCCCACAGGGATGAGTACATTTTTATAGGTTTTAGGAAATGAACATAATTGATAAAAAGCCCCAATTAGGAGGACAAGTGGTGATGGAATTTCTTCTCTGGTCAAGTTTTGTTTTGGAGTCCTTCCTTTGGCATTAGCTGTGCTCTGTCCATGAAATATATCTGGAAGAGTTGTTCTCATCCTTGGTTCCCAGGAAGAACCAAGATAGCAAAGGGGCTTTGTACTTCTTGGGGCTTGGAGCCCTGGAATTTGTTTTGGTTTTTTGCCCAGGGAAAGGCTATGGTAAGTTACTAGGAAAATTAGCCACTCATGTTACAGGCTCCAGAGCTACAAATAAATGCGCGAAGAATACAGGAAACATATAAAAGAAAAAAAAAAGATAAAAACCAAATGGCATCAGAGCAAGCCACCTGGGAAGTCACCCTGAGTGACATTTCTGCTTGCAGTACACGTCGGCGCTGACGTACGACGGGGTGCGGGTGATGGCCGAGGCCTTCCAGAACCTTCGGCGGCAGCGCATCGACATCTCCCGCCGCGGCAACGCCGGCGACTGCCTGGCCAACCCCGCCGTGCCCTGGGGACAGGGCATCGACATCCAGAGAGCCCTGCAGCAGGTTGGCAGCCGGGCTGCGTTGGGGTCTGGGCTGGGGGCACGGCTGAGCACAGCCTGAGGGTGGGGGAGGATGGCAGGGAGTGGCAGAAGCAGCGACACAAATCCCTTGGGATGAGGAGGAGCTGATCCCTCCGGAGCAGAGCGCTCTGAAAAGCTCAGGGGTGCATCCTGCAAACTGCTCTTCCTGGTACCATCTGATGTGTCCTTGCCTCTTCTGGCTTCTGTTGTTGTTCTAAAGCCAAAATATTATCCCATAAAATCAAGGGATCAACATGTCGTTGTTTCTCATAGAATGAGGAGAAAGCCTCCGAATTCCAAAGAATTAGAAGGTATTTATTTTTAACAATTTATTCTTTTTTATAGGGTTTCTTGCTAACAGCTACTTGATTGGTTAAATGACACAGCATTTCTCTATTACTATTGGATGAGATAGAGAGAGTATATTTTGAAAACACACAAGAAAATAGCAAACTAAAGTGAAAAACAGCACCTGTTGTTATGAGAACAAGAGATGCTTACAAAACTTCTATTAATCTTTCCCTGAGAACAAGAAATGCTTACAGAACTGTTCTCTTTGAAGGCAAACTGTTTTTTCCATGGGAAAGTTCAGGCCTGGTGCTGGATCTCTCTAAGGTTCACCAAATGTCAGCCCCACATGCTTATCTTTATGTTCCCTTCCCAAAGACACAGACCTGCTCAGACCATGGTTTTTTGCAGATTATTTGACTCTCAGTGAACTCACCTTCAGTTCCAGCCTGCTAATGAATGCATGTGAATTTTGCCTTATGTGTTGACTGTCACCAAAATGTTCTCAAAGTGCAGATTATAGCTTGTTTCATACTGTGAGGACTCATAAAAGTCTTAAGGGCAGCCATTTAGATAGTTTATTCCTCAAATTTGATAGTCTTGCTTTTTTCCTCCTGCATAAAATTTAGATTTTTGAATAAACAAAAATACAATGTGAAACTTACAGCAAGAGAGAAAAATAATTCACTCTTATCAAAGACTTACCGAGGTAGAATATTTTAAAATTTCATTAAATTTCAAGACTGACATTTACTTCTAGCACTTTTCTTTCTTTTCCTGACAGAAATAGATGGATTCCTTGCAAATACTGCTAGTTCAGTGTTATCCAAATATAGCTTATCCCATCTTCTTTCCTTAACTGTGAAGAAGGCAAGAAAAATAACATTTATGTGGTTCATTTGTATCATATGTAAAGTTCCCTCAAGTATCTTGTTTTGATTTGGTTTTGGCTTACTGGTACACAACAATTCCTTTAAAACCAAATCTTGCATCTGATTTGATTTTATTGCTTGGATTCAATTTGTTCCTAAGCCTGTCACTGACTTTCTGCATGACCTTGGGCAAATCACTGTCACAGCTTCTCCAAGCCCTTATAATAAAATCAGCCTCCCTGATGCATTAGGGAGATAGGTTACCTAATAAACATGAAATACTTGGAAGTCTTCTGGTGAGCAATAGCTTCTCCAGCATTTTTCTTTATTGAATTTATGAGAATAAGATATCAAAATTAGACAGCTAGAAAATACAATTTTTTGTGTGCATTGGAAAATCTCCTCTGAACTTTCCTTATATCTTCATTAAAACAATTTCAAAAGTCTTAATTTTCCAGCTGGAGTGACTTTGGGTGAAGAACACAAAGAGCCATTTACAAAAGTTGCTTCTTTACAGATGAAAAATAGTAATTTTAAAAAGGCTTGACCAGTTCAGTTGTGATGGTCAAAATAAAAGACTGAAACAGGCAGGGCAAGAAGCCTCCTAGCAAAAAATTTAACTATGAATTTGATAATCTTCCAGTATTTAGTAATGTAGCAAGAAAAAGGCAGATGGAAATAGAATAACTTATGATAAGATTGAAGGTTTGAGTTATCCTTTCTGTAAACTCTCATAATTAAGGCAATTCTTACAGCTATTCACAGTGTGCTTTCTCTTCACCTCCCATTTGTTAATACCTAATATTTTATAAGCTTTTTAAAAGCAAACGGTTTCTGTACTTGCTTCTACTCAAACATCTGGAATAAGCTCCCAAAGTGCCTTATTCCTGTTTAGTGTAGGAAGGAACCACAGAATCATAAAAACATTTAGGCTGGAAGATCTAAGATCATCGAGTCCAAACATTATCCCAGCATTTCGGAGTTCACTAAACCATGTCCTCAGCACTGCCACATCACACATCTCTAAAATCCCTCCAGAAATGGCGACTCCACCACTTACCTCCCTGGACAGCCCACTCCAATGCTTGAAAACCCTTTTGGAGAAGAAATTTTTCCTAATGTCCAATCTAAACCTCCCCTGACACAACTTGAGGCCATTTCCTCTTGTCCTGTTGTGCTGTCTGGAGGAATAGACTGAGCCCGACCTCACTGCAACCTCCTCGCAAGGATTCATGGATGGCAGGAACAAAGATGAAAAGAAATATTAACCATTCTTCATTTTATTTTAAAAACAGAATCTGGCATGTTGAAGGAGAATATGTGTTTTTATTAAAGATAATTACCTCTTTTCTTTTTCTGCAGGAAAAGGCCCACAAAACATTGCTTAAAACCACTACACTAAGGTGTCGATTGTAATTTGAAATGGTTATGATAATTTTAAACAAATTCTTCTTTTATCATTATGTGGTCAGCACATCTAATAAAGAGAAAGCTAGTCCCTAACTGCTGACTAACCCTGTAAGAAGGCCACAATAGCATCCTTCTGTTCCAGATGTCCCAGCAAAGAAACACATGCTTATCCACATCTTACACACAAATGTGCTGAAGTGCGCCATGTCTGCAGCTGATTTGACTGGTGCTTAGCACTGTTGGAAGTCAGTCTTCACTGTATTTTGCACTGCATTTTTGCATTTTGCATTGAATTTTTGCATTTTGCCTTGCATTTTTACATTTTGCAATGCATTTTTGTACTTTGCATTTACCTTGAGAGGATGGTGAATGGTGGAAAAGTTGTGCTGCGTCCTGCAGCATGGATAGCAGAGATCCCTTTTGCCGTTTCAGTGCCACATGGATATCACAGGATTAAGATTTCATTCACTCAGATAGAAGAAATTGATGCTGTAAACCTGCCTTTTAGTGCATACAAAGCTACAAAGCACAAGCACCTGTGACCTGAGCTTCAGAATCGGTCAGAACCTGAAAGGAAAACCAAAGGAGACGTGAAAAAAAGCAGGCTTGGGAGTGCTTAAGACAATGGTGCTTTTTCAGCACATCTATTTTTTATGGGCATGTTGTGTCTTGTGAAAAGGGAAGAGCATGTTTATCCAAATGTCACTAGGAATACGTTTTGGTTTGAAAGAGCTTCAGAAAATGCTGGCAGATGTTCATTTTCATGACAAACCTTTGGTACAACAGCTGGAAAACAAAAACGGCTTAACCAGATTAGCAACAGATTTCCTCTGTAGTGATACAGCCTCATTTCTTCACCATGGGTCTTTATTCTGAGGATCTCAGGGTGTCTAAAAAGACAGTTAAATACCTGTCCCCATTTTGCATGTGGGAAGAATTCAGTCACAGGGACAAGAGGTTTGTCCAAAGCAAGTGGAAAGGCAGAGAAAGAGCACTTCTCCAGGTGGTCTCCATAGAAACCCAGATCTGCACTCCTTTTCCCATCCCATCCTGGTCCCCACTGCCTGGTCCCCACACAGTGTGTGATTCCAGTCAGGGGCCCTTCTCCATTTCAGGCTGGGCACTTTTGCAGCAAGGGAAGTTCAGGGTGTGGGATGTGATGTGAGCATTGCTTCAGCTCGGCTGTGTTATCAGCAGAGATTTACAGTTCAAAGTTTCCTATGCAAATGTCAATACTAAATTGTTAGATTTTATTAATCTGGTGCAGAGGTAATTAAATCTGCTTCATAACTTATAGACTCCTTCCTATCAAAAGATGATGGCTGGGAGCTATGGTCATGGTTTCATATTTCCTCCTGATTTACAGTTCCTGATTTGAGCTCACAGATTCTGTATTTTGAAAATACAAAACCCCACAAACTCAAGGAGTTCAGAGCTGTTTTAGCTCACTGTCACATCCCAAGAGGTGATGGGCTCACATTGCCGATGTAGCTCTTAGGCTGTGCTATGTTTTAAACCACTGAGTTTTAAGAGAAAGGGTTTTTAAATGGAAGAGTTAGTTAAGAGGATGGCTGTGTCCGTGGCCAGGCATGCTGACGAGAGTGACCCTTAGTGACATGCCAGTTTCAGGCAGATGTGCTGCCTCCCCTGCATGGAATTGAGAGTAATGACTGCACTCAGCACCCTTCTTCCCCTGGCCTCTCACTGCTGCTCAATCACCACTGCATGAGAAGCTGACCAGTTTGCTGTCTTCATTGATGTTTATGTATTTAAGGTCCGTTTTGAAGGATTGTCTGGCAACGTTCAGTTTAACGAGAAGGGGCGCAGGACCAACTACACCCTCCATGTGATTGAGATGAAACACGATGGGATCAGAAAGGTAAAGCAGAGAGTGACCTGAAATCCTGTGTCAGATTCCAGCCCACGTTTGAGTGGCACTGTGGTTGGGTCTGGACAGGCATTCCTGCTCGTGAAGGTTTGTTTGTGGAGGCACAACAAGGGCATTCTCAGCTCCAGGCATGAGCAAAGCCAAGCACTAGGGAGGACTCCTGGTGTATTGCTAAAAAAATAAAACATTTGGAGGGTATTGTCAAGAGCAACAAGGGCACCTTGGGTGTGGCAAAAACTTTCCAGGATGCTAAAACTTGGTCAGTTCACCTTTGCTATTGGCACAGTGCATTGCAAACCCAGCTATAGGTCTGGCTTTTCCACTTTTCCAAGGATAAACAAAGGCAGAGCCAGGCAGAAGCTGTTTGCCCCAACCATTGTAAGTGAACCCTTTATGTTGACCTAATTCTGCTCTCCTTGAAGTGACAAAAGCTTTACCACTAACCACGTCCCAATAGCTACACAGACCTTTGTGCTCTTCTGAAGTCTTGATCCCTTTCTGTATCCCACACTCTTTGAAAAATCTGGCCCTGTTCAGGGATGCCAAGCCCTTGAAACATTAATCCTTTTGAAAATCTGACTCTGGGTGCTTATGTCCCACTTTAGATACCACGTGTTTGAAGAACAGAGAATAACTCAGTTATTCCTTGATAAAGGAGAGTTACTACATATTTTGGAAAGGGGCATTCTATGCATCTCCTCAGTCCCCTGAAAGATAAAAAACTTGTTTGAAACTAAGAAAAATGTAAATAATGAAAGTTTCATATTTACACTCCTATCTCAAGTTTATACTTACACCTGAGACCAGCAGGTATGAGATCAAAACCCCCCACAGCCAAGCGAAAAAAGGCAAATTTTCTTTGACAAATAAAATAAATGTCATTTTGAAGATGTTCAAAGCAGTCTTCCTCCACTGCAAAATATTCATAAGAGGACAAAGGCAGCATTGTGGCCAGTTTGGGTCTCTG
The DNA here is from genome assembly GCA_013397155.1 of Irena cyanogastra. Classification (NCBI taxonomy): domain Eukaryota; kingdom Metazoa; phylum Chordata; class Aves; order Passeriformes; family Irenidae; genus Irena; species Irena cyanogastra. The sequence goes on along the minus strand of VWZV01013691.1, from coordinate 983,538 downwards.
AACTTCAATAAGTTGGCAGTCTGGAGAGAATCTAGAGGAGATGAAATTCAGCAGCTGAATGTCTTGATTTTTCTATGTATTTACCATCAGAAATAATATTTGTTTGGAAGACATGTACATCATTGCTATGATGCATATTGTATTTTAGATCCACCAGGTTAGGGGTGCAAAGCAAACACCCATGTCTCCACTTTTGTTTCCCTAGGGCAGAGCTTCGAAAGCTCTTTCCTCACTTTCCATTCTTTTCGTCTGTGCAATGAAGAGTGATTAGAAGCCTGCATAGATTTTTTTTCTCCTCAGCTGATATGATCTCTAATCTGCCATCAGCAGGTTCATGGTCATGCCCTGGTTAATACCTTTTCTTACTGTGATAAGAAATTCCTTTCATATGAGCAGAGCTCGGGCAGCTTCATACTTACATGAGGTGATGGAAAACCTCTTATAAAATCAAGCCCTCCAAGTGGATAACCTCAGCCGTGATCTTCCTAGAGATATTTGCTGGCACTCTGCTTTACCTGGAAGGAGTGATAGAGCTCCCCAAATCCCTGATTATTATTAAGCAGAATTTAACCTTAGAGTTTGTCCCTTTACAAGTGTTCCGTTTATTCATAACCCCAAACTTTTTGACACTGGCACAGGACTGGGGGGAAGTTCTGACTTGATTTTTTGTCCTGTGTCTCAAGATGTCCCAAGAGTTAGTCCTGTATTCATGCAGGCTTTCAGCCACAGGATAATTTTTCATCACCCTCTAGCACCTGCACGTGCAGCAGGCAAGCTCACCATTAGAATAATTTTGGAAGACACACAGGGGAAGTGTGAACTCTCTTCATAGGAATGGCAACAATCACCAGTACAATGTGATAAATGTTTTTGCCTGCATATAAGCACTGCGGTACTGTAGCACAGCATGCACATTATTATTTTCAAGCTGGAGGCACAGTGGATGGGGAATTTCCCTGTCCCCCTCACCAAAGACGTGAAAAACCAGGAGAGGAGATTTCTGGCTGGGTATGAACATGCAGAGAAGGCTGATCTGGCTTGGATGACCCTGTTACTGTGTCTTGGTTAATACTCCAAAGACATATTAATCCTGGTTTTGTATTGGGCAGATTGGTTATTGGAATGAAGATGAGAAGCTGGTCCCAATAGCCGTAGATACTCAAAGTGGCAACGAGTCTATGAGCCTGCAGAACAGGACCTACATAGTCACAACTATCCTAGTAAGTGTCATGACTTCCATCCCAGCTCTCCCTCTCCCCCTTCTCCCTGATGTGCAGGCTCCGTCTTCCCACTCGTGAGCCCTTCTTTGTATTATGTCATTTTTATAATAACAATAATAATAATAATAGCACTTACTGTTTCCTGCCGGCTCCATAAAGGTATCTTCAAATTGCTGTGGCTAATTAAGTAGGTATTAAAGAGCTCTCATGCTTAAGTATAGAAAACACAAAAGATTATGACAAGATAGTAGAGACGTCAGCACAGGTAAATCAGGAACATTGTACCTGTGCTTTGTATTTATCCCACAGAATGGGGGCTGCAGTTTTGGGAAGGATAAGCTGTTTTGTTCAGAGAGGCTGAATCATTGCTTTAAAAGCAAATCTCCACTGTAATCGTGAGGGAATAATAGGTAGCCCACAATGTATGGTATCATGTATTGTGTCATTGTATACACTTCTCTGCAGAAATGTGAAATATTACTAATTTGTTTGTTGATTGCTTACTGGGAGTCTGCAGAGAAGGCACAATACCCAAACTGAGTTAAACAATTTAAGGCTCTCTCCTGTCCAGCAGATTTGATTCTCCCTGTGCCCACACAGGCAGGCATGCCTTTAAAAATTCACAGCTCAGATACATTAAATGCTCCTTACACTGAGATGTTTGTTGCCCAAATCCCGCCAGCTATTTCATTTCCCTCAGGTCCACCACTGCAGAAGCTGCACACAGATTCTGCATGAACAAAAAGAATATGTCACAATACAAAAAATCAGACTTTGTACCTTCTAGAATAAGCCCACGGTGTGTTGGCCGTGTCCCTTGGCACAGGAACACAAAGCTAGAGCTTTGCAGGGCGACCAGACGCTGGCCTGCAGCTGGCGTGCGCCTCTGGAATGAGGAGTGGGGCTCAACGTTGCTCTTCTGTGTGCCAGGAGGACCCGTATGTGATGCTCAAGAAGAATGCCAACCAGTTTGAGGGCAACGAGAGGTACGAGGGCTACTGCGTGGAGCTGGCCGCCGAGATTGCCAAGCACGTGGGCTACCACTACCGGCTGGAGATCGTGCGCGACGGCAAGTACGGAGCGCGGGACCCCGACACCAAAACCTGGAACGGCATGGTGGGAGAGCTCGTTTATGGGGTGAGTTTCCAACCTCTACATTTAGCTGTTGTTGCCTGGGATCACATTCGAGCCCCAGAGTTAGAAGGAGTCCTGCCCCCTCTGGCAGCCTGAGCTCTCCAGAGGACTGCAGCTCAAACAATCAGCCCAAGTAAAATGTTTTAATTTAGGGAGAGACGGCACATTCTGTGCCTATGGAAATGTCAAAACGTTTCCTTTCAACAGTTCCGAGATTCTTTTTCTTTACATTTTTAGAAGAACAAGTATCGAAAGGTCATGCTTTCCCACGGGTAGAATCTCCAAATTGTACTCTATTTTGTATTTGCATGGTAATGGCGGGATGAAAGAAGAAAAAGATTTCAAACACTTAGCACATGAGTGGTGAATAGAAGGATGAGATTACTTTCTGTCCAGCCACTCATTTCCATCATCAGGGACGTACACCTGCACCCTACACTTCTAAACCTGGTTTGGTCTGGTAGTTCATACTCTGTGATGTTTAGGTCATCCCTCAGACAGAGGGGTCTAATTTCCCTTTCCCTACGAGGGAAATCATGCAGGGAGCATCAATTCCCAAGTCCATGTGAGACTCTGTTGGAGTGGGGATGATCTGTCTCCTGATGGTAGCTTCCCTGTAAATGCATTTCCCTCTCCATTTTCAAGATGGATTGCAAAATTAGTGGAGATTGCATATCAATGTTGCTGGAACATTTTTCCTCTTCTCCTGCATCAGTTATGCAATCAAAAGGCAGTTCCTGATAGAAGTAAACATCCTGACATCCTTTTTCAGGAGATTGGCCTTTCCTTGCCTCTTTTGATGTCTGGATGATAAAGCTCTTTTGGAGAAAATCATCTTCATCAGATTGTGACATCAGTGGATAAATCAGATGAGAAGAGCTGGGTGGCTGCAAAAAGAAAGTGCTGTGATTTCAAAACAGATCTGGTAATCAATAGTGATAAAATGGAAATAATCCACCAATATTATGGGCTTCTTCTTTTTAACCTTTTTCTTGGAATTGGTTTTGTCTGATTTCTTCTGAGATAGCGAGGTTAAACAGAGATCAAAGGATCATACACTGCACTTAGTAGACGCATTTTATTCCCAGTCTGAAAATCTCTTTTCTGTCTCCTTTTTTCAGAGGGCAGATGTGGCTGTGGCACCATTAACCATCACGCTGGTTCGAGAAGAAGTTATAGACTTTTCCAAACCGTTCATGAGTTTAGGTATATCAATAATGATAAAAAAACCTCAAAAGTCCAAACCAGGAGTTTTTTCCTTTCTGGATCCTTTGGCCTACGAGATATGGATGTGCATTGTTTTTGCCTACATTGGAGTGAGCGTTGTCCTCTTCCTGGTGAGTCGCTTCAGCCCTTACGAGTGGCACACTGAGGAATACGAGGAGGGACGGGACCAGCCAGCCAATGACCAGACAAATGAGTTTGGGATATTCAACAGCCTCTGGTTCTCCCTAGGAGCTTTCATGCAGCAAGGATGTGATATTTCTCCAAGGTGGGTTGCCTTCCCCAATGAAACTTCTTCCAGCACTCGTGGTTAAATCTTTCTGTGCACTTTGAAGCTGAATGGGTTCTGCTTTGACCTCCCTTCCTTAATCAAAGTGTGGTTTTGTGAATCACTTACAGACTCAGAAAGGATCCAAAGGTTCACAGGTCTCACAGCTGTGAACTTGGGACCTCAAACTTGATGCCATGAAAATACCATTTAAATTTTTCTTGGAGAGTTCTTTTGTGGGAATTTACAGAAATTATAACAAGCTTTTCTAAAGCCACCCAAATGCAATCAAATGTTGTCAGTCATTTATTTTGTTGCTAGTAGAAATAAGATGATTCTAGCATTATAGGGAAGATAGAAACTTCCAGTAAGGTAGGGAGAAATAATACAGCAGGTGCTCAATGAAAGGTTATATGTGTCAAACATTATGGAGCACAATGAGTGGCTTAATTGTTACTGGCCTTTAAAAAGGTTAGAGAAAGACCAAGTTTCATCCTGCTTCCCATTTCAGCCAATAGTTCTGCTGTCTGAAAGTTCAGTAGGACCCAACATCCAAAGTGTTCCTAAAGGGGCTTTCTGGTGAATGACTCTTGTGATTTACTTACATAATTTTTCCTTCCTTTTGGAGGCTTTGTCTCCCTTCTCTTCAAAGGAAGTTTCATCCAGAAATACCTGCATTATGGGTGAAGACAGTGGGCAGAGGTTGATTTCCAGCCTGCTGTGGTGGCATCAGAGCTCAGGGGATGAGAAGGAGGCACAGCTCCGTGGACAAGTGGAGATAACTCCGTGCAGCTCAGCACAGCTCCCCTGGGATGGCAGGGAAGACTGAGCACCAGCTTTTTGGCTATCAGATGCCAATTAATCCAAATGTTAATGAGCTTGTGATAGCAGGGAAGTAACAGCTTGCAGAGCACTTTGATAGTGACAGCCTTTATGAATAAGTTTTATTATCTGATCATTGATTAGTAGGAGACCAGGCAGAGAATCCAGAAAGTCTTTTTAACAGAGGGAATTTCAACTTTATTGCTGTCTTGTAACCAGCCCCCTGTGTTAGGATCAGGTTATTGTGATTTTTATTCTCATTGTTGCTTTTGTCATCATTATTTTTATTTAGGAAAGAGAGTATCTTCCTTTGAGGTCCTTTCAGTAGGTGGTTTCTGATCCAAGGAGGAGCAGGGAGAGGTGAAAAGCTGAGGCTTTGAGGAATAGCAACTTTGGTAACATCTTTAATAAAAAGTGTCAGGGAAAGATCAGTGGGTTTGATTCAGCTAACAAGATTTGCTCTAGCTAAATAACATGCTTTGAATCACCGTTTCAAAGTGTGGTTTTATTTTGCTTTGAAATGGAAAATGAGAATTATTCCATCATTGTTATTTTAATGTTGGTTGATTTAATCATCCTGCTAATGAAAATTACAATTTCATTGAAACCAGTAGTTTCCCATGGAACACAAGAGCATTTTCTGACTGCTACAACTATTGGCAAGATGATAAAAACTTGAAAATTAAATACGGGAATTATTATAACTCCCAGTACTCTGAGTACAGCTCCTTGAGATGGTTGTAAGGGTAGAGGGACATTTCTGTGTGATGTGAAAGCCAGGAGGAAGCAGAAGAGTGAGAATTTCTGTAGGATGTTGTTGTGCAGAAAGGCTTTGAGCCTGCTCCATATTTCACATGTATTTTTCACAGGAACCCAGTGCAGGATTTCTGTGACACATCACTTAGAAATGAACACTTGGTAGAATGACACTGTGGGCAGGTGGGGATATCTGCTCTAGTCTAATGTATTTCCTATGTGGTTGCTTCTAAACTTGTCACTACTATCTCTCAGCATCTCTCTCCCCAGTAATGCATTAACCAACATAAATAGCTTCTGTTGTACATCTGTTCTGTCATTCTCTCCCCAGCAGAAAGGAGCAAGTGCAGGGGTGTATTTTGTTTTTGTAGAGGTTTTTGGGTTGTTTATTTCAGTTTTGTTTTGGAAAGGACCAGGGGAAATTTGTCTGAAGGTTTGTTTTTTTTTCCAGAGCATGCTTGTTTTAAGTGCATATGCCACTATGTATTTATCATTAAAAAAAAAAAAAAAAAGAGTAAGATCAAAACCACAGACACACCACTCAGCACAGCGGGTGGTGAGGTTTGCAGCAATAACTTGCTCTTGTAAATGTGCATTCCTCAGTCTCAGACCAGTCCCCAGGGAACTTCAATGCCCCAAAGAGAGAAAAATTTGCTTTTGAAGGAAAGTGTTGTCCTTTTTAAGGACAGTCTTACTAGGCAGAGCTTTAAACAGGCTTTTAAGTGCACTGGGGACAACCTACCAAGGATTTTAAAGACACACTGTGAATTTGGTGACCTGTGGATGGCCAAGAGAGAGCAGAGCTGTGGGTGACCTGCTCATTTGCAGGAGGTCAGCTGGTACCCTCGAAGCTCTGCAGCCTTTATACCTGGGCATCAACTGGGTGAATGTGACAAAGGGCAGGCAGTAACCAGGCATGGAGAGTCCCAGGTGGAGGTGGTGGCAGTCTGTGTTGTGCCTTTGGATGCTGAAACACGAGCATGAGCAAGGAATCCATCCAGGAATGACTCAGTGGTAAATGCTTCAAAGCAAGGGGCTGCGAGCTCTCAGACATTTCCCCCAGGAGTGTGTGTCCACCTTCTGCACCATCACTGACCAGTGGCCCCACTGGGAGTGGAACAGTCCTTGTCACATGGACTGATTTGTCCTGGTTGAGGTGAGACAGCCCCTGTTGTTGCCATTAAAGCTCTCAAAGCACGGGCTGGTACCCAGCAGGTCAGGGAGAAGCAACAGCTCAGAGCTGTGCACAGCTCCAGAGTGACAGACAGGAATCAGTGAATCTGAAACGGGCCATAAACCATTAGGCTTTGCTAAGTGCCACCTTAGCTTCAGAAAACGGTCATGAAATTGCAAAAGCACTCATTAAACATGAAATACAGACCCAGAAAGGAGCTTCTCAGAGGTAATAAATAACCCGCAGCCAATAGCCAGAACCTGTGGAAAGAAAAATGTGAAGTAAATATGACTCACATTGTACCATTTTCAGAATTGTAATTTGATAAATTGTCTCAGAGCTTAAAATAACCACAGTGTGTAGCAGCTGTGGGGGGCAGGACCTTGCTGAAGTCCAGCACGTTGCTGCCATTCCTCGCTTAGGATGGACCTGGGGCCTTTGAGGAGACTGAGGGGATGCTTGGGCTTCCCGACCTCCTGCAGCAAAACAAGGCATCAGAATTTTTCATCTTCTCCATCATTTTCTGCAAAATAAATAATTTGACTGTTTTGAAAATGATGGAAAAACAGGGAGCAAAATAGCATCTCTTGTCAGCTTCCTATCTTGACCTTCTGCTTCTTGTTACCACAAAATATGTTGCTTCATATGGTTTGAGGCCAAAAGAGACTTCTTGTATATTGGGGACTATTAAATTTAATCCATTTATTCTTTCTGTGACTCAGAAAATTTATGTTTGACTAAAATGAAATACATTTGGTTAAAACATATCTTCCAGAAAGGCATTTATTCTTCACTTGAAAATACCATGAGCTGGAATAGACAGTTACTGTCAGCTGAGTTGACTGTAGAAACCTTGTCCTATCTCAATTTTGGCAGGTGGATAAATGTCACACAATATCACCTGGCAGATGCAGACATCATTTGTGCCTTGCCAGAGGAAAATTAAATAAAGATCTCCAAAAATTAGCCCAACTTCTTGGCACCTCTCTTTATTGTTGAAACAAAAAGTTTTAGTTTACATATTTTGAATTCAGATTAAAATCTGCTGTGAATAGAAGGGAAATGCATACTCGTATCATGGCACACTACAGTATCTTGTCATGATACCTGGACAACACAGCTTGAAATCACTCATAATAATGTGACTCCTTGAGAACAGAGCTGAAGATGTCGTGGTCAGTCTGTGCTGGGAGTGAAATGGTGGATGAAGCTTTCATCCCAGCTGTGTCTGAGAGAGAGACTGGACAGGGATATTTTGGGAGCATCAGCAGGGCTGCCTGAGCAGGGAGAGCCTCTGTGCTCCTCTGTGCAAGGTGGGAACAAGCATTTCCACTGCTGGGGTCACACCAGTGTGCCCTAAAGACTGTGGGGTTCAGTGTGTGCAGGGAGATGTGGCACGAGGTGCAATCCACCCTCCAGCTGGCTTGGGATGAAGAGTTAACCAGGTCTTCCCTGGCTGCAGAGCCCAGCCCAGAGGCTTTGCAGGGTGCAGTGGATTGTGCCAAGGAGTGACCTGGCTGTGCTGAGCAGGGAGGTTTGCTGGCAGAGATGATGAATGACTGCACTCCCAGGCAGGAGGGAGAGAGATGGATGCTGGCTGCTCTCCAGTCAATAGATACCATCTATTATTTATAGGCATCTTGTGGATGTGGTTATTTGTTTTTTGTGACATGGAAACAGTGCTCTGGCTGATCCACACAGTGTGCTCGTGTTCACTGCTCCTCCTCAGTCTCTCTGCTGCACTCCATCAGAGTGGTTTGTCTGGGGAAGAGCAGACAAGGTATTTATTATGTACCTGTAATTAATGCTGAGCATTTTCCTCTGCTCTTTTTCCTGTTTATTTGCGTTTCTTTTTAGCCCAATTGCAAAAAGTCACAGGAGACTTCAGATTTTGAAAGACAGCAGCATTTTAAATTGCATCAAGATCTTCCCAATACTGAAAGAGTTTAGCCAGTTTTTGGGCAAAATCTAAATCAGAAATTAATTAAAATTAAAAAAAAAAAAGTTGTGGGAGTTTTTGGGTTTTTGTTTTTTAGTGAAAGGTTTGATTTGGATTTTTTCAAGGAAATTATTTCTGTTCCATCCTTTGTAAACTTACATTTGCAGGGTACTTACTTATTTTGCTAAAAATTTAGCATTGGAGAAATTAGAACCAGCTGCATTTAGCAATCAAAAGGAATTTAATTCCTTCCTGAAAAGAAGGCTGAGCAGGGGGATTTATCTGATGACTCTTCTTGATTTCAGCAAGTGTCTTCTCTGACACTCCAAGCATCTGCCTTGGAAATGGTCTCAGATTGCACCAGGGTAGATTTAAATTGAAGTTCAGGAAAAATTTCTTCACTGGAATGATGGTCAGGCATTGGAACAGGCTGCCCAGGGAAGTGGGGGAATTGCCATCCCTGGAAATGTCAGAAATGCATGTGCCTGTGGCACCTGGGGACGTGGGTTAATGGTGAATTTTAATGGCAGTGCTGTGGTGATGGCTGGACTCGATGATCTCAGAGAGCTTTGCCAGCCTTAATGACTCTGTGGGGACAAAGCTGGGGTTCATTCATTTGTGGTGGTTTGCTTGAACTGGTGAGCTGACTTTCTTTGGGAATAAAAGTAAGGAAATCAGGGCTTCAACTTCTGGAAAAGTCTCCTTGCCTTATAAAAGTGTATCAAACGATGTTGCAATTATCTCTACCTGGCGGAGTTAATTATGTCCAGGGAGAGCAAATTCAGGTCACAGGGTAACAGCAGCACTTGCAAATCACCAGGAACTGATGACCACACTTATTTCTAAAACACACTTAACCAGGGGAAGTTGCTCACCAGAGGAACAGCTTGACAAATTGCACAATATTCAACTAAACATTCCCCTTTGGAGTCTGTGCACTTCCATGGCAACCAGAGTGTGGCAGCCAGGGGAAAATGGAAATTCTTTTAAAATAATCGTCCTTGCTATCCTTTTTTTTTCATTTGGAAAGAAGGAGGAAATAACCAACCAAGAGAGCATTGTTGGAAAGACGCAATTTCTTCTGTAAAGGAAAAAATTAGTCTTTTGAATTTGCACATCTGCCAGCTGAAAATGTCTAAATGCTGCAGAGGTAATGAATGCTTCCTCCACTGACCTGCTGCTTCCTCAGGATGCCCTTTCAGGCGTATCTAATCACTCTCCCACAGCTCTGATTTTGGGCCTTCAGCACTGAGGTTGCTGGGGGACAGCAAGAAATTTGCTGAAACTCCTCCCATTGAGTGACAGATTCACTAATCGTTCCACCAGCTGTGTTTAAAATAAGTCATCAAACACTTCATCTAAAAGCAGATATATTAGCCTAAAAATACTTTTGCAATTTCTTTCTTCAGGGCTAAATAAATGTTTCTTGTGTTTTTCATTGCAAACAAAGTTGAAAAGAGCAAGGGAGAAAGTGCATTTCCCATTTTTTTTAATATCTTGGGAAGTTTTGTCTGAAAGAGGGTAGATTTGGAATAGATAGGAGGAAGAAATTCTTGCCTGTAAGGGTGGTGAGGCCCTGGCACAGGGTGCCCAGGGAAGCTGTGGCTGCCCCATCCCTGGAAATGTTCAAGGTTGGGTTGGATGGGGCTTGGAGCAACCTGTGAAAGTTGTCCCATGGCAAAGGATTGGAATGAAATGAACTTGAATATCCCTTTCAACCCACACTATTCTGTGTCCTCTGACATGGAACTGGAAGGTGCTGTTTGTGTTTCTAATGCTGGGCACTGACTCAGGGTCATGAGGAGCACTGAGATTTACAGGGCTGCCCTCTGACACTCACAGCCTTCTCCTGACTGCAGCAGGAGACTCTCTGAGCCTCCAGGGACCCCCTGTGATGCTGTACTCAAACTTGCTGATTTGCAGTCAGTAAGAGAAGCAGAGTTTTTTCCATTTCTTTTCCTCCTGATAACGAGTTATTCCTGAGCAGTCGGCTCAGCTGGGCTCTGCAGTCAAGGACTCTGTGTGCTTGTGTCTGTCTAATAGTTAGGTCCACTGCCAAATGTTTTTGTCAAAGAATAATGGTTGTGAGGAGCTGAACAGCCTCAACTTCCCTCAGGTGCTGTCCTCTGCAAGGCTGCCTGTCACACACTGCTTTAATGTTGGCACTCCAAAAAAATATTGTAGCTGAGAAGCCCTGAGCATGTTTTCACAGGGAAGCCCCACTTAAAGAAACTCTTCCATATGCTGTACATTACTTTTGTCAGCACTGAGATATCATGTGCACGCTCACTGGATACACATTTGAATGAGCTTTGAACTCCTTGATTCAAATTGCTCTGGCTGACAAAACACAAAAAGCATCCACAGCTGCTCCTTGCTGGTATCACCCCCACAGCTGGCCTTCCAGTGGGAGGCTCAGAGTTCTGCCTTTATTCCAATGGAATTTGGCATTTATGGGACTTATTCTGCTTTTGTCTCAGATTTCATCCCAACTACTTGTCCTTGTGACTGGGAAAGCACCATACCCCCTTTTCATGAAAGTTCAGGAATGCATTTGCTCACTGAGCAATTCCCACTGTAACACCCCAAGATGGTGAGCAGGTAAAGACAAATTTGTTGAAATAGGACAGAGATACTGTGTTATCCATTGTGAAAGGCTTGAGGAAGCCAAGTAACTGGGAAAAGCAAAATGTGAGTCCTGCTAAGAAATCGGGGCAAAAATCCTTGTGTGCTTGGGCAGGGTCTGGAGCTGGAGAGGGCAGAACCTGGTGTCACCTCTGAAGTCCTCCATGCTGTCTTGGCCTTCCTTCCATTTCCACATGGATCAAAGGAGCAGCTGGAGAGCAGCTGGTTTATGCTCAGATGGCAGGAAAGGGCACACAGCTCGTGCACACAGCCCTTTCCTTAAACAGCAGCAGCACACTTGATGGCATTCAATCTATTTAATAAAATCATGCAGTAATTCTGATTAGTGCCTACCCAGAAGAGTTGCTGCTTACCCTCAGATCCAAAGGCTAAGCAGCAATAATCCAATCATGGTAATCATAACTTACTACTTTGATCTTCAGATAAAAGAGTCTATAGAAGTGCAAAAGTGTTACATCGCCGTTATTTGGACAACTTCAAAGCATGTTTTATACACTAATGAATTCTCCCAACTAAGTCTGATGAGGAGTAATAGAAGGCGAGTGTGTGAACAGAGGAGTAGAAGGGAAGGAGATGAGTCCTCATGTGGTGGAAGGAAAAGGAAAAAAATGAGCACTTGTACCCTGTGTATAGGTGTGAGACGTGATGGAGAGTCCACAAGGGTCCAGCTGCAGGAGCCAAGTGCACAGGATGCTCTCCCATAGGAGGAATTTTCTCTCCTCTCATTTCTTGAAGCTTGTAATAAGAAGCAAAATCTCAGGCTGCAGAGAGGAAAACAGAGAGAGGGGGCAGCTTTTCATCTCAGCAGTGCTTCTGAAGCCTTAAAAAAAAGATTTAAAAAATCACCAAATGGATCTGAGCAGGTGAAATAGGGGGAGCAGAAACACTGAACATGTTTTCTCTTCACAGTTTGGGAGTTTTAATGTTAAAACACAGGCACACCTGTGTGCACATAAAGCTCTTCTAAAAACACTGTCTGGGGAGAGCAGATTCATTCCTCACCACTTCTACAAGAGATGTAGTACGTCCCCATACAAAAAAGAAAGGCTCAAAACTGAAACTAGAGAAAATCCAACTTATACTGTCTTGGCGAGGAATCACATTTTAAATTAGAAATGAGAGATAAAATGAAGGGAATATTTGGTGATATTGCCAGAGTGAATATCTTCCAGTGCAGAAAATACTCTCCTTCTAGAGCAAAGTGTTTCTGTCATCAGATTGGGAAATCTGACAAAAAACAGGAAAAAAAATAAAGCAAAATGGACCAAGGCCAGACACCTTGGAAGAAGTCTGAACTAGGCTATTGTAGCATTATTGCCCAGAAGTCTCAAAAATGGAGCTCTCGTGTGAGCAAATGCAGATGGCTAAAGAGGATCTTGAAAAAAATGAAGAACTGGTAGCATAAAATCCTAAACAAATATTAAATCTTTTTTGGGGAAAAAAAAAGCTTTTTCATCAAGTAAGAGAAAAGTCTCTTTGAAGAAGAGACTGTGGGAGACCATATGGAATCCAGCAACTCAGTAAAGGACATTGGCACAATAGGCTGTTGTTCAGAAAGAAGGATGAGTGCTGTTAAATTTGGGGCCACCTGAGGTTGAGGAAGTTCCCGAATAATGAATCTCCTGGGGCTCTCCAGCAACTGCTTCTGACAAAATTTTATGCTTGTAACCTTGTGAGTTTTTCTCAGCAAAGTGAACAAATGTCATCACAGTGAGAAAAATACATGAAGAGCCTTTTTTACAGTGAAATTTTTGCTCAAAGGCATGACAGGAGTTGGGGTTTTATTCCTTGTAGTGATAGCTGGCAAAACAGCAGAAGAGGGATGACTTTGCCTTTCTCTGGAGCTGCCAAGCAGCCCAAAGTGACCATGTGTTTCTCAGCAAATCACTGTCTAAAGGTTCATCCCTGAAGCCACCCTGTGTGCCCCAGGGAGAGGCACATTGTGCTGTACTTCAGAGGGTAACAGTGCCTGTCTTCAGATCTACCTCTCTGCCTTTCAGCTACACTTTTATTCTTCCTTAGGGTCCCACCTCATCCCTCTATCCTGGTCCTGTTGTACTGTTTCTAGCTGCCCTCTGGAAGAATTGAGTGTGTTATCCTGCATTTTTGGGGTTAAACATCTCATTTCAGCAGCCAGGGATGCTGTGCAGGGATGGCAGGTCCCTTGAGTGAAGGATTTACCTCAGTCCTGCAGTTCTGCTCTGTTGGAGTATTTTTACGGGTCCTGCTGAAGTTGAAGAGGGCTTGCTGGCCATGTCAGTCCATGTTTGCTTGGCATCTAGTGCTTCCAACACTCCACTAGCTGAGCAGGTGAGTTGTGTTTGTTGGGTATCCACAGGCACCGTTTTGGGTCGGCTGAGGACACACAAGGGCACAACCTGCAAAGTGCTGTGGAGTGCACACATCAGCCCCTGCATGGCTGGGCCCATTTGGTGCTGCCTCTGCCTGTTGGGATTGAGTGTCTCAGGAAGGGGAATTGGGCAAAGCAGGAGCTCAGAGGTAAATTCCACCTGGTGGCCAGCGCTTCAGGCCACGCACCCAGGACAGGTTCATAAATGTGATCCATCCTCTTCTCCCACAGCTGGGAGCTAAATTAGAGAGGTGAAGTAAGCCATCCAGGATTCCATAAAGTAGCAGGGCTTCACAGGGAACAGAAAAACCCAGCTCCTGGATGTTGGTCCTCTGATTAGGCTTAGGCACCTCTTGCCTGTCAAAATGCCAAGTGAATGTCTGGAAAACAGCACGGAGCTGCTCCATGCAGTCATGCTTATACTTAGCACTGCAGTAATCCAAGGCCCAATGAGTGCAGAACCACAAGTGGCATGATGCATTTCTGACTAAGCAGGAAAACTCATTTTAGAATGAGGTTTTGCCCATTAAAGGGAAATTGAAGGGGGGGAAAGTGCCAACATAATCTGCAAAAGAAGAGATGAAACTGTAGGAGAGAGAGCATATACTGCTGTCCAAAGCCATTATCTTAGTCAGAAAGAAACAGTAAATAAGCCATGATTTATAATTAATGCCTCACAGATATACATCCCCCCATTGAATCTGGGAGATCCTGTGTATTTGCAGAGATCACATTCAGTTGATGCAATATTTACACCATGAACAAGGCCCCTTCTTAAAGGCACTTCTGCTGGGATTCCATAATCCATACTGCCTCCTTCCAGCACCTTGGCTTTGGGGCTCAGATGGACTGGCAGGGTTTGCCTGAAATCACAAGAGCAGATCTCCAGCCCATATACAAAAATTAAGAAACTCTTAATTTTTTTTTCCTTTTCTTTTTAACCAGAATTAGAGAAAGAGAACCAGGACAGAGCCAGCATGGGACTCTCAGTACCTGTGCACCCTCAACTTCCTTACCCTGTCTCCCTGGTTAGTGTTACCCACAGGGAACCAAAATATGCAGCTCTTAGCTCTGCAGAAAAGTTGTGAGAAATAAAGAAAGAATATGTACCTCTGGGAGAGATAAATGAGAATATCAGTGGAAAACATTCTTACTTCTGTATTTGTAAGGGTTTTCTTGACACTGCATGTTAAAACCCAGCACTGCAGTCAGGGCTCCAAACTCTTGTACCAGGAGCTAGGATTCAATAAAAAGTAAAAGTAAGGTCATATGGCCAGAAAATTAGTAATGCAGCATGAACAGAGAAACTTGCATTATGATCCCTTGAATTTTGTGGCAAACAGTTGTGAGCTCATTCAAAACTCTCCATGGCACAGCAGACAGTAAGAGGATAAGAGCTCTGCAGTCTGTGCATGATGGATGCACCCAGAGCTGATCCCAGCTCCACAACCCCACACTGAAATTCTTCCTTTGCCTTTTGAGCAAATCTGGGGTTTGTGTCAGAAATAGAGGTAAAGTGGTGAGACCAACCATGCCAGGTGGTCTGTGACACAGAGGAAAAGCAAAGCTCTTTACATTGACACAGTTTAATATTGAAAATTTGCTTAAAATAAGAGCAAAACTGCTGCAGAATGTTTGCAATTAATCCACTACTGAGTCAGATTTCAGCTAGAACCATGGCATTGTCTAGATCACTATCAAATTCACAGAGTAGTGTCAGAGATCAGAGGCTCTGTGTGGGTAGAAGACCAAAAGTGGATTTGACCCACAATCAGTAGCACAAGCACAGAAGAGCTTTTCTTTCAACAGTTTTGCATAAATTCATTCAGTGACAAATATGTCAGTTGAGCAAGTGAGCCTTTATTAGACCTGAATTTAACAGCAAATCTGGGAAATCCTCCCAAAGCAGCTATGGCTTCAGGATCCCAGATTTGCACTTCTAATTAAAACACTGTCAGTTTAGGTGCAATTCTCCATAAGGAATGGATTTGAGGAGGGGGAAGGGAGAAGTGGGAGAGAACTGAGATGGTGCTTGAGCAGTTTTCCAAGGAGGTTTACTCTGTATATTTTCTGATGATCTTGTTAATATTTTTTTGCAAAAATGTATTGTTCTCTTCTAATAGATGGCAAAGCAGAGGCAAACTCCTGCTGGCTTTTCCTACCTTCCATGAGGGATAAGATCAAAGAGAAAATTGTTTGATCGAGGATTGCATTTTGTTTTAAGAAATGAGATTATAGATGCATGATTTTCTATTTCTGTATGAATCCATCAATGCTAAGGCTAAAACATTAGAACAAATCTCTTCCTGGGAACAAAGGGAACTTACAATTCCCTTCTGTGCTCCGCTGGCAAAATGCAGTTACTTTTGCAAGGAAAGGTTTTTAAAAAGTCATGTATGTAAAAAAAAGCTAAATTATTACTTTCAGCTTGGCCCTCTGCAGTATTTTTGTTGGGCAGATTTAAAATGGCACATTTCAGAATTATCTTTTTAATTATATATGCAGAGGTAAGGATATAATGTACTATAAAAGCTGAAAGAAAATTATTTGTAAGAGAAAGCAGAAACAAAATTGTTTACCATGTTAAAATTTTAGCATTTAGCCTTTTAGAAATTAAACTATAAGTAATAGCACAAGGCAAAGCTTGAACAGACCCAAAACAGCCATTTGCAGAGTGCTACTTTTAGAGGACATTTGCAACCGTTATCTTTGCATTCCAAATGAGAATATTAAGGTTTTATTTACAATTTCAGAGTTTTCCATGGTCCTGAAATCTTGGTTTCCAGCCAGCTCTAATTTTAAGTAGATTGTGCACTGTGGATAATGAGGGCAGAGTATTTACTACTTACTCCTGCAAGGGTAATGATGGAAAGGAGCATCCTGTTCTTGCCAGTTCTGGGAGGCACAGGCAGGATCCCAAGCCAGGGAGAACAGTGGGGGTGTGTTACTTTACACAGCACAGGGATAGAAATCAAGATATCTTATTTTGGATTGTGTAGGAAAGAAGAGACTAGGTGCAGAAGAAATAACACAGGTTGAAAAAAGTACAGTCTGGTCCATTTAGATATTTTACCCCTTTTTGCACCCTATTCATGAAAGCCTCTAACACTGTTACCCTTGCTTATTTTAGTCCAATTGTTTTAGACCCTGCTATTTGCAAGGATTACAATGATAATGAACATGAATGAATCCAGAGGTCAAATAGACAGATCCAAATATCTGAACCTTAGCACATCCACTCAGCAGGGAGCTGATTCCTGCATGTTATGCTTGAGCAGGTACAGGGACTCGTCCTCATGCAAGAGGATTTAAACCCCACAGCACCCATTAGTGAAAAGAACTTGAGCCAGGGCTCAAGCTGACAAACATTTGTTAGTGAAGTGCAAGGTCATTTTTTGTTACCTAGCTCCAGAGTGAGACTTTCAAAACCTCACAGTGACTTCAAAGTACAAAACATATCTACTCCTCTGTGACTGCTCTTACTAGAGCATAAACAAAATTCTCAGTCCCACTGGGTTTTGACCAGGCTTTTATCTCCCTAGTGTTGAAGTCACTAATGTCAAAAATCAGAGATTTTCTCCTAAATTACAAAGGCATTTTGCAAATGTGTCCCATGATGGAGGCACTGCTGTTCCTCTGCTGGGTCTACAGAAGAAGCAGAACAAGGTGGTAACAGATATTGCCTTTGCAAGCACTTGCCATGGTAAGCAGGCACTGGCTCAGTCTAAACAGACAAGAGAAACCCAATTTGTTCTGTTCAACCTGTGTTCACTGCTCCTGAGCCAGGATGTCACATGGGATCACAGCTGCTGGTGTGGTGTTCATCATGGCTATCATTACATTCTTTAGTGATCTGCTCTGTCCCCTCAGATTCTCCATCACTGGCCAGCTCTCCCTTGTGCTAAATGCTGCACAGCCATGGAGCAAAAGGGCTGTGTCCTGTAGATCCCATGAGCTCAGTGTTTTCTCTGCTGTGCATTTCAGCAGTTTTGGTTCACAGCTTCCAGCTCCAAGTCAATGCAGCAATGAGGGCAAACATTGCCCACTTGCAGTGTCAGCAACAAAACATCACACCCACGAGGCTCCTGCCCTGCTGGCAGCCCTAGCAAGCTGCTGCCCTCCTCTCCTTTCCTCCACAGTCTGTGAGAGTGAGCACATCCCTCCTCATGCCATGAGGAGGAATGACCAGCACCAGCAGCAGAGACAGCCCAGATGAAGCCAGTCCATGATGGAGACGTGAATCCTGTCTGCATCCTTCTGTCTCCCTGGGGAAAGAAACAGCCCCTTCTCCCTCTTCCCCCAGCCCTCCCTGTTACCTTCCAGGCTCAAAAGCCCAAAGTTACTTTTCCGCGCTGTCAATGCCAGGTGTGAAGCTGGGAAGCACAAGCCATCTGCAGCTGAGGGCAGGCAGCCCCCTGGGATTAGCTGGTGGTGAATATCTCCAGGATGTCGAGGCTCTGGAGGCAGGAACCCGGCTGACTGCAGCTGAAGGGATTGAAATCAGTCGCAGAAATATCCCATCTTCATCAGGAAGGAAAGGCTTTATAATTTGCAGCTGGAGATGAATATGATTATTTGCCATGCAGATGGATTTTGCCAGCTCAAAGTGGCCTTCATCAGCAGAGATTGTTGTATTTGACATTATCTGGTTACTTTTGTTTAATGCCTCTGTGCCTTTTCTGAGCTCTTCCTTCCCTGAGCACACATCATCCAGACTAATTTTCTTCCTCTTCCTCATCAATCTGAAGATGTGTGAGTTGAATCTATAGCTGCCTCCCTCCCCAGTCCCTCTCCAAATATGAAACAAATGGTGAAGCTGTATGTGCTGACAGCCCTGCAGGCTGAGTGTTCTCTGCAGATGGGATGCAAGATGGTCACATTTGTCTCACCTAACTTTAGCCCTTAGCTGGACTGGGATATCTCTGTTACCATCCCATAAACCAAATTTCTGCGGGTGACTCAGATCAGCAGAAAGACAATGCTGAAACATGGTCCCCTGTGGAGAAATAAATGGCATTTCTCACAGGCAGGTCCTCCTTAGTCAGGCTGTCTGGCTTTATCAAACAGCGTTGTGTGTTCCCTTCTGTCTGGGACAGTGCTCTGCATCTAGAGAAGGAGCATATAAATAATTTAGACAGAATGCCTGAATGCTGACATCATTCTAAAATCATCTTCCACTCTTAAAAATTATTTGAAAATATTTTAATATTAATGCCTGCTTGACTTATTTGCTTCTATAGCTATGAAATGGTTACAGTTAATTGGCTATTTGATTGCAGACAGTACAGAACACCTAGATTTCAAGGCATTATTATGAACATCTTGTCTAACCATCTGCTGAATACAAAAGAGAGAATGTCAGTAGGCAAATTATTCATTAAGACCATAGCTCCTCTCTGAGCTTCAGTATGTCTTACAGAAAAACGCAGGGGTTGTTTTTTTAGACTTCAGGTGATGGAGGAGCTCACCAAAAGATCACAGCTGGGCTGTGTGTCTGGTCTGGTTCCGTGCTGCTTCTCCTTCCTGCCAGGGGTACATGGTACAACAGAGACCTTGACAGAGGCATTGTTGATGGGCATTGCCCCCTGCCCAGCTAAACTTTCTCATAATTATCTCCATGTCTTATTATTAATACTGTACTCTTAAAGGAATTGAAAATCAAAGCAAATTCTCTCAGTTTATTGCTATTTCTTTTTCACTGTGAATTTTTTTATCCCCACTCTAATTACATTGCCACCTTTAAAAGCAAACTAGGAACTGAGACAGACTCCTGGCCTCCTTGGAAGCGGCTGGAGGGCCTGACTTTGGGTAGATGGCCACGTAAATGATGAGGCTGCAAGAGGAAGCTGCACCTTTCAGACCTTCCTCCTGCTGCTGTCTGACTCTCCTCTCTGTGCCCAGGTCTCTCTCCGGCCGCATAGTCGGTGGCGTCTGGTGGTTCTTCACCTTGATCATCATATCCTCCTACACAGCTAACCTGGCCGCCTTCCTCACCGTGGAGAGGATGGTGTCTCCCATCGAGAGCGCAGAGGACTTGGCCAAGCAGACAGAAATCGCCTATGGCACCCTGGAAGCTGGCTCCACTAAAGAATTTTTTAGGGTAAAAAGGAAACTTTAATGCAAACATTTTTCTTAGCTTCTTGTTTGACGAGTTCTCCAGGTCCGTCCTCTCTCATTCTCAGCTCAGGTCTGGTTTTTTTTTCACTTCCTTTCCCTCACCATGTTACAGCCTGCCAGAAGATTGGCAGTGACTCCAGTGCATGTGATATTCTGTAGCTGTGAACACAAATATGGAATATCCATGAGCTTCCCCATGTGACCGAGGACCTGCTCTGAGCAACCCCAAATGAAACCGTCTCCAGATTTCCAGCTTGGTTTGCCCTCAGTTTGATCTGCAAAATCACTCTGTACACAAATATGGGCCAGAAAATCAGGGATTGGTCTGGGCTCTGGTGCAGAAGTGGTAACATCTTGTTACCCCTTTTGGCTTCCTTGGCCTGTTTGATGTGTGGGTGTGTGTTCAGTCCAAGCTGGAAATCTCAGGGGGCACCCAAATCTCTGTTAATGCTCCTGTTGGGTTTCTGCTGTCCTACGCAGCGATCCAAAATAGCAGTGTTTGAGAAGATGTGGACATACATGAAGTCAGCCGAGCCCTCCGTTTTTGTGAGGACGACAGAAGAGGGGATGATCCGGGTGAGGAAGTCGAAAGGGAAGTATGCATACCTCCTGGAGTCCACCATGAACGAGTACATCGAGCAGCGGAAGCCCTGCGACACCATGAAGGTGGGAGGTAACTTGGACTCCAAAGGCTATGGCATTGCAACGCCAAAGGGGTCTGCGCTGAGGTAAGTAGCTTGCATTTGCTTCCTTTTGCCAAACCACCCAGCAAATCAATGTATGCACACAGTTCAATCTCCATTGCCATGTTAATCACGAAAGCTTGGGGCAAGGAGGTGGGGGAGGTGGAGGAAGAGGGGTGTGACCACTCATTGTGATGTGCAGGGAAGTAAAATGCCCAGCTCCCGCTGAGTAGCAATGGGAGTGTCTAATTCTTAAAGCCCTGCATTTGGAAACTGGATCCTGGCTGATCCACTTGCTATGAATGTGTCTGCCCTATGAGGTGATGGCAGGGGGCTGCTGTGGTGTAACCATTGGTTTCACAGAGCTTTATCCAGAAGGGACGCTCATCCTGTGCCATGTGAACTGCACAGCTTTGCAGAGTATGGGATTACCCTGGCTTGGATCCATGCTTGCAGAGGGAGTTCTCATGGGGAAAGCATTTCGGTATTTCCTAAAACGAAATGCTGCTTGGAAGACGTGGGAAGTCCATTTTGAAAAGCCCTGCAAAGGGCAATTTCATACCCTGAGTCAATTCAGATCCCAGCAAGCATCAAATTTATAGCAAGTCCAAAGGGGTACAAACACCACATTTCTGAGCCCAGACCTGCAGCTGCCATGTGCCTTTGCCTACTGGCCTGTGAAATATCTTCAGAGACCTTCCTTTAAAAGGAAGAACTCTTTAAGAGCACAAACCCAGGCCTGAGTTAGAAGCAGAGCCTGGGCACTGCATACAGCTGCACTCCTGGACATGAGCATCCATGATGAAAACTGACCTGCTCAGAACAGCATTGCCACAGTCCACAGGCTGGTATTGTGATCCTGGACACGTCACAAGTGTGGTTCCTTTTGGCAGCAGCCATGTCAATTCCTCAGGTTAAAATCATGAGGAACATGAGTTACAATGAGTAAACCATTAGACTACCAAACCAACCTATTAGATTACCAAACCATTAGCTCTCAGGATCTGTAGCATTAAGTAATCAGAATTATACTCCAATGTATTTAATTAGTTAATTAGTTATTTATTAATGAAAGCATATTGACCAGAATCATATGTGTGGCCTTATAGTTGTTTGCTAACATAACCCAATGCAGAGACATTTAATCCATGTTCTCTGGATTTCTAGAAACCAGATTATTACCAGGTGACCATTTGCAGAAGGATCTGTCTGGTCACACAGTGCCCAAGCCAAAGCCAGCCCAAAGAATCAAAGGTGTAGCAGCTGGTAGTGGATGAGACCCAAGGATTTTGATTACTGCAGTTCTTAGGTCAGCTCACACTTGCTTCAGCACTTCCCATATCAGCAGTATCTTTAGAGAAGCTGATGTGACCCCCTGCAGGTGACAACCTGCACCACCAGTGCACATGGTCCAGAAGGCAATTCTTGCATCCAGTGCAGTTCAGGCTCTGAAATGACTCAGGCACCTCCAGATGAAGGTGGACAAATTCTCACAGCTTTGAGATGCTTTCTGTTGCACACTTTCCAGTGTTTGTTTTCAGTCTTGCAAATATGGAAATTAGGATACAGAGCTGATTCTGTTTAATTAATTACTTATTTAAACATCAATCTTGGATCCTAATTTTGATATTATAAAAACAAACAAACAGGAACATCCTACCTGTCTTGTAATTTTTGGCATGTGAAAGAGCCATTTTTCATACTTCTAAGAAAAATAAACCACAAGAAAGAAAATCACATCAATCAATTTTACTTTTGCAACTCCAAACATCCCTCTGCTAGACATGACTCCAAAAATTTCTAACATTTCTTTCTGTTTCCTCTTTTTCATCCTGGCTGCATGTAGAACAAATTTCTTATGGGCCTAATGGCAAAGGAGGAATGCTTGATTTTCCATCTGATGGTGTTTCTTTGGAACCGTTCCTGTCCATTTTTTCGTCCCATCGTGTCTGTTTTGTTCCTGTTGTTCTAATTGTTTTAATCTCAGTAGTTCCCTACAGTCCTCATGTAGTGTCTGTTTTCCCCCTGGGGTCCTGCACGTGAGAGGTGGCCCCGAGCAAGGTGACGTCCGTGAGGCGTCTGTCCGGCACGGCCATCCTGCCTCCCACTCAGTCTCCATCTTCACTCACTTCCATCCACAGAGCCAAAGCTCTGAGCCAGGATTGCAGGAGGTTTGTGAAACCCAGGTCTAACTTGTATCAGGTGTGTTTTAGAAGCCGGACGTTGTAGCTAGACCAGTTTTCCTGCGTTTAGGATAGCTGGTTAGGAAAGAATCCTAGAGAGAAACTACAGGAGCATTCACCATATATTTTTCTTGCTTCTTCATGGGTAAACAATGCCAAGATGTTGCCACAGATGAATGAAAAAAAGGTTGATAATCCAGAAATAATTCTACATGTGGAAGTAGGTGCAAACAGCCTTTTCAGAAGATCAGAATCTTTCAGGAGATTTGGTCTCCTAGGCTGCTAAAAGAAATTACTTCTTCCTCCTAGGTGAATCTGGTTTTGAATATCTTTTGTCTTCCAGATGTTAAAATTTAGTTGCATTTAGGCATGTCTGAGAAGGGCAGTAATGGGAGGGCAGAAATTTCACCTTTCAACACCAGTGAGTTCAAGCTGTGATCCTGCCTGACATGAGATAATCACCCTGTTGCAAAGCACACCCATTTACTCAGCAGAAGATCTCCACTGCTGGATAAGTGATCATAAACAGGGAAAAAAGCCAAATTATCCAAAACAGGGTAAAGAAAACCCAAGAAATTCCCTGTAGGTCTGGACTCAGGGACTAGAGAGGTTTTTGAGATGGCAATCTGTGAGATCAAGTTCTTCAGAGCAGCCATATTGACATTATAGTTCCATAAAATGCAAGTCAGCTTTCCTAGGGTCTTTCTTTGAGTAAACACAAAATGTTCCCTGTTAAAAACCCACCTTCATTCAGGACCCCAGACTTTTCAGTCTCCCATCAAAATACAGTTAAGTACAGCCTGTTCTGTGTTCTCCCTGGGAGCTGGAGAGACAATTAACCAAAATGAAGATTCCTAGGAAGGAGAAAACATAATGTTCAGCACATGGCCCCAAAAATCATATTGCTGATAATGTGCTCAGGGAAACAGCAATACATTTACTTCATTAACACCTTGTACCCACATAGAAGCTGCAATGTATTTTGGCTCATTAGTTAACTAATTTTTCACAGATGGTTCAGGCATCAGAGTGCTAAGTAACCTGTATTCTGTTTTAGAAGACAGAATAATTATGATTTATTTAGTGTCAGATTCTTTCTGGATCTACACTCACATGTTCCCATTTGCTTTAAGCGCAACCAAAGTCAGGCACTAACCAAAATACCGTTAGAGTTGAAAAGGGAAAATATTCAGCCACCTTCAATTCTACACCTTTGCCTTCTCTTGGACTGGTAGCAAGAGACTTAACTGCAAGACTTGACTGCATCTGGATTTTGCTTTTTGAAGGCTAGATTCTGCCTGAAGGAGGCTCCCAGTCCTTGTGAAGGCTTCAGTGCCCGGATGGAATCCCAACAGGCAGAGCCATGGCGGGCTCATGGAGGTCAGCACATTCCTCTTGCTCACAGTCAGGCTCATTTTAGAGCTGCAGTACAGAAGAACAGCCCCCTTGGTGAGGGTTTCTTGCTCTGGCACAGAGCACAAATTCTGAGATGGGAGCTGCAAGGTCCTTGGCCTTTTTAAAGACCTGTTTTATTGACATCCAAGGTGTGTTGATGTACGGTTCATCTCTCCACCTCTTCCATAATTTTTAAAGCCCTCTCATGTTTGTGCCTTGCTGTGCCTAGCTTTGTACTTCTTTTTCAAGCAATGCCAACACCAGCATTGCACCTGACACTCAGCACCTAGAAAAGAACTGTGCCCATGTGCAGAGCCTGTAAAACTCACCACTGCACATCCTGAGTCAAGGTGCTGCCTCAGATGTTCCCACTGGAGAAGTGAGATGTGAACAGGTCTGAAGCAGACTGCAGCACAGTTTGGCTTTGTAGGCTGTCCTAAATCCAGATCGCTGGTCTTCATGAATGGTATAGTCTGCCCAGCATCAGACTCATGCAATGTTTTCTGCAACTGGGAGATGCATCTATGAAACATTGCATCCAAAAGTCCCAGGTGTCCTCGGGTTTGTGCATTTTAATGGTGATGCAACCATCCCATGACCTGTTGGTAACATGGCAATGATATCACAGGGCATATGGGGCCATTCATAGCTCACCACCACTGTCAACAGTGAAGGAATTCC
Organism: Irena cyanogastra; assembly: GCA_013397155.1. Classification (NCBI taxonomy): domain Eukaryota; kingdom Metazoa; phylum Chordata; class Aves; order Passeriformes; family Irenidae; genus Irena; species Irena cyanogastra. The sequence goes on along the minus strand of VWZV01013691.1, from coordinate 958,946 downwards.
CTTCCCAGAACATGAAAGGTTCTTAAGTCCCTGAGACATTGGGAGCTCTGGAAAACACTTGAGGGAGGGAATGCAGACCTCGGCATCAGACGAAATAAGATGACCAGGTTCTCTGTTGTGGTAGCATAGCCTTTCCACAGGGCTTCAGGAAAAGCAGTTTTTACTACCACTAGTTGGGGATCTGCCCCTATGTTTCATACGTGTCTGAAGTGTATCCCAGCCATATGTTAATTTGAACATGTTAAAGTTCTTGAATTGATTAAATGTTTTTTGTTTGTGTGTTATTTAATGAGAAATTATTGCTGATCATGTTGTTTCTATATATGTCTTCTGTGATGTGAGAATCACTCAAGAGGAATAGGCGAGCCAGACTGCCCTCCCCCACTAAAAACAAAATTGTATGAAAATAACCCCCCTAAACCAGAGGATTTCTGCACCGAAGCTGGATCCTTATAAACAATGCCTTAATTTGCTCTTGGACAGAATATTTTCCATTTTTAAGGGGGTTTGTAACATTTTCCAGTAACAATGGATGCCGGTGCTTAGATGTTTGCCAAGCTTTCTATTGATGTACCTATCTAACCACTGCTGAAGAAAGCTTAAGATGGGAGTAGTACTTCCTTCCCCTAAGCCATACGACTGTAGGATGTGGCTCTCTGGTGCTCTTCACGGAGGCAAACCCTCAGTAGACTCCCAGAAGCTCACGACAGGTGGGGGCAAGGCTGGATCAGGGACGCTGGTTCACCCATCCCTCGTTGTCACTTGCTTGACGAGTGTTCTCCGCGTGTTACTCATCGAGTGTTATCTATTCATTTTAAAGAAACCCAGTAAACCTGGCAGTGTTAAAACTGAACGAGCAGGGGCTTTTGGACAAATTGAAAAACAAATGGTGGTACGACAAAGGAGAGTGCGGCAGCGGGGGAGGTGATTCCAAGGTCAGCCCCAGTAAGAACACACTAGTGGGTATGAACGGCATGGATAGTAACCAGCAACTGCTCCGCCGGCGCGCCCTGCGCTCCGCCCCGCAGACCCCCGGCACAAACACCCTCCAGCTCTGCCGCCATGGTGCACGCTGCGATTGCTCACCAAAGCAGGCACAAATGAGAAAAAAACCCCCACATTTCAGTGGGCCAAAAGAAACCCCGCATGGTCTTTGGGGCAGAGGGGTCTCGAAGGCAGGTCCCTTCCTCTCCTCCTGCCCTCCTGGCCGCCTTCCCCAAAGGCTGCGCTGGACGCGAACACCTGGAGAAGACCAAAATACTCCGCAGGGCACTGCCAACCACGGAGCACCTGGCAGGTGGGATGGACCTGCCGTGCCCACGTTGGCCAGAGCATTGCGAGTACCCGTGGCAGGTGGCTGAGGTTGCTGGTTACTCAAAGTGATATAGTAATACTCATCTTGCTATGCTGGAGGAAGAGCCGTGTGGCTGCTGCTGGGGGGAGGGATGCGCTGGTGGAGGCGGGGAGGGGCGGCCAGATGGAGTATTCGATCGTATCACTTTGTCGATGTCTAAACTTGTTCAATGAATGCTGTGAATGAACTGTCTGTGCTGAATAACATAAAATAACATTGGTAATGTTATTTATGTTATTTCCCCCCTGGTTGAAGAGGTCCCGTAAACCTAGCGGTTTTGAAACTCAGTGAGCAAGGCGTCTTAGACAAGCTGAAAAACAAATGGTGGTACGATAAGGGTGAATGTGGAGCCAAGGACTCCGGAAGTAAGGTCAGTCACGCCACAGAGGTCTTGCCTACCCTTGCAAAAATTAGTGTGTAACCAAAGACACCCCGGTCTTCGTGGTGCCAGGATTTGGAAGCCGGGGCAAAGCGTGTTGTTTAGTAGCTCGCCCCCAAAAAATTTACAGTGCTGCAAAGCCTGGCTATGAAGTGATTACTCTTTATTTATATGGTAACCACCAGGGAATTCAGTGCAAACGCCACGTCCTCGCATGTATAAAATATACAGGAGAGGAAATTATATACAGGAGAGGAAAAAGCAATTGGCACATGGTGCACGGAGATAAAGTGTTCCAAGTTTAGTGCATTAAGGTCCTTGCAGATTGTCGTGCTCTGCAGTGGCTCCCAGACTAGAGTGAAGGGCTGGTCTTTGCATCAAAATCACATCAGAGCTGCATCATTTATGTCTTGCTTGGGCCAATGTTTAGTTGGGAAGGAATGATTTTATGGGACTTTAGGGAAGGAGCAGTTGAAACCTTGAATATTTTCATTAAAGCTTTTTCTCAGTAAACAGAAATAAAAGCTGCTGCTCAGCCCTGGCACCTTTACTCCAGAGCTGCAGCAAGCCCTTCACAATTGCCCAGAATTAGTTTTGCTCTCAAGTCCCAATGGGGTTCCTCAACTGAAAACTGGAAAAGAAAATGTAATAATTTTTTTCCTTTCTACGTTCAACCCACCTTCAGAGCCAGATGGAGTGGGTTGGGCTGTAAGGTATTAAAGATATTCAAATTTCATGAGAAGGGGGAAATTTCTACGAACAGTTTTTTGGTAGGTTGTCATATTTTATTCCACCTGGCCTAATTGTCTGACTCTTCACCAAATGCTTTATTGCATTGTAAAGCATTCTGAGGCTGACAGACGCTATTTGAAATCAAATTCTGCTGTTCTCTGCAGCATTCCACTTTACCAGGAATAACCCTTCTATAAGACATGCTATACAATATGGCATGGGTCCCACTCAGGCAAAAATCTGATTGACTTGTAGAGCGTGTGTATTTTGCAAGGTAACCAACTGAGCAGTAGTCACCATATGAATGAAAAGTAATCACTTCTGCTGGGAAACTGGAGCCGTGACACAGCTTCCATAATTCCTTCACCACGAGCCTGCATGCGTCAGTGCCAGAGAAATTCCGTAGCCAATAAAATGCCCATGAGGAAATGGATGTGAAATCAGTTTAGTTTAAAACAAAAATCCCTACAATACTATGCTTTATCACTATTCTGTTGGGAAAAAATACAAAGAAGAAGTAGGTGTAGGGCTTAATTCCACAGTGTAGGGTAACCAATAGGGACAGGAAGAGAAGGTTTGGGACACATGGGTTTATGTGGATCATATGACCTCAATATTGATCCAATGTTATTTACATGTGCTTGGAAAACACGATCACACACATGTGAATCACATGTGAATAAATGAGATTGGACCCTAAAGTCATGAGAGCTGCTTGAAACTCCATGTGTAAAATCAGTAGGCAAACCTTAAATCACGTAAGCTTTTCCTGCGAGTGGAAGATCACAGTGAAGAATCCTGGCTGTTAAACAAAAGGATCTCATCTCCAGTCCTTGCTCAGCGTCTGCACCATGTCTGCAACAGAAGTGTGACATGAAACGTCCGAGAAATCAACATGAGCATCACCTGACCCCTGTCCCACCTACAGAAAGACCAAGAAATTGCATTGCTCACTTGTTCTCACAACTGCAGCCGGGCAAACGTGCCCACCTATTGCCCACCCAAGTTCTATCCATTTTTGTCTCTTGGGCTCTTTTGCACCTACTGTGAACAAGCTGAGCTGCCCAGTTGCTGCATGAGCATCTCCCTCCTTTTTCCATGGGCCTGTGGTCCAGGGATGAGGCAGGGTGGGCAAGATTGATCACCAGCCCAGCTTCCCCCACCCTGCCCTTGGTGGACACAGATCCCTCCAGTACAGGCTGGAGCACTCACCTTTCCTCAGCAGCCAAGGTCCAGAGCTAAGTTGGAGAAGTTGGAGGCTATTTCATATTTTTCCTCACACAGCATGATAAAACCTTCCCATTTCTGTCTACCGTTGAGCTTAGCTTAGTTTGCAGTTGGGGGATTTTCAGAATGATAAATGCGTGGTTATGAAGAGGGGTGAGGGCCTAGCTGGATGTAAGGTCTGTGCCCAAGGTTTTTAGCCAGAGCCTAGCAAAACTTCTGCTGTTTCCCAGGCTTATTTTCATTGGTCCCAGATGATGTTCCATGCCTGTACTAATTTCTGTACATCCTGGTTTTAATCTGTTTACTATATATTGTCCACCAAGCTTTTTATCCAGAGCAATTCCTGTGAAGAAACAGTAGATACATTAGTGGATCTGAACTCAAACTCCAGAGGCAAACACTCCTGCTTTTCTGAATATTCTGATATGTCATGGCATCCCACAGGGTGCTGGACACCCAATCCATGGCCCCAGCTGCATTGGCAGACCGTGGGACATCCCAGGCTGTGTCCTGCACTGGGCAGCAATGTCCCTGCTGCTCTTGTCCCCACTGTGAACATGCAGCAGCCACCCCTTCACACAGGCTCAGGGTTTTTCCATACACACTCACCTCCAGCACTGCACATAGCTAGAAACCATCCACCAACTCCTGGCCCTGTCTCACAGCTTTTCAGAGTCCCCTTTACTTGCCACAGCAGGGGGAGACAGACACTGTAATGGACACTTCCCTAGGAGGACCTGATTTTGAAAACAAGCACAGGATGGACTTTTTGCAGGCTATGAAATGGGCTTGCAAGGGATGCTTTGTGTTGTTCAAATGTAATGACAATGTAGACTCTAAATTTTGTGGCAGATGGATGTGATTCCTGGGACTTTTGCAAGGCCTTGGAAGAAAGGAAGCTTTTTTCCTAGACCAGGGTGGCAAGCTGCTTTCAGGGACACCCAGGTGTGTCATGCAATTAAAAGACATTTATCGAAGACACACATTTCCCAATCCTCTTCTCCAGTGCAAGAATTTTAGTTTTGTTTAAAAAAAAATAAAAATTAACAAATCCTGCTAGTGCCTTGCCCTGGTTTTGCAGGAAATTGGCAGATTTTCAAATCAAAGGTGTCTTATGGTGAGCAGCCCCATCCCCAGCCATGCATGTGCTCCTGCACATCCCCTGGCAGCACTCTGAGACAACAGCCAGTGCTGTGTCCTTCATTGCTGAGCTTCAGGCCTTACCCCACTAAAGTCTGCCCAGCCTTTGGGGCAAAAGCTCAACTTCTGGAGCTGCCACCTGCTCTAAGGACAGTTCATCTTCTGGACTGCAACAGCTCAAGGTGATGGCTCACCCTGTGCTGCCAATGGGTTCTGCTCACACTGGGTGACAGAGAGGACCAGCCCTGCTGGGAAACTCAGCAGATTTGGCCTGATGCCTGTCAGCCAGTGAGGATTAAATAATGACAAAGGGGAGGATGGACACGGGGCCATGTTTGAGAGTAACAGAGGGGAAGGTGCCTGGTTGCTGCAGCAACAAGGCTGGGAAGATGAGTTTTTCTTTTGGGAAGATGGGTTTTTCTTTCTCTTTTCACCTGCCAATCTTCCCCCCACGTCAGGGCTCTGCTGCTGCAGAAGATGAGCAGTGACATTTACACTCCCACTAACAAGCTGGTTCAGTGATGGGCAGCTCTGCAGGAGAGCATCTGGAGTCACAGAGCCAGAGCAGAGAGGAGGGGAGTGTCTTCTCAAGCAGATAGAATAATCTGGGACTTTTTGTTATTATGAGCATTACTGGGACAGGATCATGCATGGAAACAGCAGGCAGAGCCTCAGTGGGGCACTCGGGGTTTTTGACCCTTCGTGTGGGTCAGGTCCTGCAGCTGATGGGAGCAACGAGATTTCACTCCTGCCCGAAGAACATCTCTGCATGTCCTGCTGGGAGAGGGAAGGAAGAAAAAGGGTATTAAAAGGAGGATTTGCAAGAAGTCAAGCATCACCACAGGAGCAGTTTCACTTCTCAGCCTGCTCGTGGTAGCAGGCTGTGCCATCAGCCGTGCTCCTGCAGCTCAGCATTCCTCAGTGCCCCAGGAATCTGCCTTTGGCTCCCTGAGAGAAGCCTCACTAAGGAAGCAGAAGTGAAACTCAGGCTGCTTTTCCCCTCCCTGCATCTTTGCCCACCACTGTGTCTCTCAATGCTTTCCTTTACCTTCTGGATAAGACAACATTCAGCTCACCCAGATTGTCACAGTAATAATAGGAACAGCAGTAATAACAGTAATAACAATAACAATAATAATGCTGCTGCAAAGTAAATGTAAGGAAAACATAACAGCCCTGAAATGAATTGTAGTGGTGGTGCAGGAAACTGCTCTGGGTCATCTCTTCTCTCTTACTGGTTGTTTTGCTGCTAGAATGAGGAGGAAAGTGGGAATTAAGAACCAGCAGCCTTTCCTGGTTGCCAGACTGCTCTGCCACTGCAGCCAGCTGAGGAGTTGCCTCATTGGACCACAAACCTCAGACTGGGGGTGGAAATAAATATAGTGGCAAATAGACCCTGAAATTTGTGTATTCCCATGCCCAACAGAGCCAAGGAAGGCAGATTTCCTAAGGATCTATGGCTGCAAGTCAAGGACTATTGTATGGATTGCACTGATCCATGTATCTGAAGGAGAGCATCAATGGGTTTTCTCTTGTCCAGAGTGTCATCCTTCTGCACAAAGCTTGGACAAATCCTGATATTGTGGAGATTTCCACCCTGCTGTTCAATCAAGGTGAAAGCATAGGCTGACAATTATTAGTAATACAGAGATAAACAGGCTGCTCCACCTGCATCCCTGTCCCCATTCCTCCCTCTGAGCAGACAGCATGTGCTAATCAGCCACATTTCATTAAGAAGCCAAGCTAAAAGATCAGGATGCTGAGAAGGGCAGCCCACTTTCAGTGTCTTTACCCTCCCTGAAGCTGGGGCAGCTCCTTCTGACTGAATTGTAAAGGGTGAAGTACCTGATATGTTGTAGCACAGTTTCATCAGAGTAATTGCTCTGCTTTTCTACATCTCCACTGAAAAACTCCCAGCATTTCCCGACTGGTGCTTAGAAGTACACCCAACAATCTGCAGAGAAGAGATGGCTGAACAAATATACAGTCAAGCCTGGGGGGAAAACTGCATGAAGGCAGATTAGAAAAAGACCAGAGAAGTAATCTTTCAAATATTGAAACTGCAGAAATTAAGAGGATATTTGCAGAAATCTCTCATTACAGAGAGCACACAGGAAGCATCAAGATTACAACCTGACCAGTGCATGAAGGTTATACAAGGGAGAAACCCAACCTGCCCACCAGCAGATGGTGACCACAACAAGTCCCTTGTCAAAGTGGTCAATCAGCAAAGCACAGGAAATGAGGTCACTTGTGGTGTTTTTTCCAGCAGCTGAAACTCAGGCCCCATAACAAGCTTTGCATCTTTCAGCAGAGGGTGCAGGATGGAAAGCTGCTCCCCATGGTACCAGAGCCCACAGTGGTAGCTCCAGCTGGGAAGAAGCTTGGTGACTTGCATGAGCAGTGGGTCAGATGAAGGAGAAATAGAAGAAAAAATATCTTTTTAGCATTCTGGACTGGAACCCCCTTTTCTTCTAATTAAAAAAAAAAATTGCATTATCTTCTGTTACAGGAGATGTTTTTAATTGTGAAAATTGAGATGTTTTCTTGCCTTGAGGGTTGACTTTTTCGCCATCAAACCCTAATACAGAAAAAAAGACAGAATCCTTTGCAAAACAAACCTGCCTGAAAGACTGTACCAGTGTCAGGCAGACTGCCCTGTACTGAAACCTTCCATGCTCATTTTGATGTTCCAGTTTGGACCCTTTCTACGTCACTTCAATATCCTTTTCTGCTTCCTGAATCCCCTCCCTTCCCAAAAAACTGTGGGCTGCTTCTTGTAAAACCTGCCAAGACAAGCAAGTGAATCAACTGTCCTACAAGGGCAAGGAACAGGCTGTGCCACCCACCAGTCCACGTGTCCATGGAGCAGCAGAGAGGAGCACCAAGAGCTGTGCAGAGGCTCCATTACCAGCTGCAGACACTTCCACAGGCACTGATGTTATCCTTTAACTCTGTGGCTGCATCTCAAATGAGCCACATGCAGTTTTCCTCCCACGTCCACAGAGCAGGGCTGTCAATGCTGCTCAGACTCTGGTGGCCCCAGAAGATCTGTGCTGAGCTGTTGGGCTGGCCCTGGGGAATCTGTACCATCAAATAGGTATCGAGTCAAAATTGCACAGCAGCAGCAGGCTTGGAGCAAGGGACTCTGCCTGGTTCACTGTAGAGAAAGCCTGTCCTAGAAACAGGAGCCTTGCACATGGAGCTGAGCCAAGGCTGGGATCCTGTTGCTGCCCAGATTATCCTCACACCACAACTCAACCTGGTCATCATGGAGGAGAAGGTTTTGCAAACTGCAGGGGGTGGTGACATCAGGGTTAGATGTGGGAACTTGGTTTCCCTCTCAGTGCAATGAGTCTTTCTGAGCCTTGTGTCTTCCCCAGAGAGCCGTGACAATTCATTAGGCAATTGTAAAATCAGAATGTAGCTGCTGACTAAAAGTTGCGGCTCATTAATAGCCCTATTTATTGCCAACCAAATAATTAGCTTAGACATGCATCAGCAGGTCTTGATTGCATATGAAATAACTGCCTTATTACATAGAAATCAAATGAGTTTCTGAGGACAGCTCAGGTGTCACCTCAACCCCAGAATCGAAAAGGAAAAGAAAGAAAAAAAGAAAAAAAGCCCATCCACTTCAACGTGTTGCTCAGCAACAGAATTTGCGGGGGAAACAATCTAGGAATGAAGGAATGAGCATTTCCAAGAGAACAGGTTATTTCAGGCAAGACATCAGGGACAAGCAAATGTCACAGAGGAGGAAAACTTCAAATTTTTTTCCTCCTTTAATCAATAATTCAAACTAGACATTTTGGATAAAACAAGCACTTAAGTTAGCTGATTGAAAAACAGAGATCCCAAACCTTTACCAAGAGTCACATTGCTGAGGAAATGTTTATTTGTTTGTGTGGGGGAAACGTTAAGATTTACTAGACGCTGAATTAAAAATTTAAAAATGCTCTTAGAAATGTCACTTGTTCATTTAAAGACGGAGACGATGTAATGCCAGTACTGCTATATTGTGCAGCGTCCTTCCCAGAGCAATTCCATACTAATTTTGTTGTTCTCCTTTCCCGTGTGCCCTCCTTTCCCTCCCTTCTCCTGTTTCCTCCAGGACAAGACGAGCGCGCTGAGTCTCAGCAATGTGGCGGGGGTTTTCTATATCCTCATCGGTGGGCTCGGACTCGCCATGCTGGTTGCCTTAATCGAGTTTTGTTACAAGTCCAGAAGTGAATCAAAGCGGATGAAGGTGGCAACCCCTTCCACGGCCTTTCACACCTTCTCTCTGATCCTCCCCCGGCTCCAAAGCTGCCTTCAGAGACGGACGCAGCCCAGACCATGGGTGGAAAGCCAAGACATAGGGATGATGAAGTGACTGTGTCACTCAACTTGCTAGAAAGGAATAGGACCATCTGAAGGAAGCTGAAAGAGGGTCAAGTGGGCTGTCTTGGGGAGCTGATGCAAGATCAGACATGTGGCAGAATGTGAATTCAAAATCCAGACATAGAGCAAAACCACAGCACAAGTGGAAACAGAAACACATTGAAATTCCTTAAAATTAGTGAAGGCAGACTATGGCAATGTGTGTGCAGCATGGATGAAGCGTGCTGGGGCTGGTGTGATACAGCCATTGCTGCAATACAGAAAAATCCCCAAACCCAGGCTCTTAACAGCAAGATAAAACAGAGAGTGCAGTAATGATTCACATCCTGTTGTTCCCTTTGCTGGCACCCTGCTGGCACCATTTCCAGGCTGACAGCACCAATACGTGCTCAGAGCATTGTTGTCCTGGAATGGATGATGTGGGCCTCCAAATCCCAGAATTATGGGTCCTCTTTGAGAGAAATTGGCCTCCAGTGTCTCCCATAATGGTTTTTTGAACTCCACCCTGTCACGGTCTTGCAGAAGCATGTTTCCTGCAGCCCAGGAGATCTGTTTCAGCCCTAAATTCTGGCATGCCTGAATTTCGGGGTGTTGTGTCAAGAGTGGATTAGATTTGAGAGCCTTGGAGATAGACATTTAATGCAGCATCTGGGGAGCAAGTCTATCCTGGCAATCCCTTATACAGATACCATGGTGTTCAAGGAGGCAGTGGGATGTGTAACACATCCCTCGTGTTCCTCATCTTGACCTCTTCCATGAGCATGGAATTTGTTATGGGCATATGAAGTATGCAGTGAGTTTAAAAAAATCCAAATAGGTTTTTATTTCACTGAAATTCACCCAGAATCAAAAGGAGAATAAGCAGCTGCTTCTTTGGGTTTTATGTCGCCATTTCACAGCACGCTCAATGTTTTGTCAGCAATAATAACATTTCTAATGCACTGAAAATGTGCTGCAGCTCTTTTCCTATTGAGGTTCAGGAAATTCCACAGGCAATGAGAGTTACCTTGAGCACAGGGGTAAAATAATATGAACAAATAGCGTCCATGGAACTATAAAGATTAGATTATAATTTGTGCCCACTGTAAAGCTAAGTATGGCACAAATGCACTGCAAAAAAAAGTGAAAAGCCAGAATGCAATAGCTCAATAGCTATTTCAGATTTATCTGTTATGGATAATTCTTCACCTGAATATCCCAGTCCAGAAAGAATGACGGTGCCCTTGGAGATAGCTTGAATGCAAAGAAACCAAATTTGCTTTATCTTTTAGTTGAATTGTTCTAAGCAGGTGGTTTCCTTAGATCTCTGAAAGAGAACGTTTTGGATGTATCTGGAACAGGAAGATGGAATTTGGTTTCCTGAATTAGGCTTGCATTTCCTAGTTACCTCAGTCATCACTGTAGACAAAAACACAGGCACATGCTCAAGTTCTCACATGAGGAAAGCTAAACATATGTTTGCAGTGAATCAGAGTCCACCGTGCATAACAGTCCTGGAGTAGCAATAGCATCTCTATGGGGGAAGTGTGTAAAATACCTCTGCTCAGATCCAGGATGACTGTTCTTATGTTGTAGAGTTCGAAGAGGTTTTTGGCATATGGCACTGATGCTTTATAGCCCAAAATACTGCTGAAACATTTAACTTTGCATGTAGAAGAGGTGTGAATGAACAGAGCAGATGCAGTGGGGACATGGAGAAAGTGAGAGTCTGAATGGAGACAAGGAAGGGGAGAACAGTAACAGAAAGACAACACTGGTTAATATTATAATTTCTCCAACATTGCAAAGGACAGGGGGAGACCCCCCCGTCTTTCCTAAAAAGGGTTTTTGTTTAATCCCACAGCAATCAATCAACGAAGCCATACGGACATCAACCCTTCCCAGGCCGGCTGCAGCAGGAGGCAGTGGAGAAAATGGACGTGTGGTCAGCCACGATTTCCCCAAATCCATGCAGACGATCCCGTGCATGAGCCACAGCACTGGCATGTCCCTGGGAGCTACGGGATTATAATTGGCCTTTTGACCCACTTCCTGAGTGAGAGCAGGGGCAGCTCAACTCCACCTCTCCAGAGCCAAAAAACATACCCAACACCAACAAGACAAACGATGATGACAGAAGGGACAATTGGATGGATCTTCTCAAGGAAATCAAATAAATTTCCCTTTTTATTTGCAAACAGATCCACTGGCAGGAGAACAGAAACAGGTCTGTACTGCAATAAGGAGAGTGTAATGGGATTTTACAGACTCGTGAACCATCCCTGATCAGAGAACCACTGGAACACTAATGAGGACTATGCCATTTTGTTTTAACTTGGTTGTTAATAAGTCTTAGTGTGTGCAATATATATATTTTTTCTTACTAATTCCTGTGGTGTCAGGGTAACATCAGCCCTTTCCCCCTTCCCTGCTCAGTCCTTCAATCTGGTTTAGTTTGGGATGCGAACCACAATGTCTGAGCTACTAAAGGCAAAAAAAAGAAAAACCAATAGGTGGCAAGTTGAACTCAGTGCAGGGCGTCAGCGTTGGCCTCTTTTGCCCATCGTGGTTCTGCCTCGTTGTTCTGTGGTGAACTCGGGCTGTGGAAATATCACAGCGAGGCAGACGGAGCTGCCCTGGCTCTCCCTGCAGCAGGAAGGACTCGGTGCAGGAAGAAACCTGAACAAAAACACGAGGCTGTTTTACAGGGGGTGAAGTCATGGGTGAGTTTGGAAACCCCAGGCAGCGTGAGGACAAAGGAGTAATTCTTCCAGAGACAATGAGTGGTGATTGAAGAGGAAAGTCACGTGCCTGGAGTGGAGAGCGGCAGGCTGGAGCAGAGGGTTGGTCTAAGATCATGGTCGGCTGCTGAAGAGGGAAAGTAAATGTGGTATTTATTCCCCTCACGTGTGACTCTCCTGCCTAGGTTATTGGGGGCTAATAAGCAATTGTGAACCATTTCTTCATTGCTTAGCTTCTGTGTGTGCTCCCTTTCTGGTGGTCACATAAGGGAACCACCCCAGGCCGGATTCAGGCCATCTCCAGACATCCAGTTCTAGACAGCTGCCAATTAACCAGCGCAACGTGCTACCAGCCATGGGGCTGCAACGGGGACACCCTGCCCTTCTGCTCTGAAATCCCTTTATGGACATTCTTTTCTAACTCAGAGGGACATTCTGTAGGTAGCTGGCCAGAATGGATTCCTGGAAGGAACTGCGGAAGCAAACCAAGGAGGAGATCATACAAGTGCTTAATTCAAGCAACCATGACATTCAGCAGCATCAGTGCTGGTCACATTCAATCTCCCCACCAAGCTGGGGCCTGTCTGGGTACAAAGCCAACGGTAGCAGATTCCCACTCATATCTTGAGAGAGGGGGAAGTATCCAGAAGCCAGAAAAGCAGGCTGCTGACCCCAAAATTGGTGTTGCAGAAACCCACAGTGCCAGGCAGGCAGCTGGGGGTCCAGCCAGGGGCCTGGAGATCAAAGGGGCAAGAACGGTTTTCCAGAACTGCACAAAAAGTTCATTCTGTGAATCTCTGGCATGGACAGACAAATGCTTCCCACCCTGGTGGGCCTAAGACACCTCAGGGCTGTGACATTGTCAAGTGAAGGATTCCCAGGGGAACATCTGGTGAGGGAGAAGATCTGTGCGGCAGGGGCCACAGTGAGCCCACTAAGCCTGGTCTCATCTCACTTACGGCAAAGTTCAAAGGTTCTCACAGAGTCCAACAAATGTCTGTCCAGGGACTGAGCTGCTACTGGAGCATTCTGAGTTGCTTTTTCTCATTTTCTTTACTCTTTTGTCTTCTGCAACATAGCAAGAGAGGAGCCACGAAAGAAGGGAAGGTGAAGAGAAAATGATGCAGGCAAATGCCTGGCATGGGTCTATGAGGAGAATGTGGAAGTAAGGCTGGAAATTGTGTGAATACCAGTTCCCATTAGTGTACGACTGTGCAGAGCAATACATTTACCACTTTTAACACCAGCCTGCTCTGAAGCATCTGCTCCACTTGTCCACTTGTCATGCAACAATCTGGAGACCAGCAAGTCAGAGTCAAGGTCCTAAGCCTGGGCACAACATGTCTTGTGCCAATGTCTTCCTCTGTCCAAAACTAGGAACATTGTGATCTTCATCTCTCATGGCTGAACATGAACTCTGTTAGCAGCCACTCCAAACACCACTTCAGGGCACTTTCTGTTGTTTAGCATTATTTTTAACCTGCTCTTCTTAATTTTAACCTCAGTTCCATGTAACGCTAGAACAAGTGGAGGCATCCTTATCAGCACAAGCTCTTTTTTTCCATGTCCAGAGTGCTCAGATGAATCTCCTGACTCAGCTCTTGTTGTGTTCTGGGCCAGTGTGGTGGGAACAGGCAACTGGTACCCAGCAGTGCCCCATCCTCCTCCAGGAACAGGACCCCGTGGCAGCAGGTCACAGCAGTCTCGTGAGCAGCAGCACTGCTAGAACTGGCCACCTGTGACATGAAGATGTGAGATGCAGCTGTGAAAGGCTTTTGGTCAGTGGAGGGGTTACAAAAAAAAAAAAAAAGGGAATAGGACAAAAGCGGGGAAAATGTAAACTTGTAATATGTATTTTTACTACACTTTTCTTAAAAATAGAGTAATGGTAAAACTCTTAAAGACATTGACATTTTTTCTCAACAGGATTCCATATTTAACAGTTTTGGCTTTCATTAAATTTTGCTCTTTGGTACCTGGATCTTTTATTTAACAGCTATATTTGTTTTAACTCTCTTTTGGTTTTTCTTTTCTTTTCTTTATTTTTCTTTCTTTTGGCAGTACTGCAAAGGATTTTGCTTTATCAAATGGTGTTTTTCTTTTCACATTCTCTTTTTTTGAAGCAACATTTTTATTGGTATTATTATTTACACACAAAAAAAGGAAACTATCAGCTGGAATTTTAGAACCGAGGATCCATGATCCATTTCTCATACCTATCCATGCCGTTTTGTGCCAGTGCTGGATGTGTGGAAGTGAAAATGATGATGTTACCCCTCAGGCAATATTACCCAACCTGAATCAAAAGAGATTTCTTTGATTTTTGCTGTGTCTGACTTGTGAACAGCAGCCAAATAAACTGCTTCAGGTTGAAATTGGGAATCTATCTAATATTTACCCAAGAGTCAGGAAAGCAAATATTCATTGGGTTCAAAATTAATGATTTTGCTTTGTTTGGAGTCTTGTGGGGTTATTTTTTGAGGAGGGCTATTAGAGGATTTTAGCTTGTTTTTACAGAGAGAGAAGACATGGCCAGCTCAGAGAAAACTCAGAACCAGCACTGGTCCAAAAATCCCCACCAGGATCAGCTTTCCTAGGAGCTCCCATGCTGTTTCAGAGGCTTGGACATTTAAGATGCTTCTCATTCCGTTTTCACACAACTGACCTGCAAAGTTCCTCACCCAAAGCCGGTTGAGGAGGGGGAAAGAGGAGGATTTAAAGGCTGTTGGAATTTCTGCAGATTCTGACAGCTACTGAGGTAAACTGCAGTGATTAATGTCCTGCTCTTGTGGAGCACTTGGTGTCACAGGTGTGAAATGATTCCCCGTATCCTCATTCCCAGTTATCTTCTGGGAAAGCTGAGACACAGAAGTGCCTTTGCACCAGGCATCCCACAGGGCCAAGGTTAGAGAACCAAGATCTCCAGCATCCACAAGTGGGGTTTTACCCACTGGTAAGTTCTAAATAGAGAATTAGCAAGGGACAGAATTAATAGGTCTTGAAAGGGCCGGTGAGCCCTGAGGCTTCAAAGAGCAAGAGATTCCCAAGCACTGAAGGGGGCCTGAAGGAGAGGTTTCCCAAGGGCAGGGTATGCTGGATCAGCCCAGTTTGGTCTTCCACAATTCCCTAGGGACCCAGTGCTGTGCTGGGGGCTTGGATTCTGTCCCAAAATGCCGTTGTTGCTCAGTGGTCACTCTTGGTTCCCAGTGAGATTGCAGAAATGCACAAGAAAAGTTCCTTTATATCTTAGCGTGAACAGGACAAAATTTCCTCCCAGTGGCAAACACAAATATTCCTTGTAATAAAGTCTCCAGCAAGAATCCTTCTCCAGCAGTTGTTGAAGCAAAAAGAAAAAAACCTCACTGAACCCTGAAGTGCAGCAGGACAGCAACAGATGCATTGCCCAAGCCATTCCTTTGCTATGGGGTCAGGACCAGAGATGGGATGCTCCAAAAAGATTTGGCTGGGCTTGTTTGTTCCTACCTGCCACCAAGTGCGAGGAGAACTTAGATCATCAAAGTTCAGGGAAGGGACAGGGGGTGCTCAAAGTGTTCTGTCAGCCAGTGGCTACCACTGGCCTGCTCAGCTCCAGCAGCTCAGTGCTGTGTGTTCCATCAAAAGTGTTGGGAGACACGGGGAAGTTTTCACTGT
This sequence comes from Irena cyanogastra, assembly GCA_013397155.1. Classification (NCBI taxonomy): domain Eukaryota; kingdom Metazoa; phylum Chordata; class Aves; order Passeriformes; family Irenidae; genus Irena; species Irena cyanogastra. Next base: position 943,360 of record VWZV01013691.1, on the reverse strand, counting down.
GGACACAGCTCCTGCTCAGTTTCCAGTGACCTGATCAGTTACCCAGCTCTCACATGTGGCTCTGGGTCCCAGGGGAACATTTCTGTGCACATTTCTAAGCCATGTCAGAGCTTAGGCACGACTTGAGGATGGGAACACGTGGGTTCCTACCAGCAAAGGTACCAGCTTAACCCCAAATACCTCCTGGAGACCCGTGTGGCCTGTTCTCTGATGGCTCTTGTGGCTGCTGGCCCCTCCTGAACACAGATACCCCAGTTACCTTCGTGTTACCTGTGAGCACAAATCAGTTTGTCACCCACCAGTGCTGGTTTTGTGTCTTGGTACCCCACTGCTGACTGAAGTCCCCGTGCTCTCATCTCTGATACCCAGATAATTAATTAAATAACAGAAACATCAGGATATCACAGTGCCATGCAGAGCTGCCCAGCAGCCTGCAGGGCTTTCGGGGCAAAATCCACATGCAAGCCCCAACTCCATGTTGCTCCATCTTCATTACAAAGATGACACTCTTCCCACCTTCCTTCTTACACAGAGCTGCTCTGGTTTTTTTTTTGCAGACACTTTCTCCTGATGGTTTGAGTGTACAAGAGGGATGAGTTTATCCAAGAACTAGTTCAGGTTCTCCTAGGAGCAGAGGGGTAGCTTGAGACCGATAACTCCATCAAAATCTTGACTATTCCCACCCTGGGATTCTACACTCAGCTTCACTTTCCATTTCCCTTCTGTCCATCCCCATCTGTACATCAATACTACCCTCAGCACTGCCAGTTTCTCCTCTCCAGGACCTGGAATGGGCTCTGGGTTTGTACATGGTGTTCCCTTAGAAGCAGACAAGTCTCTATCACCATATAGCTTTAGAAAGCAAATTAACTTTGGGATGGGGAGGAGGTGTGAATCCAGCCCCACCCTGGGCAGAAATGATCCCATAGCCTCTCAATGATCCCATAACCTCTCAATGATCCCATAGCCTCTCAGTGTTCCCATAACCTCTCACACTGTCCTTGGGCAGCAAGGAGCCCTTCTGCAAATGGGCTGTTCTGTGGAGCCACCACCCTGCAGAGTGCTGGGTTACCTGGCTGTTCCCAGAGCACTTGGACTAATCTCCCTTTTTCTGGAGTGCACTTCTCCCAGGGAGGCATTTCTGTCTGGCTGCCAGGAGGAAATCTGGCTTGGGGATGGAGAGGGGCAGAGTGCTGGAATCACCTGCATGGAGTGAACTCACCTGCTGAACCTGTGCAAAGGGAGAGCTGTCTCTAGAGCAGTGAAGGAAGGGTAATCACACCCCTTTCTCATGCACTAACATGCATACACAGACATTGAGATGCCTTTCACAGCCCAAATTAGCTGTCAAGGTACCTTCCTATTCCTAAGGGTCAATGGGGTATAGAGTAACACAAAGTGTGTTCATTACTCTGCAGGGCTGGTTTAACATGCTCTCTGGATCCCTTCAGCAGTAATTCCTTCCCTGTTCGAGCTGGCATCAAAATTAATGGCATGTTGTGTTCTGTAAGTCCTGACTTCTCAGATGAAAGGTACGTGGTGTTGTTCACATCACTGTTACAGTGTAATAAATCAGTGCTTTCCCACTGGAAGGATTTCAGACGATCTCACAGCTTGCTTTCAGGACCTCAAAAGACAACCTGTCTGCCAGGCCATTGGCCCATTAAAAAAAAAGTTCACATAAAACAGAAAAAAAGAGGGGAAACCCCAACATTTCATTGCAGTGTTGCTGCCTGCTTCATGAAGGATGCTGGGGCCAGGACAGCAATGCCAAGGTTTCCTCAGGCCCCATCTCAAGAGTGGGGCACAGCCAGAGGGAGCACATTCCCTGTGCTAAGGGGGCTGTGGACAAGGATCAAATAAATAAAATAAAATAAAATTGAAAAGATCAAACAGGAGCAGAGACAAAAGCACAGTTTGCCTTCTTACTGCCAGACCCTAAAACAAGCTGCTCCCAATTTCCGGAAAAGCAGCAGGAAAAGGGAAGAGGAGCGAGGCCAGGACAGAGCACTCAGCAAGCCCCCAAAAGGTGCCCACACAGTTGCTGTCCCAGCTTCTCTGAGAGCTGCTGCCCACAGAGCAGTTCACTTACTTAACAACATCTTTACCAAGTAAAACTTAAATTCCTCTGCTCCCAGGAGCACATGTGAACGACAGGAAGAGGCTGAACTTGAAAGGGGAGCCGTTTTATTGCCTCAGATTAGCTCAAACTCATGACGAGCTTTCCTCACTTCAAAACTAATGTTGTTAACCTTGAAATCTGCATTATTAATTTTTCAAGATGAGTCCCATCAGGAGCTGCAGCAAGAGCTCTCCTGGACTCGTGACAGCTCGCCCTGTTTGATTCTAATCATATATGAATGCATGAGTTAAGAAGACATCATTAAAAGTACATTAAGTTTAATTATGCTAGCAGCCACAGACAGTGGGAGCATCAGCTTAATGCAGAATGCGTAATTAGACCCGACCTAATCCATTAGATCCATATTTGTTAAAGAAAATGCTCCTCATCTATAAGTGTCACTGCAAAGTGATCCACAGGGTTTGGAGGAACAGCACCATTTTCTGGGGGTTATTCCCTCCCACCCCTCTGCCCTCCTCCCTGCCCAACATCCCTGTGCACACAGCTGAGCCTTCACTCAGCTCCTTGCCTGTTCAGTTTAACAAAAGCACACAAAAAACCAAAGAAAGAGACCCCCAGGCCTGGCAGCTGAGCCCTGGAGAGGTGCTGCAGTGGTTTAAGGTATTTTGGCCCAGATCTCTTTGTGAGGACCTGGCTCCCTCAGAGGGTCTGTGGATGCAGGAATGCACCCAGTCCCAGTGGGTGTGCGGCCTCACAACCCAGCTGGACCAGTGCAGCCATGCCCAGGGATGGAAAAGGATGATGCCTTTACACAAACTCCAGGAGTATTGTCTGCACAGTGGCTTGGGACAAACGTCCAAAGAGAACAAAAAAAGATAAAAATAAACCAAAATATGAACACGAAAGTGTTTCAGCTCCTTCTAGGGTTGATCCAGCTCTCTCCACTAACACCAGGAGGGTGCTGGCACGGGCCTGCAGCTGTGGCAGCAGGGAAGGTGACACATCCCTTTTCCCAGCAGCATAGCCCTAAATCCACCCACTGCATCGCTCTGCAAAGCCACGGTGTTCACAGGAAATCACCAGTAGGAGCTGTGGGTTGTCTCCCCCATCTTCACCCCATAGTAGGGATAACTGGTACCAGCAACCCCACACACCCCCAGGCAGCCTCACCATGGAAAGGACATCAAATCTGCCAGTGCCTGAGCCCACAGGTGATCAGGCTGCTGGGGTTTGGTGATCCTAGCTGGAGGATGGTGGATCCAAGTGCTTGTTCCCTTGGAGTGATTTCAGCAGCACCTTTGATGCCTTGTGCAGACTGACCTAGAAGAGAGACCAGATGGAGCTAAAGAATAAAGTAGGGATTTATTAGGGGGCCTCAATAGATCCACCTTGGGCAGCACAAGAACCCAGCCAGGGCTACACCCAAGATGAACCAAAATGGTCACAAAAAATGCATGACCGGTCACGGGGTCTCTCACTTTTATAAGTTCTGCTCCATTTGCATATTGGAGTTTTGCCCAATTATAGCTTTAGTTTATGAAGTCCCACCCTTCTTGTTTTTCTCTTTCAGCCCACGTTGTTTGTGCTCTTGGGCTGAGATTTGGATCATTTGCCCAGCTAGAGAAGGAATTGTTTTGTCTCCCTGCTCTGTGCAGAGAGCTCACCATCCCTAATATGAAGCTCAGAACTACACACTAAAGCAGCACAGAATCTGAAAAACAGAAAACCTAAAACCTGAGGTATCACCTCCAGCCCAGACCCCATGGCAGTGGCCACAGCCTGGGCAGGGCATTTCCCAGCTCCCTGGGGCAGTCCCAGAGCAGATGCACCTCACCAGCAGCCCTGGGGTCCCATGTCACTCCACCCTGCTCTCTGCAGAGGGGTGAATTTACAGTGAGCCTTCACCTGCCACAGGTTGCTCACACGCATTGTCCAGAGTCACTCAGCTCAGCTCTGGTGCTGGGAGGTTCTGTGGAAGCTGAGGTCCCAGTCCCACTGATGGGGGATTTCAGCTCATGTCCCCTCCAGCCTGGAGACAGAGCAGGCTGGAAAGGGGAAGAGGCCAAGGCCAGCGTGTGGCACGGGAGCGAGGCAGGAGCAGGGGTGGCTCAGGAGGGAACCCCAGAGCCCCGTGCTTGCTGGCACTCATCACAGGCATGGGACACTTAACAGCTCAAGCAAGCCCTCTAACACCTGCCTAAGTGCTGAACATTATTGCTATTAAAACATAATGGCCTCTCACTGCCTCTCCTCTGTGGAGCTGGAGAGGGGCTGTGATTGGCAACCACAGCACAGAGCACAAACCCACAGGCAGGGCAGAGGGACAGCATTAAAATCTTCTGAAGATGCCATTCACAGTCAAGGGCCAGCTCCAAACAGAGCACAGTTACTGGCTGGACAACTGAGATTTACATGAAGAGTTCTGAATAAATCAACTGCTAACTTAGGTTTGCAAAGGGCTTTTAGATTTGTTCGTTTTCTTTTGTTTTGGGAGAGAGAAAGTCCCTTCCAGCCCATTCTATCAATATTTCATCTTCATCTTTGCCACCTCCATCCCATCTCCAGGCTGCTCAGGGAGACAACGGTGGCACAGGGAGGTTGGTCTATGCCATGGGGTCCAGGAGGAGATGGGAGCAGGGTCAGCAGTCCAGGAGTTCCCTTTTTGCCCCCATTTTGCAATGCTGTGGCTCACCAGTGTCGTCCTGCCCACAGGGTCTCTCTCTCAAAGGGGGTTTGAGCCCCCTGGCTTTCTCCTTGCCACAGAGGTGGTTTCCATGTTCTCTGTTTTTAGGGCTTTTAACTGACAGTGCTCATCAGCATCTCTAATGCCAGTCTAATAAACATGAGGGAAGATAGGCTAAAGGCTGCTGTGATTTTCTTTCCCATTTGTGTGCTGAAGTCCTGGTTCAGCTGAACAGGAAAATACAAGGTGAAGACTTGGGAAAACTTTCTTCCTCTAAGGAAGCAGCAGAATTATAGCGAGTTGTGTATAGTCCTGGCTCCTGATGGACTTTTTGAGTGTGGGACATTAGGGGAAATATTGGAAGCAATCTAACCTCACAAGGTCTTTTAGGAAATGCATTGATCTCCCCAAATGGGCAGCAATTGATATGTTCAAAGTGAACATTGTGTGCCTTCCTGTTTGCACTGTGTGCATCTATGTGCCATTTAAAAGTGCAGAGGAAACCCTGCAAAAAAAAAAAATCAAATATGAGCACAAAGATCAGCTCTTTGCAGAAAGAAATCCGAGGACCTTTATGTCCTCATCAATGCCCTTTGGTGTGATAATCCATATGGCAAGATGAAAGGATAACCCCTGGTGCTGTTAATTGTTCTTTCCAAAGGAAAGCAATTAAACCACTGCATTCACTGGGCAATCAAAGGGAAATCTAAGTTAACCCCTCTGTGGCCAGTTTGCTCCAGCCCGAGTTCTGGCATTCCTGGTGGGAGATGGGTTATAGCAGCAACCGTGGCAGTCACAAGCCACACACTGGCAGAGACTCGTAAGCAAATTTTAGGCTCTAACAACCCCCTCTGAGATCCCACCAGACATCTGGCAGAACTCAGCAAGATGTCACGTATCTCCATCTCTGCTGCAATGTATTTTGACAGCATCCTGACACAGACACATGACCACAGTGTGATCAGCTCCTAGGTTTCATATGAAGAAGTGTTTTCATTCTGGTGTAAGAGAAATCTCCCCACCCCTCACAGACCATATGCCACATTTTTAGTACATTTGCTGATTAACCAGAAAGCAAGAAGGGGGCTTGAACACTGCTCCAGTGATTCCTGGATTCTCTTTTAGAACAATTGGCACAGAAAGAGTTTCATCTGCTGTCCCTTTTAAAAAAACAATGCAAACAGAAAGCTGGGGACAGTAGTGCTCCATGAGGAGTCCAGGTGGAAGGACAGGTCACTTCCCAGTGTGCGGGCTCACAGGTCACTTCCCAGTGTGTAGAAGAGGGCTCCCCTCTTCTACAGACAGCAGGTCACCACACACCCCTCTGTGTTTCTTGAAGTGGTCAAAAAGATAATTCAGGAAGACATTTTCAAGCTTTGGAAATGCAAAGCCCAGATGTGTGTTTTTGCAGCAAACTCTCTGAGTCCAGCCTGCTAGGTCCTGTAATTAGCTGGGACCTGAGGACAGCAGCCCTGCCTCCCTCCACAGGGCACAGGGGTGGCTTTCCAAGACAGGGCCCTCATCCCTGCTGTTCCCAGCATTTCCTGATGCCACACACAGTGGCCCAGTGGGGTGTAAGGTCTGTGTCTGCAGCTTGGTGGAGAGAGGATTAAACACCCCAACTACGACTTGCAAAGCTGGGCAGGACTGGGAGGAACTGGGAGATTGCCAGGAGCTCCAAAAATGTGCTGGGAGAGTTAAGGAGGGTTTTCTGGGAGAGCTGGGGCAGGAGGCATGGCTGGCATTTTGGAATCTGTCACTGCCTGCATCCTGTCACTGCCTGCAGCCTCTCCTGCAGCCATGGGGGAGATGGGAAAAAAGACACTCGCTTGCTTTTAATACCACGGGTAGGAGGGGAAACTCTCAGTGCCTTCCTCCTTCTGGCTCCTGAGCTGTTCTCCAAGCAGGCGTGTGGGAAGGAAAGCTTCCTTATCCCAGCCTGTGGGACTGGTGCTTAATCCCTTCAACAGCACCGAGTTCTTCAGCTGCTGACAGAGACAGCAGGCTGCTGTGCAGGGATAATGGGAGGGAGATTAAAAGGGGTCAAAAGAGAGCCTGAAAACTGCTGAATTATGTGTCTAGGGCTTCATAAGAGACTGGTGAGAAGGGGAGGGGTATGACATTAACAGGAATTAGGACACTGCAAAGGGAGACTTTCTACCACTGAGCAGAGGCAAAACTCCAAAATGCATGCCCTGAATTGAGCAAACCAATTAATTGCAGGCCAGGAAATGCTTTTTGGTAACTGTACTTCACCAGGTCGTGTTGTGTGCCAGGAAGAAAAGGTAGAGCCTAACTCCAGGCCAGGACAAAACAGCAAAACTCTTGCAAGCGGTCTGCAAACCAGAGAAAAAACCCTGTGTGCTTCCCCAAAGATAGATCCTGACAGACTGCTGTGATTTGTTTTGTTGGTCTGTTTTTCTTCTGAAGCTGCTTGTGTTTCTAAGGGAGGGAGGTGTGGTAGGTTTAATGTAAATGAGCTTCACAAAAACATTTGATTTTGTGGGGGAGCTCATTAGCTAAAATGAAGACTATGAAAGAAAAGTTGTCAAAGTGAGACATCTAAAGAGAAGATAATGAGTTGTACTGCAAAGCATAACTGGGTGGAAGGAACGTACATCTAGAGCTTCTCTGAAAGATTTATCTTGCAACCACTGTTAAATCACATGAAGAACTGAAAGACTTTAAATTTGGGGAATAGACAGGATGAAAGGCTGTGGTTTGACATCATGATTGAGGGACTGACGGCAAGACTCCCCACTGCTGGAAAGAGCAGATGAAGATCTGGCTATGCTTGCTGATCACAATGAGGGTGTTTGCCCCTAATGGGACAATACGCTGTGCAGTCATTAAAAAAGGAATTTAAAAATAAATCCAAGCACATTCAAGGGTCACAGCAAGAATTCCACATGGGAAAAACCTCTGGTGATACCAAAAATATTATGCACAATCCTGGCCAGCCATCATGGGGAAAGCTGACCTGAAACTGGAATAACTGGGAATGCAATATTGCAGGAAATACTTTCCAGCCTCACTTATGTTCATGCCTACCAGCAGTGCAGTGGCCACTGTCACCTAAACAGCCTCTATCTATGAAATGTCCTCTGTGAGCTGTCCCAAGAGTTCATAATGTTATTCAAAAAGTTACTGCACCGAGGGCAGGAGGGTTTTTCCCTCCCTGGAAAAGCTGGGCCAAAGTTGCGTCTCCAAGAAGTTTTTCAGCCTTGTCTGGGAAATCTGCTCTGAAACTGAGACGGGGAGGGAAGCGAGACAGAGAAGGGGCCAAGGACACTTTGAGCTGGTAGACAGGAGAAAGGAGGAGAGGGGAGGGTGACAAAACAGATGCTGGTGCATGGCGAGCACCTCCAAGGAGCCGTGCTGGAGCACAGCCGGAGCAGGAGGCGCCGGCAGGAGCGCTGGGGCGCTCCGGGGGTGTCACTTGTCGGGTTTAATGAGCTTCAGCTGCTCCCTGCAAACGTGCCTGGCTCCCTCCAGAGCTGCCAGCTAAGGAACAGGGACGTGGCTCCGGCCCCTGTCGTCAGCAGCTCCTGGAGGTGAGAGAAAATTCACACGAGCACCAGGTTTGCTGGCTCCAAGAGGCGCTGGGACGAGAACAGAAATCCTCAAATCCTCGGAAATCCTACCGGGCTGACACGTGGGGCTCCTCCCACACTTGGCAGCGAGGGAAAGCTTAAAAGCATCATTTGTCCAGGAATAAGAAAGCAGAGTTTTTGTGCCAATTGGCTCGGAGGCAGCGAGGTGCAGCAAGGAGAACGTGATATGGGTTTGTTAGCTCTCCAGTAGAGACTGGCTTGTAATTACTGCTTTTGGCCACTTCTGGGTGGATTGTGTGCTGGAGTGGGCTGTTTTCTACAGTGCCCTGGCACGTAAACTGTGGAGCAGTGGGTTTTTAGTGAGGTGTTTCTGAAGAGCTGCAGCGTGTGTCAGTGAGGCCAGGGATGACCCTGTGGGGTAAGAGGGTGTCTCCTTGCTGCTCACATCCAGGGCCCAGGTGCTGCACATTCCCAGTGCACCCCTCATGACAGTCATGAAGCTCTGAGCAGTCCTTTGAAAGAGATGTCCAAAGTGCAAGTTACCCTGGGAGTATTTGGAGACCTGGGTGCTCCTCCATGGCTTTGATCGGTGCTTGGTCAGTTTCCGAGGTTTTTTCATTTTCACCCATTTTAAGAGAGGAAACAATCCAAGGTTTTTCCCTATACTCCAGTCCCTAGGCACTCTAAGACTGCTGAGAGGTGTCTCTCGGGTGACATGAGGGAGCAAGCCCAGCTCCTGAGGGACCTGGTGGAACAGAAGCCACAATGTCTCCCTCAGCAGGACCAAAAGCATTTGGGCATCAAAAGTCACAGATCTTTCTTATGCTGGAATATTTCTTTCGTTGGCTGACTGCTTTGCCCTCCTTCCCTCTGCTGTTTGTCATGTGTAAACACAGTTTAAGGAACAATGAACTCCCAGGCTCTCAGCTCCCACCATGTGCCCTTAACTGCTCATCCTGGTAAACGCTGCAAAGGGCAGGGAATCCTTTCAGCTGGTGGATATTACACTGATTCCATTTTCACACGCAGCACAAGCCCTCCCTCAGGAGGAGAGGAGCGGGAAGGAAGATCTCATCACGTCTGACTGATGTTCAGAAAACAACTTTGTGTCCCACCAGCACCAAAGTCCCAGGACACATCCTCTCGCTCTGATTTCCAGTTACAGCCATGGAGAACTTCCTCTTGCAAGATGCAAGTGGGCTAAAAACAGCTGAGGGAGGAACTTGGGGAGATAGGAGGGCAACGTGAGCTCCTCCTGCTCGCACAGCTCAGCCCAGCCCAGCTGCCTGCGTGGCAGGGGCCAAACGAGGGATAATTGCTCTGCCTGCAATACACTGTGTACGTTTAGATTTCAATTAATTTGCTGGGTCTAAACGAACTGCCTCCTATTGCTTTCAGCAATCAAGTCTTGTTAATTGAAAATAGTGTTTATCTTATCTCGAGGAGAAGGCTGGACAAAAGTAGGGCAGCAGAATCCCGTGTGAAGGTAGCAGAAAGTGAAAAGAGGAGGGGGGAAACGAAGAAAGGGAGGAGAGCAGCCAGGGTGACCAAGGCAAAAAGCTCAGCTTTTCAGCACTTTTTTTTTTATTTTTTCTCAAAGGCTTCAATTTTTTTAGAGTGTCCCAGTTTGAGAGAGGTTTTCTTTTTACCCAGATTGATGTGGTCCCACTTCCAGCTGGTTGTGGCTGTCGGTGGGGCTGTGTGTGCTCCTGGGGTACTGGCTCATGCTGCAAGGGCTCGTGAGCACAGGGTTTGGGCTTGTGAGCACGGGTTGGGGCTTGTGAACACGGGTTTGGGCTTATGAACACGGGGTTTGGGCTTGTGAACACAGGGTTTGGGCTTATGAACATGGGGTTTGGGCTTGTGAACACAGGGTTTGGGCTCGTGAACACAGGGTTTGGGCTCGTGAGCACAGGATTTGGGTTCATGAACCCAGGGTTTGGGCTCGTGAGCACAGGATTTGGGTTCATGAACACAGGGTTTGGGCTCGTGAGCACACGGTTTAGCTCCCTGCTGCCTCTGACCCCTCAGTGCTGTCCGGGGCTGCTGGAGCACAGGATAAGTCTCCCACACCTCACCAAGACTGAGCACAAGGAATTGTATTTAAAGCATTTCCTCTGGTGCTCAAGTAGTTGATCACCCCATCTTTGTTTCCACAGGGACAGCCACAGGAGAAGCAGTGACTGAAATGTCAAAAGTGTCTCAAAAATCAAACAATACCCTAAGCCCACCTCCTGCTCCCTTTCCCAAGGAAAGCCCTTTCAAAAGAAGACTGCCAGCCTTGCTGTACTGTTTGAAGAATTATTCCAGTTTCTTACCTTTAAATTAAGTTGCAGAGTAAGTCCTTAAGACATGAGATCTAGCACAGGTTTGGGCTGTTTTTTTTTCTTTTTCCTGGTCTGATTACTTAAACCCTCTCTGAGTTTCCCACCATTTGAACCTAGTGTTATCTCATACACACAGTCGTCATCTCATTAAAGGGAAATCAGAGGAACTGACTTTAATAAATTTTAACACCCTGTGTGTGAAAAATCTGGCAATTAAAGCTTCCTGCCCCTGGACCTTTGAAAGTGACATGTGGCAAATCCCCTTCAGTCTTTAATAAGAGCAGCTCATCAAAGGATGGTGGCACATGGGGGTAGGAGAGGAGGCAGGGGAAGGGAAGAAACAGGAGCATCAAAACTGAAAGGGACTGTGAGACAAAAGCTGACCCTCCTGCCAGAAACTGAGGAGAGAAAAAGCCTGATAAGCCCAGCTGGTTCTGGAGCAAGGAAGGCAGGATGGAGGTGGGTCCAACCAGGCAGCACCAGGAATGCATCATTTCACAGAGACCCCCAACACCAGTTCTGACAGGACTTCTGTGCTTGATGCTGATCTCACAAGGCAAAATGTTCTGGAGAACAGCAAGCAGGGCCATGGACCGGGCTGGCAGCTCTTCTGGGAAAACATCTCCCAGATAAATGTATCATCAGAGAAAATTCACCTTCCTTGCTACCTTTTGATAACAATCACTTCTAATACTGTTTTTCTGGAGAAAGAGTTTGGGGGTTTTATTTATGGATGGGGAGAAACAGGTGGATTTTATCACTGTTGAAGCTTCACCAGTGAGAAGGAGATGTACTAACCAGGTGTTCAGCTTCCCTATAATCAGATGGAACCTCTCAAGATTTCTTGGTCCTTCTAGCTCCTTCTGAACCTTGAGCATGCTTTCTGAGCTCTCTATCACCTGATATTTGTACAAATGGAAATTATGATCTTCATTCCCATTCCCTTATGACTCATCTCAAAAGCACATAAAATAGCAGAAGTGTCTTGGGGAAAAAATACGAAGTGTATATTGTAGGGGTTTTTATGACCTTGACTCTGACATCTCTTAATTGGGGGCTAAAAGCTTTCTTTTTGCTTTTTCTCCACTTCTTTATTATCTAGTTCTTCCAGGATGGCAAGAGATGAAAGAGATCTTACGATAAAAATCATTGATTTTGTGCACAGGCAGGTGAAACTCAAGCAGTGAGGAACTGATGATGGACTGGAATTCATTAGCATGAAAATCCTCAGGTGCCTTATAAAGCTTCTCCTCTGAGTCTGCTGAAGTGATAATTTCACTGGAAGAGATTTTTCTGAGTAGGAATGGTCAACCAGGGACTATTGGTTTGATTGGATTGCAGTGAAGCTTCACATCACACCTGAAACACAATCTGTGGAGCCAAAAAAAGTTTGTTAGGAGACCAAGACAGGAGGTTGTGGTGCAGCTTGGCATTTGCCCAGCATGAGAGGCAGGTGAAGGTGAGCCACAAGCTGAAAATGGACAGTGTAGCAGCTAGAAGGAAATGGGTGAATTGTTAAAAAACAAAGTTCACAGACAGAGACTCTCTAACTAAAGTCAGAAAGTGGTGTGTGTTTATTGGCACCGGTGGACAGCACGGGAGTAATCTCCAAAAGGCATGACCACCCCAGACAAGGTTCTTTACCTTCTATTTATTCCCAAAATAATACATATGCTTACGCAAACATCTCTCATCCCTGCTTTGTACACAAATGGGGTTATTAGTCCTTCACACATGCAGAATTCTTCGCTGGAATTGGGTCAGTGGTCCCAGGGATGAAGTCAGGAAGGTCTTTGTCAGGTCTCTGTGACCCTCTGGCATGACCCAAGGCCCCCTGCTGCGTGATGGGTTAATGTGGAGTCCAGGTGCTGGGCATTGTTCCACTGGTTTCAACATGTTCCTATAATGGCTCACTTGCTCCACTTCCTTCTACAAGTAAGCTCATAATATAACAACCAGCACTGGTCACACCAGGGCCTGCACCATGAGTGCCTTTGGCTTCAGACCCAAGCGCCTCCAGCCTCCTGTCCTCCAGATTTTTCCTGGCACAAGCCTTTCCTTTTCAGGGAAAAATAGTCCATGGGCTTTTTATCACACCAACAGGCCTTGCTCCAGCCCCCATGACTCTGGTTCTTCTGTGACTGCAGCAGCATTTAATTTCCAAGGCAATTTAGTTTTAGGCAAGAAGCAATCTCAGCACCCCTGCCTGCTGCCACTTGCCTGCAGCATCCCGCATCAGCTGCTGGAGGGAAAACGCACCTGGGCCCCCTGGGGAAGGCACACAGGCCGGGAGCTGCAGGAAGTCGAGGTGTTTGATGTTTGCTTTATTTATTTATGCAGCAGCCACCGTCTCCCCGAGCACTCCTTTCTGCCGAGGAGCGATAAGCTGCTCCCGGCTCCTGCTGGCTCCGTTTTCTGCCAGGCTCCATCTCGTTAGCATGCACCAAAAAGGCCCTGCTCACATCCCTGCTGGGCTGCCCTCCCTGCCCTGCCTCCATGCCATGGAAATGGCCGGGCTCGGGCTCGGCAGAGTGGGCAAGGGAGAGGGACCAGGGAGGGCTCCAGAGATGCCCTGGGTGGCCACAGGACAGAGATGCAGCTTCAGAATTAAATTCCCCACTGCCCTTCTCACAGCTGAGTATGGCGTGGTGTACAAAGCAATTTTAATATGTTTAATTAAATCGACTTGCTTGTATGGTGCTGCTTTGCAGCTGAAGGTCAGTGGTTCACATCTGAAGCTGCACCAGGATGTCTGAGGGCTGAGTCCAACAGACCCCATCCTTGGAGCTCCTTCTTCATGGGTGGGAGCAAACCCTTGATGGGCTCTGCAGTGGACTGGAACCTCTCCTTGTGGGTGCAGCTGACCCCCAGGTGTGCCCAGCTCCTGCCCTGCCACACTGTCCTGCCCACTGCAGCTGCCAGCACCCTTGGTTCCCCCGTGGCTCCAACCCACACTAAAGCCTCATTGCTCTGCCAGGCTCTGGGTGTCACCAGTGGTGTGCAGTGCCCAGGCAGAGCTCTGCCCCTGCATCCCACATTTTCTTTTGCTCCATGGTGCTGTGTGCCCATCCAGGCAGAGCTCTGCCAGGTGCTGCCCCTGCACCCCACACCTGTGGTTACAGCACACTGCCATGCCCCTGCTGTTCCTCTCCTCCTCCCAGCACGCTGCAGCTGAGCAGCCAGGGGAGGGAGGCACACTGCTGGGGAGGATAATTTCTAAAAGGGGTTTGGTAGAGCTTCCCATCACAGCAGCAGGCTCAGTGTGCCGTGAGCTGAAGAGCAGGGAAAGCAGTTTATCCAGCAGTACCTAGCAGGGAGGAGGATGCCATCACCCAGGCAACAGCTTTGTTTGCCTCCAAATACCAACGAGGCAAGCTATGGCAGAGCCTTTCCCAGGGGCCAGGCCAGCACCAAGAGGACATTTGTTATCATGCATGGGCTGGTCTCTCGTGGGGATGCTGGATCTCCAGAAACACCTCCCTGGTGACTGCATTAACAGCAGCTCTCTTGTGCAAGCAGGAGCTGCTGGCTGCAGACACAAGCCCTGCAGCTGGGCTCCCACCCCAGCTTGGCCACTCAGCTGCTGCTCAACCCTGGGCAAGCAGCCCCACTTTCACAGTGCCTGGGAGCAGTGTTGGACAGGGCTGGAGAGGGCACAGCTCCTCCACAGGGAGCTATAATTAATATCTGGAAGCTGCTGGCTGCTCTGGCAATCCCAAGCTATCCACGTTGTGCCATTCACATCCCTCCTGCTTTGTGAAGCATATTTATTATTATCTTTATTAATTACATACTGCAGTGCACTTAAAAGAGGGAGGAGGGGAAGGAATGGCCAGTACTTTCCCATCATGGAAAAGCAAAATGCTACATTTTGTACTTGTTGAAAGTAAAAAAATCTTTCATTTCGTGGAGTGTGAGATGCATTACTAATTACACAATTATTTTGTTCCGTGGCACTCGCAAAACAGAACTTGGAGTGCTTTCAGCAAATTCTGGTGTTGAGGAAATAATGACTTGGGTTTTTTTAAAATGTACTAAATTACATGCTCTTCCTTTATGACAGTTATTTCTTGGGTTTCTAGGATATTTCTGCCCTAACCCTTCCAAAGACGTAAGAAGCAAACCTTTGCTGCATTAGCAATGTGCCAGAAGAAAGGAAGGGGCTGAGCAGGGACTGCCCCCTGCCCACCTCCCACCACCCCAGGCAGCAGCTGAGCCCCTCTCTGACAGGGGGCAGGCTGCAGGGGTCACTTGCTTCCCTTGAAGGATGGTCCCATGAAGGCTGGATGATGCCTCACATGCAAAATTCCTCCTGTGCCCTACAGAGGTGCCAGCAAACATCAGGAATGCAAAAGCTGGAGCAGCTCCTGCTCCCAAGGGGCAGAGGGGGGTGATGCAGGTGCTCCAGCTGTGCAGTACCAAGCTTGAACAGTGGAAAGAGAAGGACAATGTGTGTTTGCACTCAGTGAGAGGGACAGGGGTGGAGCTGGAATAGGGCAGGTGAGTTCCTTTCACAAGGTGTGCACAGACCGCAACGTGCAAACGCTCCCAGGGAGGGGGATTGTGCAGATCCTTAAATTCAGAGGCCCTGAAAGTTCTCCTGAGGTGAGAGGTGTGTCAGCCGCACCTCTGCAGGGCTGGGCTGCAATGTGTCCTTCCTTCCATGGCAGCTCTGTGCGAGCCCAGCCTGCATGGTCTCCCACCATATCTTGTCGAGACAAACTCAATTTAATAAACCATAAAACTAATGACATTGAAAATAGTTCTATGGACTTCTTTCCTCTGTGTGCTCCTCCCTCGCCATTCTCCCACCACACACATAAAAATCCAGCTGTTGGCCAGCCTCAGGTCTCTCTTCCAGCCCTGCCCTGGGCTGAGGATGTGCCTGGCAGCACGCAGGAGCAGCACAGATGAGCGAGAGCAATCTCACTCAGCTCAGCAGGTAAGCACAGATGTTTGGAAAACTAACCTCTTCAAGATGAGAAGAAAAATAAGTCTATTTCAGTGAGATTGATCTGCTGGCACCAACAGAGCAATCAGCTGGACTTCTAGGAGAGCAGCAACAAACAGCAAATTAGAAGGTGCCAGCCTGCTGAGAGTTCCGGTAAATTAGAAAGCAGAATGTGCATCTCAGCCGTGGCTGGCTGGGCTAAGCCAACTCGTTGTGGCCCTGTAAGCCAGCCTCTGACTGCTGTGGTGGCCAGTGGCCACATGCCAAGGTGAGGGAGCCAATGGCCATGGTGCACTCTGTGGGGACGTTGCACCCACAGCAGCCACCAGGTACCTCCAGGCCAAGCTGTTCCTCCTGCCAGCCAAAACTTTGACCTGCTGTCAATTAGCTGTATCCTTGAGCAATTTCTGCTTCTCTTAGAAAACTTTGAAATACAGCTACAACTACAAATACCAAAATGCCAACACCTGGTGTACAGCAGGAGCACTGGCAGGGTGGTAGCACGAGCAGTGGATCGCCCTCCTGCTACAGCCTGCAGTCCCTAGATCTGGATTTTCCTAAATGCCCCCCCAGTTCCACCTAAATGTGCTGTTTCTGGGTCTCTCTCTCCTCCTGACAGCGAGCTACTCCTCTCTGGGCAGCTGAAGAGGAGCGAGTTGTGCTCAGAGTCAATCATTCCCACGGGAGGCCAGGGGGTCAGTGGGCTCAAGCTGCCTTCAGAGACTGTGAGACTCTCATGACAGATGCTTCCACCAAGGCACAATATTTCAGGAGATGTTGTTTAGCTCCACTAAGGAGGATCTGAGACCCCACAGAAACTCTGCCTTTATCCCTAAATGCTGACCTAATGTGTACTTTAAATTCCCATCCCATGGGAATGATGGTGCCGAAGTTTTCCTCCGCCAAAGCTGAAATGGCTCCAAATGAGATGGATAATTAAACATCTCTGCTAAAGACCTCAGAATAAAAATTCCCAGATTATAACAGCACAGAAGCACATCACCAAGGAGTACAGATTGACAGTCAAATTCTGCTCAGGTAAAGGCAATTACAGCTGTGGTTTTGTCTTTTTTTGAAGTCACAGAATTTTTAAGAAATGTTTGTCCTTGGCTCTAAGGAGAAAAAACTCCACCTGACATTTTTGAATTCAGTTTAATGAAGTTTGCTTTCATTCCTTACCCCATTCCTGCTGAATAAAGGCAAACACTTTCCATTTTCTCATGCCACTTCTTCCACAGAAATTAATGCTCCTTTTTGGCTGAAATATCTGGAATGAGTTAAGCTGTCCCCAAAATTTACTGCAATGCTGGATGTGCAAGACAGGCAGAGTGAAGAGTCTGCTAACAGAGTGGAGGAGGGAGAATGCTTTTAAGTGCTTTATAATTGCTAAGATTTTTTTTAATCCTGTTTACATTTAGCTTTGCACATTAAGTTCATAACCGTGGTGTGTAACCAGGTGCAGTAGCAATATACAAAATCTTATTAAGAGGAGCAAATGAAGAAATAGGAGGATCTGGGATGGGAGAGGAAGGGCATTGAGATGGAATTAGCACCTGCTGATTTTCATCCTTCTTAACAATATCTGGCTTGTCAAGAAACTTGAAGGCGATCAACTTATGTCAGTTAATGATGCACTTGAGAGAAATAATTGGAATGGGAAAGGCAATGGCTCACAGCAATCTCCAGAAACTCCTGGCTCCTCAGCTTTCCATCCAGTGAGCACTGCCTTGCTGCAGCTTGGCATCATTCAAGGTCCCTCCTGCTGCTCTCCTCCCCTTGTTTTGCTAATTGCAGTGGTTTTTTACAAACCTTAAATACAAAAGGGTCTTGAGCAGTTCTAGCTGGATTGAACTATTGTGTCAGCAGCTTTTCAGCTCTGCCAGGAATGCTCAAAATAAAAGATTTAGATTTTAACCAGATTGCTATTAGAATGGAAACAAGGATCAGCTGATTACTGGTCCCTCTTTAGGGAGTCTCTCACACTGGGGCTCAATATTATCAACCCCTTCATATTACTGGATGTAGAAATGAAAGTTAAGTGTCATCATTCTTAAAGAGAAACACAAGTCTTGAACCCAGTGAGAAGTGACTTGTTAAGATTGATCAGAAAGAAAAATAAGTCAGAAATCAGAAATTTAAATCAGAAATTTAAATCAGAAAAAAATCAGAATTAAAATCAGAAATTTAATCTTCACCTTGGAATTATTAAAATTCTTACTGCTGACAGAGGAATAGAAGGACCTGTACAGAGAAAAGCAATGGAGATGTGGGTATACTTCAGGGTTTCTGTTTCTGTGACTTTTCTTTGGTCAGTAGGTACCTGCTCCCATGGGCTGGGCTGCATCCTGCACCCTCCCTTGAAGAGTGGGTCACGAGAGCCCTGCTTGCATCCCAGCACCCTTGGGAAGGGAGGTAAGGTGCCAAATCAAGGGCTGAACCCGGGGCTGAACCTGGGCTAAAATCTCCTGTCAGGCACCCAGGGAAAGCCCCAGCCCCAGGCAGTTGCAGGCAGCAGCTGTTGGGCAGATGAGTTATCCTCAGTCACTTGAAGGATCCCCAGTCCCATGGCAAGCTCTGCTGAGCATCCCTGGGGCAGCCTGAGTGCATCACCCTGAGTGCATCACCCAGCAAAACCCTCAGCCCCTCAGGCTGGGAAAGGCACTGGGAAAAGCAGCTGGACCCCACTCCCCTGCAAACCCACAGCTGCAAGCCCAGACCTGAGACAGCCCAGGCTCCCCACGAGCACCTGCAAAATCGAAATTCAGTTCAGCACAAGCCCAGCAGCCCAGCCAGCCTGAGCCTGCTCAGCAGTGGGATCTTTTCCTTAACATAAGGAAACATCTTCTGCAGGAAACAGGGGAATGAGAGCTTTTTTCTGAGATATGTCACCTCCCTCTGCCACCTTTAGCTCAGTGTTAGCATGGAGCTGCCAGGGGGACTCTGACCTTTATGGGAAATGTAAAAATCATTGAGGCTTTCATATTGTTTGATATTCCTCATTGATTAGTTTCCATCTCCCTGAAGGCAAGTGGATTTGACTCAGAGCCAGGGCTCAGCCCAACACCACACTCAGCCCAGTGCTGTGGGTGGTATTGAGCTTTCGAGAGAAAGCTGACAAAATAAAACACAGAGAATGACTTTCAAAAATAAGGACAAGAAAATGAATAACTTTCAGAGTGGATGTCTTTTCCTCACCTGGACTAAAATCTCACTGCCATTTGCATAAAGCTGTAACTCCCAGAGACAGTCAAACATTGACAACTTACTTATTTCAGCTCCAAACCATGGAACTCATTTGTTGCAGATACAAAACGTTATGTGGGCCTGGCTTTAATTATTTTTGTGCCAAAAAATTGGCTGTATTTGCTGTGCTCACCCCAGAGCAGGCCTGTGGGTGCACCAGCCCTGTGGATGCACCAGCCCTGTGTCCTCGCCGATGATCTGGGATGCTGGTGGCACAAATCTCTCACCCCAACCCCTCTTGTCAACAGGACTTTCAAGTCCAGCCTCAAGCAGGCAGGAGGAGGAAGAGCTGTCTGTTCAGGTGGCACAGGCAGAGCAGCTGCCAGGGAAAAGTCCAGGAGAAACAGGGCACAGTTGCATGGTTTTTCTTCTTATTATTTATTTCTTTTTTATTGCCATACTGGAGTGTTTGAAGCAAAACTATTTACCCTTGGGGTGGGCAGTTTGCACTGACTGGAGGCCAGTGCAGCCCCCGCGAGGATTTCCTTCTTCTCCAGACCTGGAGCATCCAGCCTCACATAAATCCATCCCCGTGCCAGACAAGCTGAATGGAGCTTGCTGAGTAAGGAAGGGACCCATTGAAAAGCCTCTTTAATTGCCTTGAAACTTGTTTTGAGGAACCATAGGCAGTAATCTCCCTTCTAATAAAACAGCCAAGAATAGCCATGTCTGGGCAGCTCTTGCTACTTGATTAATCTCATCTCAGCTCTGGCTTCTTTCTCCCAAAGCTTCTTCCACAAAGCCCTGACTCGCCTCGTTCCACTGAGTCATGCAGAGCACAGATCCCTCTGCTCCCAGGCTATTTCTTCAGGCTCATTATGTTTCTAAAGCCTGGGCTGGTTCTCTTCCTCCCTCTGTGTCCAGCCAAGTGAATGCTGGGATCTGATTTATGAAGCCAGGTTTCACGTGGCCTGCCAGGAATCCCAGTACCATCCTCCAACAGGGACTGGTGCTCTGCACATCCCATGCCACAACTTTGGCATCAGCAGAGGAGCAGGCAGTGGGAGGAACACCCCTCTCCCTTCTGCCCAGTCATTCCCTGCCTGGTCCCAAGCTTTTGGGATCTCTGGCACTTTCAAATGCTCGTTACAACTCTGCCCTGTTTGCTCTAAGGGGTTTGTGCTATGCTATGTCAGCTTAGGTGAGGGCACTGTAATAACAGCAGTAGATAATGAAGAAATAATGAGCATTAAGAACTACCTTCAAATTAATCACAGCTTTATTTATCTATTTCTAGGTACAACAGCTCACCTCCAGGCTCCCTTATCTTTTTGGGTGCACCTGGAACTGTGAAAGCTTTAAACTTGCAAATCCAAAGCTTTAACAGGGTAAATAGTTTTGCTTCAAACACTCCAGTATGGAAATAAAAAAAAAATAAAGAAGAAGAAGAAAAATCATGTTCTATATTTGGTCTTTGGATTTGTTGGGTGTGCAGGACAGGGAAGTTTGGGGGAGATTATAGGTTTGTACAGAAAAGCTTCTGCCTGCTCAGCAGCCTTCACTGCACCATGTGCAGAAAGGAGAGAGCTGCTCCTGTTCTGCCAGTGTGAGCCCCAGCACTGCCCCCACCCCTGCTGATGGTCCTGCTGCAATGTGGACACTGGGCATGGATTTTCCCCAGTTCTACTCAATGCCTTTAAAAATTGCCTTTAAACATCTCTTTTCCCATCTGAGAATAAAACTTGCCCTCCTCCTACTGCAGTTATTTGTGGGAGCTTCATAAAGTGTCCAGAAAGGAGAATCATTTTCCCCCTTCACTCCTTTACCCTTCAAAATTCTAAAAAAAATAGATTTAGTCACCTTCCTAGAAAACAATAGTGATGCCAGTGTGTCTGAGTTACAATGGGATGTTGTAACCCCTCAGTCTGAGCTGGGACCAGGAACCAAGAACGGGATTTTCACAGCATTTGGGGTATGTCACACCTGGCTCCTCAAGGTTTAACTTTTGACCAGGATCTTGCAGGCTCTGCAAGCTTGTAAAAAGGATTTGTGCTACACAGTTCATCCTTTAGCTATTTGCAGAAAATCTGGGCACTGCACATGAGAAAAAGAAAAGCCACAGCAGCAATATATAATTTTGAATTGGGGCTGAATAAAATTTGATGAGGAGATGCCTCCATTCAGTCCTGACCATTTTTCCATTTCCAGCACACTCCCCAAAGTGCCTGGTGGCTGACTGTGAGCAGTGGGTAAATCTGTGCAGAGGACAGAACCCAGGTGAACCTGCATTTAATGTGAGTGAGAAGTCCTAATGTGAGGGGTTAAACCCTCTGTTTTTCAGTATCTTCTGGAATCCAAGAGCAGGTAAATGTACCAGTGAAGTCAGAGCCATTTCCCATCCTTTTTTTAGGAAGAAAAGACAAGGCATCCCTGTGCTTTCTGCAGGCTCGAAAAGCCAGGAGCCAGAGAGAGCTTCCAATCTGGCCATATTTATTGTCTTTCCA
Source organism: Irena cyanogastra (assembly GCA_013397155.1). Lineage (NCBI taxonomy): Eukaryota > Metazoa > Chordata > Aves > Passeriformes > Irenidae > Irena > Irena cyanogastra. Next base: position 922,075 of record VWZV01013691.1, on the reverse strand, counting down.
GCCTTGACTTTCACAGCACTCCCCAGTTTGAGCTCATTTTTCAGTGTCTGGGGCTGGCTGGCAGGTTTTCAGTTTCCATCAGTGGAGTAAGGAGGATGTTTACCCCCAAGTGCCCGGGAGTGCTCAGAAGAGCCAGGGGAAGCCTGGAGGAGGGAGCGAGGCAGCGACGTCTCTGCAGTGGAGACAATGAGGAGGGACAGCTGTGCCACAGTACAGCCCTACCTGCTGCTTTTCAGTAATCACCCAACTGGGCTGGTTTTCCCCCCCTCTCTCCTTTCTTGCTATTAAGATTTATGGGCAGGAAGGTGCCCAGCTGCATCTGAGCACAATAAACCTCTCGTGGCTGGTAAAAACCGACGAGATGCTCTCCCCGCTTGTTAGCAGTAAGGGAGATGGAAGGGAGTGGGAGGAATCCAGAGGGTGAGGTTTGCTAGTGCCTCACTCCTCAGTGCCGGACCCAGAGCTATTTATGGTGCAATTATCACCGCAGACAGACTCCTTTATCATCCAGCCAATATTCTGGGTAGAAATCCTATTGCAGCCCAGCCACTCCATACATCACCAGGGCTCAGGCAACGGCCAGGTGAAGAGGTTTGCTTGCAGGAAACATATCTGCCAGCCACTGCTGGGCCCTGCCATCCCTGCTCACCCTCTGTTTATGGCCAGGGAGGAGGCTGTGTCCTCCTGCCCTCCCAGCAGAGCCCAGTGCAGAGGGAGCAGGTGGGAACAGTGTGGGGTTGTTCTGCACAGCGATGCCAATGGGAATTCCCAGGGAATCTGCTCCTGTTGGGGCATGATGGATGGGTTTTACTAGGAATACAAACAGCAATGGGTGTTCTGGACTGAGCACGGCTCAGGGCAGCAGTGGAGGGAGAGGGACAGCAGGGAAGTGACAGGAGGTGAGTTTTGAATCCTCTTTTGAAGTCACAAGGCAGGGAGGGGAGTGAAGCACCTTACACCCTGGCCATGTCTCTGAAGAGCAGTTCCCAGGGTGTCTGTGTGCCCCCACAGCTCTGGGACACCTTCCTCCTGCCTGGCCCCACTGTCTGAGTCAGTGCTGCAAGAATCATCCCCCAGGAGTCACCTTGAGTGGGCAGCACAGCTCCACCAACTGAAATTTGGATTATCTTTTTTTCTTTTCTTCTTCCCGGATTCCTTTTACTCTAGAGAGGAAACTGCACTGCTCTCCTTAGTCTGAGCTGGAATCCCTCGTTTGGTGCAGTCCTTCATGGGGCTAGAGGGTCTTGGAGCCAGCTCACACTCAGCCTGCTCCTGTGGCTGGTTTGGGACAAGACCAGATAAGACTGGGTCATAGACGAGACCAGTGAAGCAGGGTTTCCTCTTTAATGCTCATCCTGAAAAAAACTGTGGTGTAGCTCCTCTGCTGGCTGAGCATCCCCTTCCCCTCCCCATTAGGAAGATGCATTTTTTTATCCATTTCCTTTCATTCACAGGCCTTGCCAGGGCCTTGGTATATCTGGAAGCCTCTTGCCCTGTGTCAGACGTGGGTGGTACTGGGCAGCTGCTGGTGGGAACGAGCAGGAGCACACGCAAGGCTGCTGAGTCACAGATCCTGGTTTTCCTGGAGAATGGGACTGAACTCCCACCCACGTCACTGTTCTCACTGCCAGGGCAGAGCTGGGATGTGCCCTGGTCTCTGCTCCATCCTCTCCCCTTTATCTTTCATTGCACAGAGCTGGCAATCTGTTTATTACAGAATGAACCTCAATACTTGCAAAGAGTGAAATTCTTGAGGCACAGGAGCTAAAATAACTATCACTCACACTGCCTGTTTACCTTCTAATTGTCACTGACTTCTGCCTTTTCACGTTCATGGTGCTTGAAAAGGGAAGAATAGATCTAGGCAATGTAATTTAATACACCAAACATACCAGCTTAATTGCAATCCCCATAAGCCAGACACACAAAACTCTAAACAAATTCGATTAATTTATTTCAATTTGCACAAGTCTTCCTCTCAGACTGTAATTAATGGAGGGAAACAATTAAGGCAAACACAGCCCAGCTGAGAGAGCTGTCCTTGCTAAAAGTCACATTTTATTTTAATAATGCTGTATTTATATAAGTTCTACGCTTTTAACAAGTTTCCCATTTCCTCGATATTTAATCAGTCCTGTAAATATTTTGCCTGGGCTCAAAGGGGTTTCTGAAATTGGGAATCAGCAGGGAGAGCCCAAATCACCAATGGGCACTTGGGATGTGGCTGTGGGCAGAGACTCAGGGGTTAATCCCTCCTCCAGGTGCTCCCGGGGGCTGAAAGGTGGCCCTGAATCAGGGAATGTGGGAGGGCTGGGAGACAGCTCCTTGTTACTGTCCCAAATCAGAGCTTCTCAGCTGCAGGTTGGTAGCACTGCTGGTGTGAGGGAGCTAAATGGGTTTGGAAAAGCCTTTGGAAAAAGGCTGTCACTGTAAATCCATTTATTAATGGAGAAAATTACCAACCGTCATGCTAAGGCAGCTCCACCTGATGCATCATCCCGGATCTCCTGCTCCTGCTTGGATCAGGGCTTGGCTCTGCACAGTTCCCACGTGCAGCACAGCCAGGGAATGCCAGTGCAGCACCTCAAAATGTCCCTGCACAGGAGACAAAGGCATCTGGCCAGCTGCCCTGATCCCTGCCCTGGGTCACCCTCAGCGCATGCCCGTGATCCACACTCTGCTCTGTACAGGACAGGGGTGAATTTCACAATTTCACCCCCTCATGCAGCCTGGCCAGAGGAAGGGACAGCACCATCATGAGATCCCAAACATTGTCACGGTGTGATTTTTGGGGTTGTCCTGTGCAAGGCCAGGAGCTGGACTCCATGTTCCTCATGGGTCCCTTCTAAATAAGGATATTCAATGTTTCTCCAGGTGAATAGGCAGGTCCCACTCCAACTGCTTGAGCAGGGACGTTGAGTCACTTTTTTTTCATCACTTGTCATTTTCCAGCTTTGAATACATCCCGTGGGTGAGTTTCTTGAAAGAGACGCCACATCTGTCTTCATGGCTTTCCTTTGCTTTTTTTTTTCTTCTGAAAAAACAGGAACAATACAACCCGTCTTTCCTTGCACCAACTGGTATTGCTAAAGGGTGGAAAAAATTAGGTGCTGTTTTTTCCCTTTTTCTTCCCACCTTCATTAACTTTAACACATACTGTGCTCCTCTTCCAGCACGAACGCAGCATTGCTAGAGAAGGAAACCTTAGCTTGAACAATCTTGTGTTGATTTTCCGTTTTCTCAAGTACCGGCTGGTCTAATTAGTTTGGAAATGCACCATTTGTTAAAGAAAGATGAGGCACAGTCTGACACCTGCTGTATTAATTATTTACCTCTTTATCTAATTGCCTGCCCACGCTGTTAGTGAGGGAAGTTGTCACCCATGTCTCAATCTGAAGGTGTGGAACAGGAAGGGAGGACATGGTGCTGTTGGGGAGGTCACATTTTGGGGTGATGGAAGTGGGGCCAGTGCTAGCACTGGTTTACAGCTCCCCACAGATGTAAAAACAGGTGCAGGATACATCCCATCATCCACAGACGGAGGCTGGGTGGGGTGGGAAGAGAGCCCATTTGGAAGTGACTACCAGGGACCTTGTTGGGTGCCACTGGGCAGCACATTTCCTCTTCCCACCCCAGTTCCTGCCTGTGAAATCGGGAGCAGTGTTACATAAAGGCCAGAAATCATTACTGGGTGTTGTTGGGATGCACAGGGGAGGAACTCAAGCCTCAGGTAGAAGGTAAATCACAGTGGCACAGCAGTCAGGACCTCCTGTGCTGCAGGTCCTGTGCCTGGTTCCTCCTGGGCCTTGGCTGCCACTGAGGAGCCCAGACAGAGACAGATCCATCCACCCCTGGCTCTGACTGCTGGTGGGGCTGAGGCTGTCACATGCAGACATTTGTGGCAAGGTTGGGAGGGAGGCAGCATGGGAATTGCCAGCTCTTTTCTAACCCATCCCAACTGCTCAGTGAAACACCTGGACATGCCAGTGGGGCTGAGAGGTGCCTGGGCTGCCTTCAGAAGGGGCTGGGGGATGCTGTTCTGTCCCAGCTGTGTGCTTCACTCCCCACCTCCGAGCTGAGGCCGTGCCCAGCAGGATGGCTGGAATTTCACAGAATCATAGAATCACTGGATTGGAAGAGACCTTCAAGATCATCGAGTCCAACCCAGCCCCAACACCTCAGCTAAGCCATGGCACTCAGTGCCACATCCAGTCTTTTTTAAACACATCCAGGGATGGTGACTCCACCACTTCCCCGGGCAGACCATTCCAGTACTTCATCACCCTTTCCATGAAAAACTTTTTCCTAATATCCAACCTATATTTCCCTTGGTGAAGCTTGAGACTGTGTCCTCTGGTTCTGTCAGTGCTGCCTGGAGAAAGAGACCAACCCCCCCTGACTGCAACCACCTTTCAGGGAGTTGTAGAGGGTGATAAGGTCACCCCTGAGTCTCCTTTTCTCCAGGCTAAACACCCCCAGCTCCCTCAGGGGTTCCTCACAGGTTTGTGTTCCCAGCCCCTCTCCAGCCTCGTTGCCTCCTCTGGACGCGCTCCAGCGTCTCCACGTCCTTCCCAAACTGAGGGGTCAGAACTGGGCACAGCACTCGAGGTGTGGCCTCACCAGGGCCAGTACAGGGGCAGAATGACCTCCCTGCTCCTGCTGGCCACACTGTTCCTGATCCAGGCCAGGAGCCATTGGCTTTCTTGGCCACCTGGGCACACTGCTGGCTCATGTTCAGTCGGCTGTTGACCAGCACCCCCAGGTCCCTTTCTGCCAGGGCACTGATGATGGGGAGCAGGACAGCCTCGAACTGGCTGGAGTGGGGAGAGGAGCCCGCAGCACAGACCTGGTGTGCTTGGGGAGCTGGAGGTGGACTCAAAGTGACCTGCACAGGGCCCCAGCTCTCCTGGGCTGATGGAGAGCTCAGGGCAGCCCGGCTGGGGCCCGGGCTGGGAGTAGAGCTGATTTTGGGGCTGAGGGAGTGAAAAGCCAAGGCTCTGGCAACAGCCAACGCTGCACATCCCTTCTGCTGTGCCTTCCTCCTGGCCCGCACTCAGCCTCTTCCTGACATCTAGTGGGAACAGGGAGCACGGCAGAGGGATCCTCGGCAGCTCCAAACCCCGGGCACACACCAGCCACAGGGCAGGCACAAGGCCCGGGCTGCCAGAGCCACCGAACGGGCTGGCACCAGCCACGGCTCACAGCTGGGCTTCATCAGGGCACAGCTGCTTCTGCAGAGCACTGCTGGGGAGGAATTCGGGGTGTAATTCCTCATGGAGGCAGTTATTAATGGGAGAGCAGGGACACTGCCCTGAGGCATGGGATCTGTTTAGGGTTATCTGACATCTCAGACCTGCTGCAGCCTTCCCATGTTCCCAGGAAAGGTGCACAGCAGAGCTGGGCAGTTCCCTTCTTGTCCTTGATTTTGGATGGCACCTCTGGGAAGCAGAGAGGCGAGATGGGAGCAAGAGACAGGTGAGAGCTGTCCCAGCAGGATGTCCCCTTCCATCCAGGACCACCCTCTCATTTTAGACCCCATGCACATTTCCCTGGGTTATCTCTCATCCCTAATGCCAGCTGCCAGAAGCTAACAACTCCCAGCTCCCAGCCCTCTGCCCATGGCTGCCAAGGCAGGACAGGGGCAGATGCTGGCCACAGCAATGGGGACATTACCTCCAGGGTCATCCCACACTGCTCAGCATCTCTGCTGGACTCATCTCCCATCCCACCTTCCCCACAGCCTTCAGCTGCAATGACAGGCAGGAGCTCATTCCTCCTCTCTTGTTTCACACACTTTCTACAAGCAAGAACACTTTTTTCCTTCCCCTTGTTGCCATCTGCCCTTGCTGGACCATGGTCACTGGGCCTACCTTGCTGAAGGCCAGGGTGTCACCTCTCCACGTGTCCCCAGATCTCCCTGGGGATGCCCAAGCACTTTTACTAATGACCAACTAAAAGTTAAACACCAGCAACAAAACAACAACAACAACAAAGGTCTTTATTTCAATGACCTGGAAGAAAATGTAATTCCAAGAGCAAAAACAGTAATAAAACCCACAAAGGTGCTCCAAGCAAACTGGAGCAATTTGCACAGATCCCTTCCCAAAGCAGCCAGGCAGATGTGGCTGTGGTCCCTGGCTCCTCCCCAGTGTGACATGTGCAGAGCCACACTTCTCCCTGCATCCCCCCACGCCAACTCCTTGCTGGAGGGACCCACAGGGACCTCTCAGCCCTGGGGAAATGGCAGCTCAGGGGGAAGGTGAGTGGCTTGGGGTGGGGACATCACAGGGTGAGCCCACATCGACCATGGGGAAAAAGAAAGGCACTTCCCAAACTTCAGTGTCACCCTGCCACCTGCCCTGGGACTGCAAAGCATCCCTTCATCAGCTCCCCCAGCCCATGCCAACCTGACATCCCAGAGATATGGCTCCCTGGGAGTTGTGGTGCTCCTGGGCCAGCACCACGGCTCAAAGGCAGAGGAGCAAACCCAGCTGGGAGCTGTCCTCAGCTGCCCTGTGCCCGCAGAGGTTCCTGGGGAGACAGCCCTCAGTCCCTGACTGTGGCTCCAGGGAGGCACTTGGATGGAGAGGAGGGACAGGGACTTCTCACTCCTGGAGACAGAAGGACAGGGAAAGCTGGTGGCCCTGAGCAGGGAACTCTCTGGAGCTATGCCCAGTCTCCCAGCCAGGCTCAGCCCAGAAACACCTGCAGTAAGGATCTCTGCCCTGATTTTCTCTCCCCCACACACATCCAGCAGCTGAGGGGGTGTGGTGCCTTTGAGAAGTGCAGGGATAAAATTTCAGAAGCAATGTTAATCCAACGAATAACTGGATGTCACTCCTAGAACTGTACCCAAAGCCACTGAAATTATTGATGAAAGACAAAAATCCCAAATCTTCAGGATTTCCATTGAGGCCTGGTCTGTCCAGAGAGTCTTTGCCCTGTGTCTAGAAACAAGCAGCAGCCAAGCACTCGCTCCCCTGACATGTGGCTCATGGCCTGGGCCACTGATCCTACCCACTCCCTGCCTCTCCAGAGATTTAGATCCCTTTGAGTTCAATGTGTTCTTTTGGGAGATCCTGAACTATTCTGGGTCCCAAGTGCAAGAGTCCAGCCTTGGCTGAGATCCTGATTTTCTCCTGAGGAGGCAGAAAGTTCACAAGAAACACAGAACAGGAAAATTGCATTAGTCAAGGAGCAGAAAGTCTCACAACAAAACTTCCAGACTTAACTCCCTTGTGCTATCAGCTCATCCCAGCCCTCAGGTCCAACCCTGTAACCTGAACCCAGCCAGGGTCAGGAACAGCAGCCTTTGGGCAGGGTGAAAAGCACCAAAGCTGACAGAATCCCCCCTCCCAGGGCACTTCACAGCATTGGAGCCACAGGGAGGGGAGTGGCTGGCTGTGTCCTGGGGAAGGGTCTGGCCAGCAAACAGCACAGCACCGAGCACAGCAGTGGGAAGGGGATGTCTGGACCTGAGAGCATTCAAAGAGAGCCATCTCCTCACCATGTGGCCATGGAGGTGGCTGGGAGCAAGACCATGAATTTCAGATTGTTTAATTCAACCTTTCTTCTTGTTCAAACACAAACTAAGTCAAAACTGTAAGCAGTGGCAGAGCCGCCAGCTCCCAAGGCTGGGGGAAGCCTTTGGAACTTCTCTGCTTCCCCAATGCCACCTCTCTCCAGCCTCTAGATTTCCTGTGTGAATCAGGATCACCTACCAAAACCCCTAAGCTGTCCTTCAAAGTGGAAGAACCAAAACTGAGGCAATCCCTGCATTCAGTCCTCTCCCTAAGGAGAATCCTCCTCAGTGCAGAGGCCACTTTTTTGGCTTTGGAGACACAACCCAGCCACTTTTTTGGCTTTTGGATTTTGGCTTTGGAGACACAACCCAGCTCTGCAGCCCAGCATCCCCTCTGGTGGCACAGCACAGCAGCAGTGGCACCAGGCAGCTCCCAGAGGTGGCACGGACGGCGCAGCGTCGCTGCCGGTGCAGCCGGGCAGAGCGCGCCCAGCTCATCGCTGAGGTCACTTTTTGGGGGGATGGAAAGGGGGGGCTCAAACCACACGATAACCGTGGAGAAACACACAGAGAAACCCGAGGGTGAGGCGAGCCCGAGGGAGGGCAGGGCGGGTCAGACGCGGCCCCGGGGGCTGCGCTCGGGCAGGAGGTGGCGGGGCGGCGGCTGCTGCAGCAGCGCCGTGAGGATGCGCTGCAGCTGCGACAGCCGGGCGCGCAGCGACGTGCAGGACAGGAGGTTCAGCTGGTAGGACGGGTCGAGGGGCAGGATGGAGATGAGCCACCAGCACCACGTCGGGCCGTCTGCTGAAGCCTGGAGAGGAGAGAGGGAGAGACCCCCAGGTCAGGGGTGGCCTTCAGGCAGCATCGCTGATGGCAAACGGTCGCCCTTGTCAGGACAGCAACGCCAGCTTGGGCCAAGGTACTCATCTGAACAGCCCTTTTGTTGTCCAAGCTCAAAACTGCTGGATAAACTAATTTAATTTCCAGACAGGGAGCCTCCAGACGCAGATGTAGCTGGTAAAAAGTCTATACTAAAGAGACAATGAAATATCTTGTGCATTTCCTTGTTTAAGCCAGTGCTTTTTGCAAACACAGGCCAAATCCTGCATGGCCAATGTTTTTGGGACGTTGGCCATCACTTGAAAAGGTGAGGTGCAGGCCAGGCAGGCACAGCTGTTGGGCACTGCTTTTGTAAAGTGGCTTTTCTATAACCTGAGCCAAACTAAGAGGGAAAAGCTCGATTCAGCTGAGTTGTTTAGTAATTCCTGAGCACATCATTAACATGACTGCTGGCCAGCACAGCCTTAGCCTGGGACAAGCCAGCAAGAGTGTATTTGTAACAATCCAGAGAGGAAACGCTTTCTTAAAGGAGCGAAAATTAAATTTTGGGATTTTTTTTCTCCTACAGAATCTGAATTTGTCAGAGCAGTATAATAAGCAAATTGGATCCTGTCCTCTTAGCTCCTTACCTCTGGCCAGCTATGGCTGTCTCAAAGGATCACAGTGAGAAAGGAGACTGCAGACTCAACAAGCTGCAGAGTTCGTCTCTTTGCCAATTTGTTTGGTTTCTTTTTCCCAAAGTGTTTTCAAACACACACAGTTCGGTTTCTCAGTTCTCATTTAGGAAAGGACTCTGGGAAAGATTTTAGATCTCAGTTTCCAATAACAGTTTAAAACCATAAAGAAACATCAAGCAGTTTTACAAGACAAGCCCTACCGACTCTCTGAATGAGAGATGCTGTAACAGGGGTGAAAAACTGGATTATTTTTGTTCATCTTGGGGGGAAGCCGAGTAGGGAAGCAGGGTGGTTAGCACAGGAACAGCGCTGCTTCAGAGGCTCTCTGGGTACTCAGTTTGGAGCATCCTTTCCCTCTGGGCATTACCTGGATGTCCTCTTCCTTCTCTGGCAGCGGTCCATGCTGCATCAGAATATGCCTGGAGGTGAGGTCTCCGTGCTCACAGAACCGCTGGGCCAGGCGATAGGTGCTCTCATGCAGGCACTGCAGCTCCTGCAGCTCCTCCCCGGACACCTGAACGGAGGCAAGAGGCACGCAGGTGTCCGTGGGGAGGATCTGCCCCACTGCAGCCCAGGATTTTGCCCAGCCCTGCCCTCACCTTCTTGTCCTCCAGGTACTCGATGTCAGCGGTGTGGTAGCCGTCCCTGTGCCCGCGGCTCAGCACGCGGAACCGCCGCTGGCCGATGGTGTCCACCAGGGACCTCCCGTCCGCCAGCAGCTCCACCTGACGGATCTCCAGCATGCAGCCGTAGTCAGCAAAGCTGCAGGACACAGGGACAGAAAACAGGCTGAGCTGGGGTAATGGGTAACAAGAGAACTGCTGCTCCTAACGGTACCGTCTCCAAAGCAGGAATAGGCCCAGGAACAAGATGTCAGGGCAGGGGCAAATTCAGAGATTCAGTCAAGTCTCCTCCCAGTGCTCACTAAGAGGAGCTGGAGGTCACAGCCAGAGAGCCATGGAGCTCAAAGACATCCTGAGTCAGAAGCTGTTCCAAGAATAGTATTGTATTGTATTTGACAGCTACCACTGGCTCTGTCCAGCTCCAGTGCTGGCCTCATTCCTTGATCCCATTTCACCCTGCACTGGGGGGAATGCACCACCTCCCTGCTGATTTTATCTGCGAGACAGCACTGACAGGAAATCTTTCAGAACTACTCAGTATTTTAGACATTTGGGGCTGGAGCAGAGAGAGGCAATGAGCTGGGGCAGGGGGAAGCTTGCCCAGGAGCTCACCTTTTCCCGTTCTCATACACGCACATGCCAAACCTCCTGGTGCCGCTCTCCTGGCACCGCCGGATCATCAGGCGGTACCGAGGCTCGAAGACGTGCAGAGGGCAGGGGATGCCAGGGAAGGACATCGTGCACACGAAGATGGGGATGTTCTTGGTCAGGCTGGGTGACAGAAGGAGAAACCACTGTGATACCTCCCCAAGCAAATCCCACCCCAGTGACTCTGCATCAGCTGGTCCCCCAAATTAGGTGTGTCCTTAACCACAAGAAGTGATGCTCCAGCACAGAGCAACACTACAGCTTCCACTTGGCTCACCAAGAGACCAAGGGCAGATTCTGCCCACAAAACAGCTCCTTGAAAAGATGGTCCCTCATCCCCAGGTGCCTCATGGGGCATATCCATACCCCACAGCACTGCTGCAACGTGGTCCTGGAGGTGGGACAGACATCACTTGAGCAGAACTAAGCTACACCAATAGTATGGGGTGTGGACAGCCCTCTCAGAGCCCTTTCCAGTCCCCATGTGCACAAACACACAGACACACAGGAGCAGTCCCTGCTTACTTGGAGAGCTCTGCCATCTCTGCCCGGTGCAGCTCCCGGCGCTCAGCCAGCTGTGTGGGGAAGGTGGCCAGCATGATGTCCTGCAGCAGCACTGTGGGGTTGTACCTCCCAGCCTTCAGGTACTGAAAGGAATTACACCCAAAAATAGGTTGGAGAAGGGCAGGGAGGAACCCCCAAGGCCCTGCCAGATTCTGAATCGTGCTCACTTTTATTGGAACTGAAGGTAATTTTAGACCAGAGAAAGTAAACGATAAAACCTATTGGGGGATGTTGAGCCATTGAGCAGGATGGGATGTCAGCTCCACTGAGACCTCCAGACACAGCTCAGAGCCAGGGCCCATCCAACACAGCGTCCTGTCTCTGACAGTGATGCAGTCCTTGTATGACAACCTAATTTCCCTGATGGTCTCATCCGAATCCCTTTTCATTAAAGATTAAATCAAATCTCCAGGCTAGCAGGTTTTCCATCCATTTCCATTTTTTAAAGTCATTAGCATTTGCTTCTCCCTCTCTCTCTCCCCTCTCCTGTTTACAATCTCCCTAAATCACTGTGGCATCTTGTGGAAATGAATCTCTTGGTCTTAATTACCAACTGTCTGGTCATTCCCATGTGAGTGGAGCTGACACCGCCGTGCCAGGGAGCTGCTAATGTAAGAGCACTGCACCTTCCCAGCCCAGCCCTGGGCACACAGCCAGCAGCTGGAGCTGGTTCCCAGCCCTCCCTCGGGCTCCATCCAGTGGGACTCTGCCCTCACCTCTCTCAGACTCTGCTTGCAGAGGGGGCAGTTGGGCCGGTGGTCCAGGCAGCGTTCCAGGCACTCCTTGCAGAAGGTGTGACCACAGGGCGTCGTCACCGGCTCAAAGAACATCCTGCAAAGGACGATCAGAGTCAGTGGATTGCAGAGAGCAACACAGGGAGAGGAGCACAGATAAGTCTGGCAGAGAGAGACTTTAATTAGCCCTTTAATTAGAAAGTCTGAGCTCAAACTGCTGGGCTTGCACAATGATGTAAGATGAGAACTGTCCCAGAACTGAGCTCTGCTCCCCCTCTCTGCAGGGTCTCCATGGAGTCCCGGCAGACCCCATCAGCACACACATGGCACCCCTTGGTCCTGCCAGGTCTGTGGTTCCCCAGACACCCACAGTGGTGTGTAATCCAAAGGGCAGTGACAGGAAAGTCCCTCCTTCTCCTCTGCTCCAGGAGCAGAGCCAGCAGCAAGTGCTCAAGTTGCTCACAGGTAGCTCCAGGATCAGAAATTAAATTAAGGTCTCAGGAAAGCCCTGACTCCTCCTAAACACCGTTTTCTTCTTTCAGAAGAGACCCCAATTCACATAATTCAGATCAGATGCAGCCTCAAATCTCTCTCCCCCATGCACAGATCTGGAAAAAGCTGCCTTGCAGGACCTTGACCAACTTGCATGTCTGGAAGCACAACACTCACCCAGCTCTCTGCCAGCAGCTGCTTACACAACTGCTCCACGTCCTGGGACACACCAGGAATAACAGCCTGGTTTCAGCATGCCCTGTGGCACTGCAACACCAGTCCTCCCCCAGCCCTGAGCCAGCAGACAAACACAGGCTCTATCCTGTTCCCTTTTCCACCTGCACCAGGCAAAGAGCTCAGAAATGCTCCCCTCTAGGTCTGCAATATCCCCCTCATGGAGGGAATTTCCCTGGCAACACCTTCCTGTCCCAGCCTGCAGGTACAAAGGGCAACCACTGCTTTTGGTCTTCGACCCCACTGAACATCCCCACCTCCACTTCTCTGTCCCAAGGGATACAGCCCCAGTGATGCTGCACCCTGAGACAGGGTGATCTGAGCTCCTGCAGCCTGGCAGGGTGTCCCATGGCCCTGCCTTCCTTTCTTATCCGTACCAAAACCTACATCTCAGCAGTCCTCAGGACCGAGCTTGCTATTAAGATGTGAAGAAAGATGCACACCAGTAAAGAAAACCCAGCAGGTGCCAATTCTTCATCCTAAAAGCTCTCCTGCAGGAGAACTCACCGTATGCAGAGGGAGCACTCCAAGTCAGATATGTTCAGTGACTCCCCAAGGCATGGCTGGGTACAATTTGCTGCTGCTGTTTCCTCCTTGTTATCTAGTGGTAAAAGAGAAGACAATCCCCCATTTCAATATAGGAAATACATCTTTGCTTTCTGATCTCATTCTCAGGCATAACTGCCCCACAAAGTGCTTTGAAAGTGTCAAAGAAAAACAAAACCACTGGGAAATGCAACATAAACTCCTCTATTAACCCATCCATGTTCATCCATAGCTGCCCTGGGCACAGGTCTCATGGTAAAGGAAGGTGGTATCTCCTCCTTTTGCAGGCAGGGAAACTGAGGCACTGGGCAGCAAAGTGGCCCAAAAAGCTCCAGGATGGAAGTCTCTGGAGACCTGCCATGAGCCATTACTGCTTTATGCAAACCCAGGTATGTGGCAGCCACCTGGATGGACACCAATGGCAAGTCAGTGCTGATGGAGGTGCTGCTTCCCGAGCTCATGGCGTGTCCTGTCCCTCACATGGAAATTTAATCTAAACCAAAACCCATCTAAACACATGGGCACCAAAGAAAGCGTCTCCCTGACTCCACACAGGGAACAAGTGATGGCTGGCTTTAGCAAGAACTTGTCACCAAGCTGGAGCCAAGGTTTGGTGTGAGTTCACCTGCTCACACAGGAAGATCAGGTGGATCCTCCCCACACGCATGAGAAGCAGCGAATGTCCTGACCAGAGCTGCCCCATCATGTGCCCCTGGGATATTTGTCTGTTGAGCTGGACACAGTGCAAACACCAAGTTTTCAGTGCCAAAATGGATTTCAAACGAGTATTTTGCATGACCCAACACTGTGGTACCTGTGATGACACTCACCCAAGAAGCACTGGCCCTGACTCTCTGCTGAAGTCTCCGGTTCTTGCCGTTGTCCCGGCTGGGAAAGGGTGGCTGTGTCCTGGCTGTGCTCAGACCCAGCATCCCTTTGGCCATCTGCCAGCTCTCCCTTCTGATCCTAGGCACAGCAAGACAAAATTGAGCCCAAACCCCTTTCTCTCTCTGAATGCACAGCCCCACCTGTCCCACCAACCCCATGGCACTGGGAGGTTCTCTGCTGTGTCGCTGTACATTAACATCTTGCACCTGCAGGACAGCAGGGGAGTGGCCTCCAGACATTGCTGCCCTTCACATGGTTAAATCATGGGTTCACTGTGTCCAGACATACCAATGCTATTTGGGTGTATCTGAGCCCATTTTTTGAATTCCCTCCTCTCTCCAAGCCTGCTAAAATTGTTTATAGAAGGCAAAGAGGAAAATAAAAGCTTCCTTAACAGCTGCTAATGGTCTGAACTAATCTCGAATGTGTCTTTTAGATGAAAAAAATTGAAACTCACTTTTTGTTTTCCTTTTTTCTTCCCTGAATGTAGTGAGATGAATAGAAAGTCTCTTCTGTTTCCTGAGTCCCCACAGCATCAGCCCTGATGATACCTGCTCTCCTACCCTCCACCAGCTGCAGATTCTCAACCCAGCACACAACCAGGACATGGCTACATGTCCTACACAATCTCCCCTTATCACACCTCCTTTCCCAACACTGGGATGTCCCAGAGGGAAATTAAGTCTCCTTGCAGACTCAGATATTGCAGGCTCTTACCTGAGCTTGTGTGGAAGATGGGAGCTCTGGGCTCCCTCCATCAGCCTGGGAACCAGCTGAGCTCAGGTGAGCATCACCCAGGTGTGCAGCCATGTATGGCCGAGGAGCATCAGCTTCCATGATGATCTGCAAGGACAAAGCAAGGGCTGGGGATGCTAGGAGGAAAAAGCAGGGAGGTGGGAGGGCTGCCAGGCTCCCTCTTTTCCCCCAAAGCACCCTTCTGCTCACTGCAGGAGGTGTCTGTGCTGCTGAGCACTCTGTTGAGTCCCTCAGAGGACAAGGACATCTCCCTGTGTGATGTGAGAGCACAGGAGCATGGCAGAGCCCACACACCTTCTCCATCTCTCTCCGAGCCGGCTGGAAATGGGGACTGAGTGTCAGGCAGTGTTCCCACGCCAGCAGGGCTTCAGCTCTCTGCCCCATCTCCAGGAGCACCTTCCCTTTCCTGAAGAAGGCCTGCAGAGCAGAAAAGACATGTGGTGACTATGAGACAGTGACCAGCTGAGCATGTCCCCATTCAGCTCCTATGTCAGCCCCAAGCGAATGTCCCTTTGCCTCCTGCCTGCTCCCATCCCAAGCCAAAGCACCTGGACATGTCATTGCTCCCCTGATTAGATCTGCCTAAAAAAACCCAGGACCCTCCAAAGTGCAGCAGCTGCAAAAGCCAAGCCTAGGGAGAGCTGGAGAAAGAGTGAAGGATGGACACAGTGCCAGACCTCTCCTGTGAGAGCAACACAGCACCTGCCACCTTGATTAGCAACCCAATGGGTCTGTCAAGAGTACTTCTGAGCAGGATGAACCAGTGGAGAATTGAAGAGAAGGGGAAGCTGCCCCTGTGCAGTAAGATTTGGCTCCAGTCCACGTGGCCTTCACTCACCTGGTGCTGTCCAGGCTCAGCCCTGCACAGGGCATCCAGGTCCTGCAGTGCCTGTGGGTACTGCCCCAGTGCCACCAGGGCCTCTGCCCGGCACAGCCGCAGGGAGCTGCAGTCCAGGGCTGCAAAGAGAAACGTGTGAGGTGAGCCCTGGTGGGGCTGGATAGCCTGGGGAGAGGCCACCACAGTAGGACAGTCCCTGTGCCACTGCCTCACCAAGAGCACAGCCTGCAGTGCTCCTCATCAGGAGACAATGGCATTCTAAGCCTCTGCAAGGAAGTTGTTTCCCCTAAATACCCAGTTTTAAATTGTTTGAGGCTCTTCCCTTTGTTTTTTTCCCCCATCTTCCCTAACCACCCTCAGCCAAGAGGCCCCACCACTGCCTCAGGGCTCAGCCATGCTGGGTTCTGGGCTTTCATCCATCTTTTTGGGATGCAGCAAAAAAGCTCTACCATACACGTAGTCCCTACGTGTGCTGTGGCCACGGCAGGCTCTGTGATGTGACTCACCCAGCAGAGTGACAATAACATGTTACCAAACAGCACTGCAGTGCTGCATACCTGAATTCCCAGAGCCACCTGGCTGTCACTGCTCTCCTGGGGCAAAGGGGTGTAAGAATCTGCCTGCACCACATGACCTGGGGTTTCCAAATATGAGAAAAGGCTGAGATTTCCCAAAACTGAGGAAGAGAACTGAGGATCCAGTTCCTTGTCAGGAAGATGTCAGTAATGGAACATCAGGGTGCTGGGGGGGCACAGGGCCCACAGACATTGCTAGTCATGACACCAAGCATTACATGCTCCTGCCTTCTCCTAAAAACTTGGCAGTGAGATCCTCTTCTTTCCTACCTTGGAAAACCAGATAAAGACCTTCCTTCCTATCAGCACTGCCAGTGGCAGAAATGGGTTGGGGGATGTTGGGGACAGCAAGGAAGCAGCACCCCAAGAGCCCACACTCATGAGGTAACCAGGTGTGGTAATGTTTGTGGGTTTGAAACACAGAAATGCCCAGACCCACCCCATTACATCACAGCTCATGGAGGTGACCTCCATCCAGTGCAGTGCTGGGTTCCAGCTCAGGTAACAGCTCTGTGCATCCAGCCCTGCATCCCCCCAGCTCTGAGCATCAGCTCAAAGCTCTGAGCGTTGGGGCTGGGGACTTGTTGCTTCCTGGTCCATTTGTGGAGGCCTCCAGTGTCCTGCAGGTCCTCCACTGGCTCCCAGTTCCCTGTGGGAGGATGGTAGGTCCAGCACAGGTAACTTGTGGTGCCCTGCAGGATGCTGGCACTGAGGCCAGCCTTGTATCATAAGTTAGGCACCATTTGCAGGCACTGCTGCTGCATTTACTGTGGCAAATGTGGTGTGGACAACATCACCTTGCTGAAGGGCCAGGAGCTCTCTCAGTGGCAAGCTGGGTCCATGGGCCTGGCTGGCAGCTGATCAGCAACCATCAGGAAACATCACTGTTGATGATGTCTCTCCTGCACTTCCAAACCCAGCAGCATTTCCTCCTGGCCCGGGTCAAACACGGTGCTGATGCAGCTCTGCCAGCCAAGTGCAGGTCAGGACTGGCAGCTCCATGACAGCTGGAAGCATCTGCCCTCTTCCCTGCCTGCCTCTGCTGTCACCCTGCCCGGGCACCCACCACTTCTTATCACACAGCAAACTCTGCCATGGCTATTGCCTCCTTGTCCCCGTGCCCAGCACGGAGCACGGCGACACTTTGCTCCCTGCCTGGTGTCACCCTAACCCAGAGAGCAGCAGAGCCAGGCACAGCCACTCCTGCTCCAAAAGCTGCACAGGCCATGCTGAGCTGTGCAGCAGAGCATGGGCTCTGGGAGCTTGTTTTCCTTTACAATATTAGCCAAGACTTTAGGGCTCGAGTCAGGAAACACGGGAACTTGCTGCTCAGTACCCCATCCCACAGACACCCAGCCAGAGATGAAATATCCCAGCCCTTAACAACGGGGAGGGATGAACAAATAGGTACAAAGTCTAGAGGTTCATTTTCCATGTGGGCAAACCCATTCAAACATTTGCACAGCCCAGAAATAAAGTGACCGATTTGGCAGGAAAAAAACCCACCCCAGATGTGTAAAACAGGGCAATGAAATCTGCATTTCTCTGCTGTTGCAGCTATTTTTGATCTATGATATCATCACACACCAGGGCCATCAGCCAGCTGGCAGCCTCAGAGACTCGCCAGCCTCCACGCTCCAGGCATGTCAGAGGGCCTCCTGTGCTACACATTACACTGCATTTTTCTGTTATTCACTCAGAAAGAATGAAGATAAAAAGTTGACAGTTTATTTCCACCCAAGCAAAGCAAGCTGCTCTACAGGCTGGGCTGAGCAGGGCACTGCAAACTGGCTTATCACACCACGCTGGACCACAAATAAAACATCCCCATGGGTCAAACACTTATCAGCGGTTCTGTTGCAAAGTGAAAGGCAGCCCGTAAAAACTTGTGCAGCTGAAAGCCGGCTGCAGGAGCTGGAAAACACATCCTGAAAGCACCACCCACGTGGCTGAGCCTGGCAGCCCCAGCAAGCACAGGTTCACTGGAGCTGAGGCTGTGACTGCAATTTCCTTGTTGCCCTCAGCCAGACTTTCCTGTCTTTCGGGGAACAGAACGTGCAGGCAAGAGCGAGGACAGAGTTTGCCGTGTTTCCTCTTTACACTAACAAAGATGTTTAAAGAAATGTGTAATTGTACACCCCAACCAGGCAAAAGCCTGGCAAATGAGTACTAGAGGAGTGTGCATGTGCCTTTACTCTGAAGGAGGGTGTGCAGGGAGAGACGGATGCCTCTGGAGGTTGCATAAAAGGACCTGTTTTCTGCTGCCAACACCAGGATCGACCGGTCCGCTCAGCCCTTCGTTTCCAGGCTTACCCTGAACCTCTGGCACTTGTCTCGAAGCAGGCGATGAATAAGAGCGAGAGGAGAGCTCAGTGCTGTCATAGAAACGCCGCGGAGAAAGGAAATTCTGCCTCCGTCGCCCCAACCCCCTGCTCCAGACGCATTGTATAACCCCTTTTATTTACTTTCCAAGAAATCCACTTACAGCCACACATTAAAGCAGATCAAACCCCAGCCCCCCCGGGCCCGATCCTGGCCCTGCAGGCAAATGTCTGGCCAGAGCCGGCTGCAGAAGGGGCCGGGCCGGGCGCTGACCTGCACGGCAGGACTGGCACAGGAGCTCTGCCAAGGCTGTGTCCTCGCCAGGCTCTGGGGGAGAGGACGTGTCCATCCCCGACTGGACAAGTCCCAACCACTTTACATAATGGTCACCCCCTGGGCAGAGCTCTTCCTCTGACCCTGAAACACTGCCGGGCTGCAAGATGTGAGTATCTGCGGCTCTTCCCTCTCCAGAAGCACGTGGCCGATGGGACACAGGCGGCGCGCCCCGGCCGCGGCCCTGGCAGGGGATGAGCAGCGCGGTTCGTGGGGCAGCCCACCGCTCCCAGCGCCTCGGGACATCCACGGATAGGCAAGAAATGCCCAGCAGCTGTGTCCCCCCTTCCCATCCCCATCCCCACCAGCCCTGCCTTACAACACTTCCAGCTCCCCGCGTCTTCCAGCTCTGAACCGTGCAGGCTTGGAGCGCACCGAGCTGCAGGGACACGGTGACCTACATTGTTCCCCACACTGGTACTCGCCTGCTGCAATAGCCCAGCCCGTGCATCCCCGTCTCTCGGGCTGCTGGGCTGGCCCCTCGCACCCCACCATCCGCACTCCCAGCCCCGAGCCCGGTGCTCCTTACCCAGCTCGACCCCTCTCTGCGCCATCCTCAGCGCCTCCCGCGCGTCCCCGCGGGCGAGGCGGTCCCGGACGCGCTCCGCCAGCCCGGCCAGCCGCCGCTCCCGCGGCACGCATCGCTCCAGGATCCCGCACAGCACCACGCTGCACCTCGCCGCCTCGACTCCCAACAGCTCCAGCCGCTCCTGGCACAGCGGGCAGCGGGACGGCCCGGCCCCGCCGAGGCACGGCTTGCAGAAGGAGTGACCGCAGGACGCGGTCACCGGCTCCCAGAGGAGCAGGCGGCAGCAGGGGCAGCGCAGCACGTCCAGCCCGAGGGGCTGCCCCGAAGGGCTCTCCCCGGGCGGAGGGGAGCTCGGGCTGGAGGGGCCGCTCATGGCGGCAGTCGGGGGAGCTGTCCCTACAGCCGGCGGTGCCCGCACGCCCCGGCCGCCGCCGCGCCCCCGCGCATTGCCCCGCTCCGCCCCGCGCCGCTCGCGCCGCGGAGGGAGAGGAGCGGGGGACCCGGGCCCGGCGGAGCGTTGGTGTGCGGGTGGGTGCCGACCCCCCGAGCCGGGAGGCAGGAATGCTGGGGGGCTCCGCTGCCGATTCCCCGAAGCCGGGACGCGGGGATGTTGGGGGGCTCCGGAGCAGCCGGGGTGCGGGTACGAGCCGGACACCGGCTCTGGAGCCGTGAGCCGGGCGGAGGAGAGCTCTGCACCAGATGGGCACGGAGTCCCAGGGGTCTGGGGCACCCTGAAGCAGGACCAAGATGCAGAGTGCTGGGGGTGTTTCGGGGTGCCCCAGAGTGGGGCCAGGGCAATTTGGAGCCAGCCAAGGTGCGGGCTACCTGGGGGATCCGGGGTGCTGTGGAGCAGGGCTGGGGCACAAGTCCTGGGGGACACAGTGTGCTCTGTGATGGGCACAGGAGGGTGGGATGCTCCAGAGTGGCTGGCACAGGATTCCTGGGGTCTCTCAGCTCTCTGAGGCTCTCCAGAGTGCGAGTGGGATGCTGGCTGGTGCGGTGCCCCAGAGCTGGGCAGGCTGGGTTGCACCAGATGCCTCTTTGCATTACCCTCCATGGCAACCCATCGTGTTTGGGGGCAAAGGGGCACTCCTCCAACGTACACAGGAAACTGCATCTCCCTCAGATGCTCTGCTTACCCAGAACTGAATGAATTCAGGCCCTGTATGTGGACAATCCCCTTCCCACTCACAGACCCCCAGGATAGACTCAGTATCACAAGGGAGATGCATCCCCTCACCACACAGTCATACAGCAGAAAGCCAGCAGCTCTTGCACAGCAAGTGCCGAGAAAAACAGCTGAAATTTGGCAGTTCTGGAGCTTAGTAGACCAGAATTTATATAAGGATGATGCACGTTCCCCAAGGGCTCATTTGTGTGTCCCCAAAACCAACCCAAACCCACGCACACACTGGCAGGGAGGGAGATCACCAGCAGGACATCAGTGCTGGTGAAACCCGTGCCCCACTGAGGGAGTGGCTGGTGGAGGTTTGGGCTGTGGAGCAGGTTTTGTTTCCAAATCTATTGCAATTACATTAAACAGCTTGTAAGAGGTTTTAAAAGCTCAACAACTAAGCATTTTATGTGGGCTTGATAGGCTTCATTGCTTTCTCCGTTATCTTTTAAAGTGATCCTCCAGACTGGAAAAATCTCAGGTGACATTTCGTAACACTGCCCTGTAAAGCTGAGCGTGGCATTAGGGATAGTGGTCACCCTGGGAGCATTGGAGTCTGTCTGGGACTCTGCCCAGCAGGGGACATTTTCCATGTCCCCATCTGCAGGGTCAGTCTTTAGCCCTCCCTCCCCTCCCCTGCCTCAGAGGACTTTGCACATCCCTTCCCCCTGCAGTTCTCCCATGGGCATTTCTCAGATGGACAAAGCTCATTCACACCAAACACTCTTCTTTCATTATTTAGTTCTCACCACGGCTTGTTTTTCAACCAAAACCTGGCTATTGACTAAAAAAACAAAGATTGCTACCAGGGAGGCTTCACCAGTGTTGCCTCCAGTTTACCCCTCAAGAAGGGCACGTTCGTGGCTCGTGAGCCATGAAATGAGGGTGATTTTAGCCACCACAGCCAGCACAGCAGCAAAGTGCACAATCAGCTGTTTGTGTGGCTCAGCCTGGGAGCAGCAGCCCTTTGCCAGGGACAGCTGCTGCCAGGTGAGGAGCGCAGCATCTTTCATCACCCCAGCCACTTCCTCTGGGAGACACCAGGCTGCCCTCCTGGGACCTGCCTCGTTCTTTCCCTCACCTCCTGATTCACTCCACAGCCATGTGTGGGCTCTGCAGCGCCTCACAAGCAGAGCAGACGTGCTGCTGCTTTGCATAATGCAGTTTAAAATCAATCAACCACGACACACGAGGCCATCGCAAACCAGGCTTCATTAGCACCAGTGTGCAAGAACATTTTGTTTTCTTCAGTCTGTCCAGAGCTGAGCTGGTTCAGAACTCCAAATGCTTTCTCTTGTCACTGCCCTGTTTGTGCTGACTCAGTACATAACTGAAAAAGAAAAAAAAAAGCTTTAAATGCATAATGCTAACCATTCTGCTGGCCAGATGAGAACTTCACATGTTGCATAACACAGGACAGATCACACTGTGTGTAGGAACTATTTGCAAAGCACAACAGGGTTTGTTTTTGTTGTTTTTTGTTGGTTTTTTTTCAGTTTAGAGGTGGGAAATATCCCAGGGTCAGCGCAGGGTGAGGAGTTCCAGGTGTTGCTGCAGCTTCTCCTCTGGCTCCCAGCCACACGTCCTCTTGTGCTTCAGCTCCAGCACAGCCTCATTAATGTGGTCCAGACTGCTGACAGCCCAGCATTGGGATCAGGGATTGCACACCCGCTGCGTTTGCTCCTTTTCAGTGCATAAATATTTGTTGCAAGCATTGACGCTTGTTTTTGACACATTAGGGTTTAAGGAGTGGCTCTGAGGTGACAGCACCTTCCCAGTGTTGCCTTTTTTTGGTCAGAGAGGAGGCCTGCGTGCTTCTTGGGGTGTCTTCAAAGGCACCACAAGCCCTTGTAAACAGGAACGTGCACCCTGAATGTCATGACACCTTTTCCACACTGCTATCCCTGCTCTACCCACCAGCTTCCTGCAGCACCATCAGACCTGAAAGTCCTGTTGCACAGAGGTGAAACAAGTTCTCCCATTTCTAAACCCACACAAGGAGGAAAGCGTCACAATCCCAGCCAAGGAGGGGGAGTGCTGCTCCCAACAAGGGCTCACACTGGGCTCCCAGTGGCATGTCCAAGTGCCAGGCAGCCTGCTGGGTGATCAGGCAAAGAGCCTCAGCACCTGTGCAGGCACACCTGTGCCCCAGCAGTGCTGCACCTGGATCCTGGCTGTCTGCAAGCCTCGAGAGTTGGCCCAAGGAATTATTTTTACACCTCAGTACGTGCCTGTAACATGCAAGGAGTTATTTGTATCGTCCCCCCTTCCCCCCTAGCCCAGCCCAAAGCTGTCAACAAACACATCAGCTTCCTGGAATTTTTTCTTTCTTTCTTTACATCACAGTATTTCTAGATCCAGGATGTTGTTCAACCACCAGGTTTCCCCATTTGCTACATGGGGTTCGAAGCCTTTCCTGGGAAGTGGAGCAAAAGGAAGTGGAAGCAGGTGGTGTGGGAGACTCTTTGTCCTGAGCTCATCTTTTATAACCTTCACCTTTGCTCTCAGGTCCCTGTGTGCAGTTAGGGGAGCTGCTGCTGGTTTTCTCTTGGCAGAGGCAGGCAGATTGCCACAGTGCTCCGCGAGGTTTGGGATTTGAGTTCTGCGCTGTGCTGACCAGGCTCTGGGCAGGAAGCAATCCTATAAATTACATGGTATTGTTCCCAAGTCCTAAAACTCTGCTGCTTGAGTGCTCAGAGGGTTCCTGACTCTCAGTACAGAGGATCAGATGTCAACAGGGTCAGGGAATTAAGAAAACTTTAATATTTTTTCCTTCTGACTCATATAGGCTTTGCCTGAGGCAGCATCATTCCTAGAGAAATGAGTTGACTTTCACATGGATTGGTGGGACAGAGAGCTGCAAAGCAACATTATCTCACTGTTCATGTAACTAGGCTTATGCTTGAACTCCTGGAAACTGGAGAGTCACAGTGGGAGAGCCCAGATTCGTATCTGGCTCATTTTAGTCTCTGGAGCCAAACATCTTGGCAAAGAGGTTGGCAGAACATTATCATTCACTCTTGGAAGCAAGTCCCACATAAAATAGATGGAGCTGTCTTTTTCCACAGCATGGGCAGTCATGTACAAACCACATACCCCTGAGGAGAGAATACAAAAACAGATCAGAGCTGTCCCCATTATCCTGGGGGGAAGCCCTGGATGGGTGACAAGACCATGAGCTGTGGTACAGGGTGCTGTAAGCTTGCCTTGATGCCTTGCAATTGTTTTATTGGTATTTTTATTGAAGCTGAAGATCCTCCATCCACAGGAGTTCCCAAGGAGGAGCCCGAAGTCATCAGGGCTTGTTCAGCACCACCTAAACCATGGATAACATAACAAAGTGATTAAAGGAGGAAAAGTCATAACAAGACAACTCCCTGAGGACACCTCTACATTGCAGCAAGGTCCAGCAGACTGGTGTCCAGAGGGAGCTGCATCCCTGTGGGCCAGACCTGGAGGCCACATCACCTCTTAACCTTCTGGCTGGGAGAGCAGGTTTGTAATCAGCCTTTACTGCAGGGTCAGACAGAAGCTGCCCAATTCACAAGCTGCTGTGTGTCCGTGTGCCTGACCTGTGGCCAGGGGTGACACCGTGGTGGCCCATCACTGAGGCTGGGGACCTGCCAGCTGCCCTGCCCCACTCCCTCACCAGCTCTTGTGGCCTTGGCTCCTTGCCTCAGCAAGAAGTGAGTACGTGCTGCCTGCCTCATTTCTTCCTTTTTCCGCTTTTCCTGTGTGGCTCTCACCCACCCGACAG
This sequence comes from Irena cyanogastra, assembly GCA_013397155.1. Taxonomy (NCBI): domain Eukaryota; kingdom Metazoa; phylum Chordata; class Aves; order Passeriformes; family Irenidae; genus Irena; species Irena cyanogastra. The sequence continues at coordinate 898,023 of VWZV01013691.1, read as the reverse complement.
AGATGCCAGCAGGGCTGGCGGGCACCCAGCGCTGCCTTTCCGCTTTGCCAGGGGAGGCTGCAAGTGGCAGCGGGTGTGCTCTGCAGCTGGCACAGCCTGCTCTGCAGGGATGCCTCTGGGCTGCCAGGCCAGATCCAGATCCAGGGGCTGAATTCCTCATCCTCTGCCCCGGTCCAGCATCTCCCCCACCCCTATGTGTCCTTCTTGGTGAGGACAGGAGAGCTCTTGCAAAGCCAGGGGCTCAATTCCATCCAAAAGCTGTGTCTGACTGTGTGGAGAAGGAAGCACCTTGGAGTCTCAGGGGAAAATGCAGAAGGCTCTCAGGGTCTCCCTGCAGTTTCCCTTCCCCTCAGCCAGACAGAATGAAGCCCTAAACACGCCCTGGGCTGGGTTTCAGGCAGGATGAGCATGCCTGTGTCTCTCCCACAGCTATAAATAGCTGCCTGTGGGCCCCTGGCCTGTTTGCAGCAGTGGTGGCCTGGGCAGAGCTTTCTGCTCAAGGAGCAGACAAATATTTCTGTCTGTGCCTTTCTGTTCCACAGGCTGGCTCGCCTCCACCTCTGCTGCTTTGAGCAGCAGGTGAATCATGTTTGGGTAAGCCTGTCACGGCCCCACCACCAGCTCCTCCTTTCATAACGCACACACGTCACGGCTTCTAAAGAGGTCAGGTTGTTAGTGCTCGGAACATTTGTCACCCAGAAACCTGTCCTGGTGAATCTGCCAGGGCAAATTGAAGGTTTTCCTTCGCAGGAAGCCTGGCACCATTCCACTGTGGGTTTTAGGAAGGTATTGCAGTGAGGTTTGGGGAGTAAGGAGCCTGCTCTGCTCTTCTGAGAGAGCAAATGCAGAATCTTAGAGAGGTTTGCAAGGGAGAGAAGGGTGCTGGGAAAGATGTGTATCCTTGGCATCATTTTTATGAGAATTAATCCCAAGAATAAAGCTCTGCTATAACTTTTAGCTGCTAATTAACATAGCAAAGAGTCTTAATTTACAGATATTCAGAATGGAGGGACAAGTTGTAGAAGGATGCAGCACAGAGAGGAGCAAGTCTGAGTGCTGTGCAGGAAGCAGGAACAGGGACTTCACCTTCCAAAACAGCCTTCACTTGTGTGACTCCAGTTCCATTTGGGTTTTGCTTTTCTTCTTATTCAGCTCAAAAATAGAAGACTGGTTTCATAGGAAACCTCTGCCCAGCACTCTGCAGAGATTAGCAGATCATAAGCGGGGCTGCAGGAATCAGCTTTTCTGGGAAAGTCAGGATTTTTAACTGTTCCCATTTTTTAGTGGAATGAAAAAGCATCTTGAAATTTTCCATGAAGAAGGTCACCTGGGAACAGAGGAAAGATTTCTTTTTGATCTCTACCTTAGAGAGCCTTGTTTCCCTAATAGGACACTTTATATAATAAAGCCCCTAGATGCAAGATGAATAGTCTCATCACAAAATAAAGGTTCAACCTTCCCGTTCTGAAATTGTTGGCATTTATAGGAAAATGCCTTTATTTGGGGGCATCTCTGCATGAAATGGTATAGGAAACAATTCTTTCTCCAGATCTAAACTCTCTCGGCATCTCTGCTGCTCTGAGGCCCCAGACAGCCACAAGATGTGAAGGATCCCTGCAGGCACCCCCAGATGCTGTGAGCAGGGGCAGCACAACCCCTCCTGCTCCCCGAGGACCAGCCAAAGTTATTATATAAATTTGTGTAAACAAGACTTGCTTAAGTAACTCCACGGCTGCCAGTTCCTCTTGTTGGTCTTCTTTTCCTACTCCGCCCCTCCAGAGCCTGGTGTGATGGGCACTTGGCCCAGCTCTGTGCTCCATGCTCCTCTCCCAGCCAGCTGAAGACACAGCAGCTCCAAGGAACCCCTGGTTGAACCCTGGAGATGCTTCAAGCAAAGGAGGTGGTTGAAACAGCCCGGTGAAGTCAGACCTCAGCCCAGCAGCACTTGGGCAGCTGCTGGCAGTCACGTCTGTGGGCAAACACTCATCCCAGCACACTGAGGTCATGCTGGGGGAACGTGTCCCTCAGGAGAGCTCCTGAACTGCTGTGACTGAAGGTCCTCAGCATCCCCAAAAGCCAGATGCTCCACCTGCCTTTTGCCTCCTCCACTAAGTGTTTTTGGAGCCCTAATCCCCGTGGCTGGCGCGAACGTTTGCGCTCTATGCCCGTTCATGTCACCTGGCTTCAAGCCAGGGCTGAGATGCAATGAGGAATTAAGGACACCAGGGTACTTGAAATGGTTTTCACCTCCACAACTTTTTGGGCAAACTTGGCCAGTTCTATGGAGGTAGGACAAGGTAGGATGCAGAGGAGAGAGAGCTACATGCAGGGCAAAGTGCTGAGGCAGGACAGAGGAGCTCGGCTGCCAGAGGAGACAGCTGGATGTTCACACAGCCAGTCCCTGGGAGTGTTTGGCTCTTTGCCCTTGTGCCACAGGGATCTGGCTGCACGTGCTGTATTTGCAGAGCTTGGTGCAGGGGCCTGAAGCAGGGACTGTAAAACACAAGCAGCAGACAGGAAGGCTTTGCCTGGCTCGGTGCTCACCATCACCCAGCACTGCAGGCAGTGCCCAACACTGACCCTGAGCACGTGAAGATGCTGAGATTTGGGGCAGCATGAGGACACGGCTGTGGGGTCAGCTGCAGACAGACATTTGCAGGCTCCACCCATTTTGGGAGCTGGGGCACAAGACACAGGGGACAATTTCAGGGCTTTTAGATTTAAACATGTCAGCTGGAAAGCAGAATCCCACTCCAGTGAGATGGAACACTTCTCAGCTCCAACTGAGCATCTACGGGCAGGCTTGACCTCAGAGTCTGGCACACCATCCTTAAAAGGTTTCCAACCTTTATCTTGAAACAAAAGGCAAGGCCTCTCCTTTTCTTGTCCGAACACAGAATTTATTCCAAGATATTCCCATCCTTTAATAGCATAGCCTAAAGGGACCATAAAATTCTGCAACTCCATCTACTATTTGGAAGTCTTTTGTGTCTTGTGCAAGAGTCCTATGTACTTGCACAGAGGGAAAAGTAAAATACATAAAATAACCCCACACAGGATTATTTTACATTAATGCACCCAAGGGCTCATGAAGCAATAAGGCAGTTAAAATCAATCCTTTCCTGCTGAAGCCAAACCAGCTCACTGAAACCCAGTTTAGCTTTTGCAGTTGTTGGGTTTTCCCATCTTTGTGTTTTCCCTTTAATCTTTGTGCTGGATAATTAAGACAACATTCCTCAGCATCTTTCCTGCTGTTTGTTGTGCTTATACAAGAGCTGGCTGCATTTGTTCCACGGAAAGAACATCCAAAGCCACATTCTGTGGTTTCAAGTAAAATCCTCCCCGGTGTTGACTTTTAATCTCGGGTTTGCCTGAAATCTGCATTACTCAAGAAAATACTCATAAAAATAGACTCCTTAAGGAAAACAAAACAAGGCAGCAACACAGCAGGGAGAGCTTATGCTCAAGTTTGTGTTGAAGTTTTTATTGATGGTGAGACTTCTGGGCTTGGCCTCATACTGCTGACAGCAGCAGTGGGTCGGGGCGCTGGCCCTGTGTCCCCTTCCGAGGTCTCTTTTGCTGCCGGCTGGAACCTGCCAGCATCCAGGGCCTCCGGAGCGCTCCCTGCCCCCGGAGCGTTCCCTGTTCCCGGAGCGCTCCTTGTTTCTGGAGCGCTCCCTGCCCCCGGAGTGCTCCTTGTTCCCGGAGCGCTCCTTGTTTCTGGAGCGCCTCCTGCTCCAAGTGCTCTCCCTGTCCCGATGCTCTCCCTGTCCCTGATGAACCCCCTGTCCCCGATGAACTCCCTGACCCTGATGCTCTCTCCCTGCCCGTAATGCTCTTTCTGTCCCCGGAGCGCTCCCTGTCCCCGGAGCGCCCCTTGTTCCTGAAGCGCTTCCTGTCCTCGGCGCTCTCCCTGTCCCGGTGCTCTCCCTGTCCCCGAAGAACTCCCTGACCCTGATGCTCTCTCCCTGTCCCGGTGCTCTCCCTGTCCCCGATGAACTCCCTGACCCTGATGCTCTCTCCCTGTCCCCGGANCCTTGTTCCGGGAGCGCTCCTTGTTTCTGGAGCGCCTCCTGCTCCAAGTGCTCTCCCTGTCCCGATGCTCTCCCTGTCCCTGATGAACCCCCTGTCCCCGATGAACTCCCTGTCCCCGATGCTCTCTCCCTGACCTCGATGCTCTCTCCCTGTCCCCGGAGCGCTCCTTGTTTCTGGAGCGCTTCCTGTTCCAGGTGCTCCCTCTCCCTGTCCCCGACGCTCTCCGTGCCCCTGGAGCGCTGCGGGAGCCTTACAAAACAGCCGAGCAGTTATGAAACCCGCGGCCTCGCTGCCAGACGTCTCATTCCCGGTAGATGGCGGTGCCAGCTTATTTTTCCTAATTTTTCTCACTTATTTTTTTCCTGGCGTCGCGCCCGATGCCAGCCCTCGGCGGCTGCGGCGGGGCTGGGGATGAACAGGCGCGGCCCCTGCGCTGGGGTCAGTGCGGCAAAAAAAGAGAGGTTTGTAGGCGTTTTCCCCCCTATAACTGCTTTTCGTTTGTTTTTGATAAATTTGAAATCAGTTTTAACAGCTCGGCACAGCACCAGGCGTCTGTCCGTGCTCACGCTGCTCCATCCCACAACAAACGGCGTGGAGGGCACGGGGAGGATGTCGGTGATGCCAAATCTGGAGGGACTATGCAGAGCCAGGCAGACAGAGCCCCTGCATTTCTCTCCAGACCCTGTCACCGTCTTGTACAAAACCTGCTCAGCCAGGTCCCAGTTCCCCACCTATTATTGCCTTTCCTTGAGTGTTTCCTTTTGCAGAGGGACAGATAGCACCGGGTAGGCAGTGTGAGTGGGTGAATAAATAGCATTTCTCTTTGGAGATCACAACATCTTTATTTGGCTAAGAGTGCCCAGTCGCCCTCCAGCACAAGCTGCCATTTCCATCTCCAGGGCGTCTGCTGCTGCTCCAGCACAGAAAGACTAATCCTTGTCTTCCTTCTCATCATCCTTGGCAATGCCTTGGTCCTGGAACAGAAATAAAAGGGACAGCATGTGAGGGGACTGCTGAGTGTCCCATCCCAGGTCTTTGGTAGCATCCACACTGAGGTTTGTAGGTGCAAACCCCACAGGGTTGGGGTGCAAGGGGAAGCCAGGCCCCAGCACAGAGCTGGGGTGAGGTTACCTCCTCCAAGTCACTGTCAGAGCTGCTGCTGCTCCTGTCCTCTTCCCCATCTCCCTGAAGAGAGAGGGACAGGCATCACTGGGAACCCTGGCAGCCCAGAGTCAGGAGTCAGAGAGACTCCTGGTCCTGTGGGTATCTAGAGCCAGGCTTGGCACCACTGGTGCTGCTGTGGAGCCACATGTGCCCATGGCACCACAGAGCTCTGCAGAGCCAAGAGCAAGGATTCCATGGTGTGTGCAGTGCAGGCAGCATCGCTGTCCACACCAGCATCCCAGCTGGAGAGGAAAAGGAGGGAAATCTAACTAGGAATGTTGGGAGCAAAGAGACAGCTGTGTCTCAGTGGAAAAACCATGGACACTGTGATTTCTAGGCTGTGGGCAGCATAGCTTCATCTACTACAGGTGTGGGCTTGCCATGGGTCAGACGTGGCTTCCCTTTACAGCCAGGGTGTAAACAGTTCTGCAGAAAACTCCATAATTCCCCTACCTTTTCTTCTTCCTTCTTCCTCCTCTCCTGCTTCTCCTTCTCTTTTTCTCCCTCAGTCTTTTCCTTCTCCTTTTCTTCCTCCTCTTTCTTGTCCTTCTCCTCTTTCTCCTTATCTTCCCGACCAAACCCTACAGCAGGGCACAGAGGAAGGTTCATTGCCAGCACACACAAACCCTGCAGGTGCCCCTGCCCCACACCAAACACTCACATTTCAGGATTGTCGACATTGCACCAAAGCCCAAGAGCTCTGGGCCACGAGACAGTCACACCTACGGAGCAGAGAGGACCTGAAGGAGCAACAGGAGAGTGGAGGAAGGTGAGTTTTTCAGGGGTGAAAACGCCTCCCTGGAACATTCAGTTTTCACAAGGCCCTGTGTAATTCCTACCCCCCAAAACAGCAGGGAAGGAGATCAGACAATCTGTGCATGACACAAAAACCAAAAGGACCAGACCTTGTTCCCACCCAGGCAGCCCTCTCTGCCCAAGAAAGCAGCAAGTGGAGATTGATGGAGGCAGAGAAATCTCAGGGCAAATGTGCAGGGAGATATCTTAACCCCCCAATTGGAGCAGGTGCAAATTACAGAAGTATTTCAAATTAAACGAGCAAGAAACAATAAAGAGCAGGTGTGGGGGCTCCTAGGAATCCCCAGCAGAAAGGATGCCTTCCCTGGGGGACAGGGTGATGGCAGAGAGGGAGATAGAGACAACAGCAAGCAGAGAAGGAGCCAAGAACAAGGGTAAGAAAACTCCCAAGCATTGATTAGGTGCCTGAAAGGTGACAGATGAAAAGAAAGGAAAGGAAACAGCTTGCTTTAAAAATAGGAGACCCAAACAAAGCCTAAGTAACAGCCTGGGCAGGTCAAACCCTCCCTCTCACACACAAACAGGGCAGCAGGGGCGAGGGTATCAGGTCCCTTCTGCTCACTGGGAAGAGCAGATCCACCCCTGTGGCAGCAGGTAATTAGGAAATAGTTTCTCTTCTAGCCAGTGTTGGAGGGAGGCAGAATATTAATGCTTCCTTTTAATGGTTTTTCACCACAAAATGACATCATCTGGTTGGTGCTTTTGGCCCTTTTGAAGGAGCCAGTTGCAGCCTCTGAGCCGATAACATTGATTTGTGTTTTCTAGGCAGGTTTTTAAACTCCCAGGATGCTGCAGGGGAGCAGGAAGCAGTGGGGTCTGGGGTGGCACAGTGGGAGAGGGAGTTTGGATGGGAAGGAAAGGAGTGTGGGAAGTGACTGATAGAAGATGTAATCAGTGCAAAGTTAAAATCTAATTAATAATGAACGGCAATTTAATTCATCTCTGTAATTAAGAAGTGCAACTACTAATTGAAAATAATCACATTTTAATCTAAAATCATTAAAAATAATCAAACATTAACAAAAGAAAAGGCAGCCCTGAGAAGGGGTAGGAGGAGGTGTCGGTGATGCTCTGACCCCAGGCCCTGCTCACCAAAGCTGCCCCAAGGCTCCCACAGTATGCCCAGCCCCGGATCCATGAGGATGCCCCTGCCTTGTGCCTTCACTGCCAGAGGGGAGCAGTTAGGGAAGGCACAGGGTACAGGCAGGTACAGACAGGGAAGGCACAGAGGTGGACATCAGGCTTTGCACTAGGAGATGGACAGCCAGATCAAAGTCCAGCAGCCAGGGCTGGGAAGGGATAGCTCTGCCCAACACATGCCAAGAAATGCCTCTGTGGGGGTTAAACCCCTTTAATCCCCCCCTGCACGGCTACCTCAGTCCCTGGGGACCAGCCCTGCTGGTTTCCAAAGGATGGGCTGGGCTCTGACAAGCTCCTGTCTTGGGGTGCCACCCAGCACCCTGACCAGCCCCTGCTGTGCTCCTGATGGCTGCCAGTGCTCAGCTTTTGTCCATTCCATCCCTCCTGGACCAGCAGATCTGGTTTTGCCTGTTCCTCTGGAGCCTTGCATTTTGTGCAGGCAGGTTTGCCTGCCCCAGATGAGCTGGTTCCCTTAAGCCCAGGATACAAACCAGCAAAACCCAGAGACCAGCTGATGGTCTCCATGGACCAGCTGCAATTGTCCATAGGCAAGCTGGGCACGAGGTGCAGCTGGATCAGAGCTCTGGCTAACTGAGCAAACCTGTGTATTCATACCCTTCTAGAAGAACCCTGAATGGCCTTACCCCCCAGGCACAACATGCTCACAGTGAGCCCACTCCCATCTCAGCCAGGGGACTGAAGTCCTTCTCACAGAGCTCATGCCCCCATTGCCATCCCCAAGGCCACATGGAGCAGGAGCTGTCTCAGGCATTCCCCTGCTGCACCCTCGCTCACCCTGCTGCCCTGCTCTGCTTCTCCAGCCTGTAAAATATGCAGGTCAGTCTGTAAATTCCCTGGATGGCATAAGGGAGAAAGGGAAGGGCCTTACCTGGAGCTGAAAAAGAAGTGATCTCCTCGATGCCTGGCTGGCAGCACCCAGGGCTCCGGGTATTTGAGTGTTGCGGTCTCCTCCCCAGTCCCACTTTTGGAGCAGAAAAACTGGCTCTGCCATCCGTCAGGGACAGCACATGACACCGGAAATGTGACCCGTCCCACTGGTACCCACACGAGGCATTGCCTCCAGCACAGGCAGGAGCAGAGAGACCTTTTGCAAGCAAGTCAGGGCAGCTCTGGAGGCTGCAGACATCCGTGGGGACCAGGCCTGGGACCAGGAGAGCGCTGGGGACTCAGTCTGGGAATGTGCCATGGTCGGGACCCTGCTGGAAGTACAGAAAAGGGGCTTTGGGGGATGCCTGCTGTGGGTGGGGGGTGTCAGGCAGCTCCAGGAGGTCCAGGACCAGGCAGAGCTCAGCACTCCCAGCTCCCTCCAAAGCTTGTCCTTGCTGCTGGCTTTCACTCCAACATATCATTAAGTAAATACCTGTCAGCAGAGAGGAGTTACCAGCACGTCTAAACACTTGCATAATGTGCCTTCCCTCTAATGCAATGCCCTCATTTCTAACAGCACCAGTATGGGATAATAACAGTAACAATAGTGTCAGAAAGGGCTTGTGTACCCAGCTAATTTGCTTTCCCCACCTAATAAAAGGAATTAGCTCTCCCTTAAGATTTGTCCCATTTAACACCTTCAACTCTACAACAAAGTTGCTCCCACAGTCATTTGACTTTCATTTACAGTAATTGCAGGGTGTGTGGAGCCCCTCCAAGAGAGTGAACCTAACTCTGGGAAACCCATGCAGGCAGAAAGCAGCTCTGCAGGAGTCACTTGTCCCAAAAACCTGGCTATTTCTGCCCCAGCCTCCTCCACCACAGCCTGCACTGGCCCCAAACCCAGAGCAAGAGTCCCATTGGAAGGTCTAGGTCAGAAAACAGGGATGGGTTTTAATGTCCAGGGCAGATAAACCCTGGAGCAGCTCAGCCAAGCTGGTGGCAAAGTCCCAGTTGCTGCCCAGTTTACAATCAGTAGCTCTGGTGCTCTTACAGAGATGCTTCAGCTCACACACAAATCACTCAGGGAACTCCTGCTGCCAGCACTTGGTCTTGGGATAAATGCTGGCAGCAATCCCATCTGTGCCAGCATGGTCAGTGCAGCCAGGAATTTGGTGGAGATGTGCACAGGGAGCACCCTGAAAACACATCCAGGGAGGGTCTGGTTGGTGTAGGGACCAGCACAGGTGTCCAACCCATGCCTCTGAGCAGCTCCTGCCACCTTAGGAGGATCCTCCCCCACAAATACCAAACTCAAACTTATTTTCAACTGGTGACCACATTGCTCACTCCCTGCCAGCCCCAGCTGGGCTCTCAGTCTCTGATGCCTCCAGCATCCTCCAGTGAGGACAGCCCAGGGGACAGCCCTGCCATTGCTCTCTGGACACAGGGACACAAAGTGTCACCCACGGAAGCAGGACCATCCTGAGCAGCAGGCCAGGCTGCAGCCACCAGCACCTTCCTGCAGCAGGACAGCAGAGTGGCAGCCAGGTCCCAGCCCACAGACAGGCTCTGGTCTCACCCTTCAGCAGGCACAAAGCTGCCCCCGAATGAGGGAAAGTGACCTGCTAGCCAGCAGCCAAAGCACCAGTGCATGGTAACCTCAAGCTGCTGTCACAAGAGACTCCCAGAAATAATGGATTAGCACAGTACAGGTCACTTCTGTCCTCTGTTTGTGCCAAGGAGCCTCTGACTACAGAACACCCATCTCTGCTTAGGTCACATCATCACAGACCACTCTTTATTTTGGATTCAATGAACACACCTGAGAAGGAAATGCCAGAGCTATCCTCCTGCTTCCGTGAGCTCCCCATTCCTGCCTCTGAGTCAGGCCCTTTAATTTGTGCTGTGGGTGACCTGGGACAGGTCTCTTCAGTCAGGGCCACCAGTGGCAGCATAGCTGCTGCTTCTTCCAAACCAGGACAACTGCTCATCCTGCCAGAGGTCTTGCTGCTACTGACCATGCGTGTTTAAATAATGGAAATGGAGTCCCTGGGAAGGTGGGCAAGGCCTGGGAGCACATCCCAAAGCCCAGGGGGAAACCCAAACCTTTTCTATGTTTTAAACCTTTACACAGCAGCTGCCAGGAAGCAGCTTTACCAGCTGCAGCAGAATCACTCCCAAGGAAAGAAAACAATTGTGGAAGGCTTTTTTTTTTCCCCTCCAAGTCACTGCCAGCATCTTAGCTGACTCTTATCTATTCTCAGCCACCTCTCACCTCCACAAACACTACCAGAAGTGTTCAAATTACTGTCAGCTCTCATTAGGTTCACACAGAAGGCAAGGCCAAGCAGGAAGACCTCCAGACAGTTGGATGCTGAATTCTGATGAATCCTTTGGGTAGAAAGATTTCAGCAACTGTGGAACTGTTTTTGTTGTCTATCTATTGCAGTCCTTGCACTGGCACACAAAGGAGGCTGCTGCACATTTGATTATTGGCTGCTATAACAAAATCCAGGTGGGCACATGACTGAAGAAATTAATGTCTGCATGTTAAAAAAAAGATCACCTCATTTCCTTTAATTATTAAGCTACTCTACACTAAAGCACTGCAGGTCAGTAGAATTTATCTGTAAAAACGCAGCTGCTGCTTCATAAAACTCCATTACCTTTATTTCTTCTCTTCTGACATTCCTGTACATTTTGGCTTTTTGGCAGGAGCAAATCTGCCTTTTTGCACTGACACAGGAACTGGGAGCTCATCTGTGGGAGCTCTCACTCCCCAGCCTGGGTTCGGAGCACTGTTTCCTGCCATGAGAAAAATCCCAGCTGTCCTGGCCCCAGAGCAGCACCCAGCTCTGCCCCAAAAAACACAATCAGGGCTGAGAAAAAACCCCACAGTTCTTTTATTTCATTTGTGTCCACTGCTACCTTGATAGCTTTTAACTGAAACAGTTGTCAAAACAAATCCTTTATTTAATAATGCTATCAACCAAAAGAAGAAAAAAAAATACAGATTTTATTGTAGTGCAGATTTTTTTACTCCAGACATACTCCTTTCAAGTCCAGTTTTAAGATGCCAGAATAAGCTTTCCCTTTAGAGATCTGATCAGTCTAACCATGACTAAAGCAGAGTTTTTTTCCATATATATATAAAAAATCAGAGCATTAGCTGAAAGGTATTCTAATACAAAAAACACTTCTCTACTGCACAACTAGAGCAGAGGAATGTTCTAAGCCTTCAGTATAGCAGAGATGTGCAAGACCTGCTAAAACCCAGAGGATTTTCAAAAGGGGATTTGAGCATCATTGTTACCAATGAGCAAGTGCAGAGGCAGGTGTGACACTCAGTCACCTCTGATTAGCTATTATGGACTTCTTGAAATTCCATTTTAGCTGTGCATTTCTGCTCTTGTGATTCCAACAGAGGCTGCTGCCTCCCCATGGGCAGGCTCAAAAGATAAAGGAACACGGCAGGGAACTTGCACAGCACAAAGAAACAGATCCCATACGTGGAGCAGCTTCTGAGGCAAATTAGGACTCCTACTAACAGAACCAAATTGCTGCCTCTCTCCCTACTTTAATACATACCTTCCAAGAAGGAGCATTGCATTATAGTGTTTTTTCCACAGAAAGAAAAGACAAGCAGTATGTGAGTCTGTGAACAGTCTGTGGCTGACATGTCAAGCTGCACTGAGAAATGGGAATCCTCCTGCTGAATTCTCTCATTAAAGTGCCCAAACACGAATCAATCCCTTTTAGTCAGTTCTCATTTATTGCTATAAAGCCAAGTATCTGCATTCTCAGGGCCAGATCAGCATTTTCCCAGCTCGTGCTGAAGCAAGCACAGCAGGAGAGAATGAGAAACAGCCCCCTGGTGAGAGTCCCTGTCCCACATCCCTGAGTCAGTACAGACATCTTCAAGAAGCTGAGCTTCTCTTCAGCAACAGCTTGATGAGGAACCCTCACTGCTCTATTCTGCCCAGTCTAGGAACTGCAAGGCTCATAATCACAAAAATTTGCCTTTTCTTACACCTTCTATCCAATATTCACTTCAACACAAATGCAGAGCTATCAGGAACCCAATTATGTCTGACTTAAAAATCACACCATGATTTCAGCTAACTAACTAGCCAGCTGCTGCTCTTCTCTTCAGCACTGGAGAAGCTCTCTGGACTGTGAGCACGAAGAGCTTGTTAACACATACAGCAGAGAGATTTCAGTGAAAAGACACAGACAGTCCATGAAACAGAGAAGCAATCTGCACTTTAAGTCTGTCACGTTGTCCACCAGCCTGGACTATGCTAATCACATCTCTCAGTGTGCTGTAAGAGCTGTCATTGCCAGACTGCACTTAATCACCATTCTTGCAGCAGCAGTGAGCAGAGTTCATCTTTTTCCCTTTAATAAGAGCCATTACATCATTCTCCAGCATGGAAACTACGAAGTGGGAAGGTCAGAAAGTTCTTAATTAGAAGGATTTTTATTACTGTGATAGTTCCGTTCTAGCCTCAATAAGAGAGATCTGCAGTACAGGCAGCAAGAGCTGGAAGGCATCTTGGATATAGGAAGCACTGTTTGAAGCCTGTGAAAACAAAAATCAAAATACACACATGAATAGCCACGCTACCAATCAGCTTTTCTCACCACATACTCATTTCAAACAGCATTGATTATTGCATGGAAAAAACAGAAGCCTAGTGCTTGCTGGATTTTAAAGGCTTCATTCTAGAAATCAATTTTATGTCAAGTTTTTGAGGGGCTTTATGCCAGTAGGCAAAAAAAATCAAATAGCTTAAAGACTGTCAAACAAGATCAGTTCCAATCCAAATGCAGGATACTGTTCTCAGTAAGAGAAAAAAAGTGTTTATTTCCAAGTGAAGCATAGCATGCTGTGGCAGGAAGGAAGAACACATGAGCATGAAACATCCCCTTCCTACCACACCTCAGAGCTCTGCAAGCTTGAGAACCAATTTAACAGTAAGGAAGTGCTGAGACTCTTGTATGCTAATTTCTGAACTTGTCTAAGGTTTTACTTTGGACATTTAAATTCTAAAAATCCAGACTGCTGAATTTAATATGTGTCTCCTGACCCATCATAACTGTGAGCTGACACTCACTCCTCACTAAGTAACTCATCTCTTGTGCAAATCTACAGACATTTATCAAAACTTTCAAGTTATTAGACAGGTAAGCACTATTTTAGACCACAGGTTAGAGAACTTGGCATGCCTAAGGATCCTAAAGTGGGAAGAACCAGCACATCTATTTTTAAAGTACTAGCTTAAAGTTTTAACGTTAGCATAACTGACCTCCAAAAACACTCCAGTGATTAAGGGATTAAGCACATCTGCTTTCTCTTTGACCTGCAGAGATCAGACATATATTATCCTGATTGAAAATTTGATCACATTTCTTCAAGCAAGATAAAGCTAAACCCTCAGTAAGTTTAAAACCACCACTGCTCCCTTAACTAGAGGAAAGCTAAGCCACAGGCTTAGCAGCCTTGTAGCATGCAAATAAGAACAAAGTAACCCACAGGTGCCCAGCACAGGTTGTGTATGAATACATATCACATCTTCAAATGAACTGGGACAAGTGGAGAATCCAGAGATGATGATACGATCTTCAGGAACACCTGAGTGCTTTGGAAAATCCACAACAGGCTCACAAACTTTATTTGCCTCTGTCTCCTTAGCATTGTGAGCATCAATTCTCACTCCCACTTTGTGCCAGGCTCTCAAAAGCTCAGATGCCACAGTTTGAGGAACCCTGCCCTAAAAGACCAGTTCACAAGTTAAAAACTGCAAAACCAAAATGCAGTTTCTGGCAAAGATCCCAAGGCTGTTATCAAATAACCACATCTCATTCCTAAGAACTGTGGTGTAACTCTTACCCCTGCAGTCGTTAAGCATGTTGTGAACTCTTTAGAGAAAGCTGACAGCTCTTTACACAGCATGATTGTCAGTCTGTGGAAGAAGACAGGGAAAACAATGAAGTAAACACAGTCATCAAGATTAAGTTTCTTTCAGCATGCCTCCAAAGCATAAATGCCCTATTTCTATGCTTACTAAGTTAAATTAAACCAAAATTGATATAAACGGTGTATGAAGATTTATAAGTTTCCCAAATAAGATAGAGAGGGAAAAGATGAGGAAATAAATAATTAAAGCAGAAGATCTTAAAGAGCACTCAGAGGACACACACCCATTCCAGAAGGAATAGTACTAACTTGCATTTTTTTTACAGCAAGTGTCATTTTCTGAATTAGAAAGTACTGCACATTCCAGACACAATGCCAAGTGTCTCCTGTGCAGTAATTCTGCCATCTCGTGTACCAAGCATACTAAATGATTAACAAACAGGTAATCAGGAATCACTTCTGTACAACTGTTTTGTCATGTTTTAAATCTCTACCTACTGACTAGCACAAGCTTAATGCAAATATTCTTCTAGGCTACACAAAGCTTTCAAGAAGAGACCAAGAAATGTCTTTAAACTGGAAAGAGACAGCTAAGTTCTGCTGGAAGATAATGATGCCACCGATCACAAATTCCCAAATTTAAACACCTATGCAGAATTCAAGAACCCTGCATTGCGTGGATTTCCAAAGAATTATTAGACAATTTAATCAGTAATTACATGCTATACTGAGAGATGCACTCACTGTGAAAGGGACTTGGCTCTGTCTGTGGCTGTCACCTCCTGTTTCTGACCATAGAGAAACAAAGCTGCAGTTTTGTGAAACATTTCAATGGAGCAGGCTGTCAGTTCTGCCAGGCTTCTTATGGCAAATGCATGAATATCCTGCAAGAGTGACAAAAATTCTGCACACAATACAAAAACTAGCAGCTTGTATTATTTAAAACAAGTCAATCACACAACATACTATCACTGCCCTTTCAGACCTCAGAACCCACACAGAAATAGAAACCCATAAACCCTGTGAGTCACAATTGTAACTCAGCAGCCAGATAAACACTCTGCAGGCAGATATTCTTTTCCTTGATTACCCAGTTACCTCTACTGATTTCTTAGCATCCTGGTCACCATCTCTGGATTCTACTTCTTGGTTTTCTTCATTTTCTTTTTCTTCTTTAGGAAGACTGCTGTTGAATCGTGCTATCCACTCATGAGCAGATGTCCTCACCTGGAGCAAGATGTGCCATAACATTTAATGACTAGAATGGAGCCCCCCTGCACACCACAAGAAAATGGAGTATTGGCTCTCTCCAGAGGAAAGAAGCAGCTACAACTCCTTTTGAGCTTCTGAGAAGAACCAGTACAAATGATCCCAGTGCTTTCAGGATTTTGCAGAAGTTTGGCTGCACTATGTGCAGGGGGCATTTGTTCCTCTAGCACCAGGGGCTGGAGTTTACCAACAAGACCAAACTATCAGAGACGCTTTAAAAACATGTCTGCAGAATGCTGCTGCCACTTGGTGGATCTGAAGGGTAGTGAAATGACAGCAAAAAAGATGATTCTTCCTCATACCAGCTCCTGAACATAGTAAAATGAGGTGCTTTGTACCAAGAGCAGGCCTTCAGTTCATGCCTGTAGGTTTTTTCACCGTGGTGGCTGAAGGCTCACATGATTCTGCCTCACAAAGTTATAGGCCCATCTCCTTTGCCTACTATTGCCAAAAGATCTAAAATATGGCTTGTTTTCATGCATTTGGTATTTTTCAGAAGCAAAGCAGGTGAAGAGAAGCCCTTCCTGTGAGGAAACTCTCCAGCTTTTAGAATATGGAAGATAACTCACCGTGATCACTTTGCCTGGCGTGGAGGAGATGTGCAATCCTGCAAACAACTCTGTCACTTCTTTTGTGAACTCTTCATCTCCTAAAGGACAGGAAAGGTTAAAGAATCCATACAAAGGACAGATTCAGGAATAAGCAGCACTTCAATGCACAACTAGTCCTGCACAAGTCTGTCAACTGTTTCCTTTACTTCTCTTTGAATCATCACCTCAGGCAAGAACGCATCAAACCCAGTCTTTTCAAATACAATTTCTAAAGTAAGTTCTGGAAAGGTGGAGACATCAGAGCCTGAAGGTTAGTTCTTGCTTTCTCAGTTCTGGTTTTGTAGCTAAGGTAACTCCTTTTTTTATTTTTCCTTTTTTTACAGGCAGACTTTTATAACACGCTAACTCGCACATCACCTTGGAGAGTCTGAAATATCACTTAGAGCCTATGGTTCTCCTATTATACATGGCACAGCAGATGTGAGATCCATTATGTGCAAATATAAAAGATACATTAAATGTTGAATGATAGCAAGTGCAGGTGTGTAAGCCCTCCCTGATGAGCATTTAGGTAAAAGCAATGCAAGAAATTTACATTTAAATCCATGTAATTCTCAAGAATCAGGGCTCTTGTGTGCAAAGGTATCACAGAATCTTTTGCTCTGTGTGGCTAACTCTCATTTAAAAAACAAATAAAAAGGCTTTTTGCTCTCCCACATGTTGGACAACTCTGTTCAGAGTTTTCCCTTCCTGGTCAAGGAAACCCACTCTCTCTCTGAATTAGCATCTTGGCTCAGGGTCAGTGGTATGAACTGCCCATGAGTCAAACAACGTTAACCCTGCTCTGGCATGAAATCATTCCTGCTACAGAATTACTGCACAGCTTCTCAGAGATGAAGGGTGTTGCTACCTGTCATGCCCTTGGACAAAGATGGCTTTAGGATTAAACATCCAGCTAAAGAATAATTTAAATTTGGCATCGTGCCTGTTGCTACTGATCAGGTCTGGCTGGTTCTGCAGTGAGGAACAGCTTGTCTTGTCAGAACCTGGGGCTCTCTTACCCTTCCTTTCCTCCTCTTCTTCTTCAAAGAATTCAGGTAAAGAAAATGCTTCTTTGAGCTGTTCCATTTCCTCCTTCAGTGTGTCCAGCTCCTCTCCAGAGAGGGCATTCAGAACCGCTTTCACCTGGTTAGGGGCAGCACAGCCAAAGAGAGAATCAATAAATCCATCCAACAGGATGGGAAATGCAGGACAAGGCAGCAAACCAGTGGGTGTGAGGAGAGTAACTTGTGAGAAGTTGGAGACCTTCAGGAACTGAGGCTGGCTGGGGTAAAAGGAATGGCTTTAGGAGCTGAGGACATGACAAACTGCTCCCAAGGTAAACACCAGATCTTAATGCAAGGATCAAAGTGAAGTTCTGTAATCATTTTACAGCAAGTTCTGAGCACTTGATTTTACATGTATATACATATATTTCTAATCTTTTTTCCCCTGCTCAGCTGAACTCAAAATAGAAAGCAAAATGCTCAAGGCTATTACCTTTGATTCACTCTCTCTGGAAAGCATCTCTAAGGCCTCCAGATGCGAAAGACCCTGAAACTCATCAAACAGTAACCCATAATGGGCTTTCTTCTCAGTAGCCATGGTAACCTCAGTAGCTGTCTGCTGCTCTTCTTTCTCCTTTGCCTCTCGTAAGACCTGAAAAGGAAAAGCAGAGGCCTCGTGACAGTGCCAGGAGATAGAGAATACAGGAGGAGAAGGCTCTTGGCTCAATAGCAAAAATGGTTCCTTAATGACAGGACCACAAAAGAAGGGAGAAGTGATGAGAGAAACCAGTGAGGTGCTGATAGGGAGCTGCTGTACCTGGGATAACGTAGAGGTTCTGTTTATTAGGCCCTTTGTTTTTTTGAATCCAGGGTCTCCCTCAGCTATTACATCCATTGTCTTTTTCCCAATGAATTCCAAGGCATCCAGACCTCCGCTAATAACACTTTTACCCTAGGAATCAGATTTGGAATAAAGAGAGCACATAAAACTCAGAGAAGATTACACAATGGAAGAAATTCAATCGGGAGGGTTTTATCAGCAATCTTACGCTGGACACTCACATAAAAGCCAAATTGGTCCTTGTCACCCTAAATCCAACCCTAATCATCACAATGAGAGCAGCAGGACATGGAAAGAGCCACAACACATTATCACCCAACAGCTTATTACAGCACCCCGACAGTTGCAGCAATCTGATGGGAAATACATTTTTTTTTAGTTTGTGAACAAGCTGGTTCTCAGCACATTACACTATTCAGTTCTCATGCTTCCAATGAGAAAACACCAGACCTGCGGATTTTGACTGCTAACTTTTGTTTGAGCCTTAAAAGCAGAAACAGAAGCCAGCTCTCCACCTGCAGCTCTTTCAGATTCCCAGGCAAACTGACAAGACAGCAGATCACAAAAGCAGTTTCTAAGGGTAATGGCTTCCTTTGAAGTGCATTTCTCGTGGTCACAGGAGCAAGCTGATTTCCAAGCGAACTGGGCTAGTTTTTGAAGAGAATGGATTTCATCTCTAGTTCTGTGGAAATCAGTGGAAATACTCCAGGAATGAGTCTGACCCTGCATTTAGCTGACTACTCCAAAGGAAAGGCAGAGATTACAGAGTACAGAGGTGACATGCACAGAAATGCACTCTCTGCACAATCCACCGTTAGGATTTTTTTGTTATGTACCAACATTCAATACAGAACTATCAAAATTCATAACATCTTTCACATTAAGTGCCAGTTAGCAGCAAGGCACAGGATAATGGCTGCCTGAAGGTTGGAAGAGTTTATCACCATGCATCCCACAAATGTCAAAATTAAGTTTCTTCTTACAGTGTTTCAGATGAAAGGCCAAAACCCCAAAGCTCCCTTAAACCCATTTTCTCCTGCATTCCCAACTCACTCACTGTGCTTTGGACAGCAGTAGAGATGGTTGATAAAACTTCAAGAGCCCCAGCAATAGGGAAGGAGCTGCCATCATCAGCTGCCTCAGCGTTGCTGGCAGCAGGATTCTCACTTCCTGCATTAGAAGGCAGAAAATTAACTTCCTGACTTAAAAAAAAAAAAAAGAACCTGTCAGCCACAGAGTGGAGAAAATCAACAGACACCAAATATCAGCTAGGAGCAAGCCTACAACTCAGATTATTTTCCTCTCTACTTTTCAGGGCTAACAGAACTAAGCAAGAGAGCATTATTTGAATGATTTTATTATCAGTCTCAAGGTGCAAGGTGCAGAGTAAGGTGATGTTATTTTGGGGCTCATTATGTTATGAAAAACATTCCAGAGTTGTTCTTATGCTGTACAAAACTGACCTCTTGCAGCATCTTTAGACTCTGATGAGATTTCACTAGGACTGGGGATCCCAAGGGTTGTTTCTGCTTTTTCTATGACATTTGAAATACCTTGACCTAGAGAAGACAGAAATCAGAACAGAAACAGAATTAGAGTTGCATATTCTTTTTTATTATTCTGTATTCCTTCTGTTCAAAACAGTTTAAGAAGCACTAAAACCTCCTTCTATTCAGCTCACCTACCAATGTAATGAACCAAGGTTTCATCTTAGCTTTTAAATAAAGTTGTAAATGCTGGCAGAATACTTGTTTAAAATACCAGGTGAAAATTACACAAACACTTTAAAAACTTGAAAGTAATTCTGTCTGTGCTTATCTCCTTAATCTCAGTGTACCTTTTGGTACAAGCTTTTCCCATTACTTGAACAATTCCCTTGACATTTTTCCAATAATGGCTGCTATAACTGAAATCCTCTTCTCTAGAAACAAGTTCTAAAGCACCAGCTTGAGACACAAAACAAGATTAAAATATTTATCAAATACCAGGAAGAGCCTTACCTACAGTAGCTACGGTAGCAGATGCAGTTGACAGAAGAGATTTCCCCCAGCTTCCCCAGTAGCCCCACCCTGTCTGAACTGCAGGAGGATCTGAGACCTTTAATGAAGAAACACAGAAGACTGATGTAGGCATTATGGTGAAGAAGAAACACAAGCAGCCTGTGACATGTGACTTTCGTGCAGCTTTTTCATTTCAGAGAACAGCAATGTGAATTTTCAGAAAGGACTGGGGCTTAGGCTCAGAGCTCTCCTGTGCTCAAAGCCATGAAAAGTGAAGTCCCATCTTTCCGAGCAAGCACAGGAACGTACCTTGATGGTTTCACCTGCAGGCTTTTCTGTGGCAGCAGGCTGGCTTGGGGGCTTGGGTTCAGGTCTTTTCCGAGTCACAGGCACAGTCTCTTGTTCTCTCCCTTCATTGCCCTCAGGGCAGCCAAGTCCCTCTGTCTTCTGTACATTTTCAGCTTTGTAAGAGGTTTCATCTTTCAGATTTTCACCACTGTCTTCTTCAGACATGACTACAAACATCCATAGAAAGCAAAGCAAATAAAATAATCACTCCCTCGCACTTTGACATTAGTTCAAGAGCATCACGTTGGTGTTCTAAATAATTAAACACAACAATGTTGCCACACGTACCCACATGTGTGTACACCAAATTATGTCTGACTCTAAAAAATGTCATACTTGGAAGTTTAAAGTCCCACAGGGACACGTGGCTTTATCTAACTGACACACCCTCTCCACAGGAAAAAAACCAGTTTGCTAACTCCGAAAAACAAATGAAGGTACAAAAGGACCTCAGATAATGGCATGTTCCACCAAAACAAAAGTGAAAACGAATCGCTTGGGATGGCTGGTTTGAGGAGTGTAGGAGACAAACGGGGACAGCTGTCAGAGCGCTGAGCAGGTCGGGAGGCAGTGAGGGGTCACTCCTGTACTTGGGGATGAGCGCTGCAGGGCACGAACACCCCCCGGGAGCTGCGATGAGCTCCAGCTGCCACAGCAGCCGCCCCAGCACCGCGGACCGCGGACGGAGCCCGTGAGCGGGGCTGTCACGCTGCTCTCGGAGCCCACGTGTCACCCGGCCGGGCTCCCCTGGCAGCAGCTGCGGCTGAAGTGACTTGCAGGGCCAGGCAGGGACAAGCCGAGAACCCCAGGATCACACTGGGCTGACGCTGTGTCCCCGGCCAGGCGCTCAGTGATGCAATCGGGGCAGCGATGGCCGCAAGCGAAGGAAAGCGACAGCTCCGGGTGCGGGCTGGGGACCGCCACCCCATCTGCCAGGACCCTCCACAGCCACTACCGCGACCCCGCAGCCACCACGGCCTCCGGGTCACCCCCGGCACCTTCCCCACCCCGCAGCCCTGGAGGCCTCTCTGTGCCTCCCCTTCCCTGGGAGACCCCAAAGCCCCATAATCCGCACACGGCGCTGCCCCATATGGCAGCCCAAGTTCCCTAAACCTCCCCGTGGGGCTCCTGCATCACAAGGAGCCCGCCAGGTGCCCACACCACCCCGCCATGGTGCCGCCTGCCCCGCAGCGGCCCCCAACGCGCGTCTCCCCGCGGGGCTCGCTGTGCCCCGCAGAGCCCCCCGACCCCGTGCCGCCCTCACCGCCGGCGGTCGGCGCGGCCCCCACGGCTCCGGGCGGACCGAGACCAGCGAGGCCGGCGCAGAGCGGCCGCGGCGCTGCCCCGGAAGCGGCCTCAGCTCGGGGAAGCGCGTCCGGGCGGCGGGGCCGGGGCCGGCGGCGGAGCTGCGGGACGGTACGGGCCGGGCCGGGCCGGGCTGGGCACCCTCGTCCCGGTGAGAGCGACGGTACCGCCAGGTTCATCTGGCTAGGTCGGGGTCGGAGGGCAGCGGCGGAGGGGGAGGCCGCGGGCCCGTGTCTCCCCTCGCTGTTTTGGCGTGGAAATAGGGGCAGTAGGGGCAGGTTTGGAGGGCAGCGAAGGTGGTGGAGGGTCTCGAGGGAAAGCCGAATAAGGAGCGGTTGAGGTCACTTAGTCTGGTCAGGCTGGAGAACGGGAGCCTGAGGGCAGAGCTCATCGGGGTCTGCGGCTCCTCCCGAGGGGCGGCGGAGGGACAGTTCCGAGCTGTGCTCTGTGTGACAGGGACAGCACCCAGGGAACGGCTGGAGCTGTGCCAGGGAGGTTTAGGCTGGAGATCAGGGAAAGGCTCTGCCCCCAGAGGGTGCTGGCACTGCCCAGGCTCCCCAGGGAACGGCCACGGCCCCGAGCTCCAGGTGCATTTGAACAGCGCTGCCGTGCACGGGGTGGGATTGTTGGGGTGTCCTGAGCTGGGCCAGCAGTTGGACTGGGTGATCCTTGTGGTTTTCTTCCAACCCAGAATATTGTTTGTGTTTCTGGCGTGGCGTCATGCCCCGGTGACACCAGCCCGCGTGACATCACCCCTGCCGTGACCCGGTGCCCTCGGCTGCAGTGTGGTCGTGTCCCGTGTCATGTGTCCCACCGCCACCGCCAGCCCAGCAGGACCAGGGCTTTCCCACGAGTGAACTTGGAGCGCACAGGGGCTCTGAGGACAGGGTAATGTTAAGTGACACTTTGTGCCTGATCGTTTTTAGCTGACAGGAGAAAAAAAACTGTTTTGGTGCGCAGCCGATGCCGTGTCATGGCAAGTTAGCCCATGACAGGTGTCAGACAGCCAAGGGATAAGCACAGCAAAACACTGTGTGCTGTCAGGCAGTCAAGGGATGTGCACAGGAGAACAACAAATCTCATCAGGCAGCCTCGCCAGCACGGCTGGCTCTGGGGTGCTGTGGATTTGACCCTTAGGTTGATTTTTGGGTGCTGCCACTGCCCTGCAGAACTTTGGCTGGTGCCAGCAGAGGGTGAGCTCTCCCTGCAGCTTCTCCCATGCTGGGAGCACCCAGAATGGCTCTTGTCAAGACCATGCTGTCTGTGTTCATAAACTTCCCAAGAGTTCCTGTCTGCAGGGCTCTGCCAAATGCACCTCTCTGGTTTGACAGAGGGTCAGAGGGGGCTTGCAAATGGTATTTCTGCAAGACATCTGCAGCCTGTGCTCTGTCAGGTGTGTCTCAGTTTATTGCTTCACGTTACTCCAGGTATGAAGTGATGTTATAAGCAGTGAATGTAAAACCATATAACTTGCAACCTCTTGGGCCCCAATTTTGCAGTGCCATATAAATGTGTGTAATTTTAAGTACTATCAGTGCTTCCACTGACCTCAGTGGGACTGCTTAGAGTGCTCTAAGTTAGACACAAATACGCTTCTTCAGGGTAGGAGCCAAGGATGACTCATACAAGCACATGCATCACAGATTTTTATCTTTCCACTGCTATTTGTTGTTACAACTTATGGTTTAATAAAGGTTAAATGTGTTGAGCTCAGCTTCAGGTTCAGTTGTAAAATAGCCAGTTTCTATTCTGGCACATTTTATCTTGATTGAGCTTAACACTTTGTTGAAGAATTGTGATGTTGGCACTGATCACGCTTTATCCTTTTTGGGTCCTTTAGCAGCTGTTTTGCATAAGTGCAGTGGATGAAGAATATGGATTTTGCAAATCATTTTATTGTTCCCTGTACTCAGCAGTGAGAGATCATTGTCTGCTTAGCAATAATGGCTTTTCCAAAAGACAAACAATTTCTAATAAATCAGACCTCGAAGAATTTAATAGTAAAATTAAATGACCCATCACCAATGGTTTATGCATTATGCAGGCTCGGTGCAAGTATAGTGGAGAGCGTATGCAATTACTGAAGATAATTATTCTTATGAGGGAAAATGTTGCTAAGTATTTCTTGTGTTAAATAAATGAGTGAGATTCCTAATGTCATTTAGGAACAGACGTCACAGATGCTTGGAAACCTTAACAATTCAAATTTAATAATTTAAAATTACAATAGCACAGGCAAAGTACAAGACGCACTGGGATTATTCTCTCATAAATCTAAAGTATTAGTTGGGATGTTATTGTTTTAGAAGACTGGAAGTTATAATGTGCCTGTGATTCAAGGGTGAAGATGAGGGTTTGTGTTTGCTGCAGAACTGTAGTCAGTTTTAACTGCATCAAGCACTGTGAAGTCTGATGCATGCAAAAGTGCATTTTTAGCTGAAGGCAGCTGGGTCCTAGGGTGATGTCTGCTGAAGGTCTGGGACCACAGCAGCTTGCTTGCCACCACAAGCTGTCACAGACCTTTAAAGCAACCCAAATGTCAGTGGTCCACAAACCACTGTCAGTCCACAGCCTGTGTGGGATCTGCATAAAGTTGCCAATACAAGTGGGTCAGTGTCAGCAGCCTTTTGCAGGCTCTGAAACACTCTGAAAATACCAGGGATCTAAAAATAGAAGGTTAAAACCACTCCCTCAAACAGAATAGTTGCTGATCAACAGTAGCCTTACTGGTTTTTTTCAGACCTGTGCTGTTGCTGTGGATGGGATGCTCTTCTTCAGAGGCAGCAGGACTCAGTAACACTTTCCCCAAAGTGTAGCTGGTGAAAAACAGGAATTAAAGAGGCCTGGTAGTGGTTTTAACTGTTTAGCTGTGGGAAAGTAGCTTCTCCAGCACAATGGTATAATTGAGTTCTCTGCACTAGTCTCATCTTAAATGAAAGGACAAGAGGCATGATAGAAAACAGAGTGGGGCCAGTGATTAAAAAAAAAAAGAAGGCAGATGAAGGGATTGCTGTTTACAGAGAAACAAGTAGGGAGCCTGGTTTCCAGTTTCTCTTGCAGGATTCAGTGGGTGAGTTAGTTACTCAAGCTTGAAGGAGAGTTGGACACAGCTGTCTTCTTTGCCTTCTTTGTTAAACTGGTTTTGGCAATAGCCGCAACAGAAATGGAAATGGGTCAGATAACACATTTCTCATCAGATGTCAAGTCTGGAATCTGGTTTGACCTTCGACAAATTAACTTTCACTGAAAAAAATTCCCAGTCTGGATAGCATCAGCAGAATTCCTCCTTTTGAATATGCTTCATTTGTCTCTGATGAAAGACAATTACTAGAAATCACCTGGTTTTATGCATGTTACATTATTTTTCAGAAGTGCTTTACATAGTGTTAACTGATACTTCTGGAAGGATGAAAAGTGTCTGCATTATTTATTAAGTAAATGGGTTCCTTTGTGTTGTGATATTTATTAAATTCCCTTCCACCAGCATCTGTTATTTGTAAAAGAAAAGATGATAAATTTGAAGTTACACAGTCAATGGTATGAAGTGAGATATTTTTAGGATAATATTTGAGCTTGTGGCTTCTGTACTTTGTAAATGTTTTTTTAAGGCTCTGGAGCAGTCTAGATGGAATCATAACTTCAGGGAACACATATTGGATTAGAAATTTTCTTGAATCAGGCTTCCAGGAAAATTTATTACAGATTGTCTCTTATCAATGTCATCTCATTTTGTTACAAGTTGGTTTTATTCTGGCTTGTGTGCAAAAGACAGAAAATTAAAGGCTGTATCCTAATGTCTTAAAATATCTTTTGTGCACATTAATTTGAAGAATATCCGTCCCTAGACAAAACGTTTCTTTCACATTTCTATGAAGTTTGTGTAGAGAAGACAATGAAGAATATATGACTGCTGAGATGAAGCAGCATAAACTAAAAGATTTTCAACAGGAGCTCATTGTAAAACAAACAAGAATAACAGGGAGCAGACTTAGAAAATGCAGCAGCAACAAGAGATATTGCAAAAAAGGAAATGTGTGTAGATATCAGGGTCCTGCTGTTCAGAAAGGGACTTCCTCTTTTGGCTGTAGATAACAACCAGGAGACTTTTCCCAAGTAATTAAATCATATTATATAGTATTTAGACATCTAATACCAATTGTGCCCCTAAAGTCAAGTGAGTAGATGTAAATGCTAAAAATCAGATGTGTGTGTATGTGTGCTTTGGTTTTTCTCTGGGTAGTAAATGAAAGACTGACTTTAGAAAACCAGGGCTTAAAAGCACTTTGATAGTGGTGGAGAGGGAGGCAGAAATTACATCCTCTTTCTTACTTCTTTTCCTCTATTAAGAAAGCACTTTTTCTCTGGTAACAAATGCAGAATCCACTTTTAAAGATAATTGTGCGTTTCGAGTAGTCTGAACAATTTGTTCTTTTTGTAAAACCTTTTTCCCCTTAATGATTTTTGTTCCAGAGATTATTTATTTGGTTGGGAAGATGAACATCTAGTGGACTGGAGGTTGTGCTAATGCCTTCTTACCCTCATTTTATTACTGTGTTCTGATTTCCAAAGCTCTGATTTGGAACCTCTCAGCTGACAGTTTATATTATGATAATCGAAATCTGTTTACTGGAAATTAAATTTGAATACATGCTAACCTTGCAGTCATTAATAAACTTACTGATTTTTTTTTTTTCAGTTTTACTTCCAGTTTCCACTTCAAATATTGATGGTCTTGAAAGTGCATTTGGATCCCAGACATTTTCCATCACAGAACAAATCAAGAGCTCCTCTCCTATCTCAGAGCAATACAGACAGCTTAATACCATATGACCTCATTTCTCCAAATTAAATGAAAGAAGAATTTTCACTTGGTTTCCATGAAGCTCAGCTATTGCCTGTTAATTTTGACTGTTAGTGCTGATCTTTCCGTTGGATTCACAGTGGAAAATGTAGCTTTTAACAGGACAGTTGCTTTTAGGTCTTTCAATGCATCACTTCATGCAGTGTCTCAAGCTTTAATAAGTTCTCCAGCACACCATGATATCATAGCCAAAGAGGGGACCAGTATTTTAATTGAATGTAAACTGAACATCAGCCAGTATGAACATATCCTTTGGTATAACTCCAGAGGACACCTACTTGAACAGAAAGATGAAGGTGAGTTTTCCTGCTGTTTTCTATCCATCATTATTCCCCTTTTAAACAGCATTGGAAAACCTCTGGGACTTTATTATAATTTTCTCTTTCTATCCTCCCATTTTTACATTTGGGAGATAGAGAGCAAAACAAAGTCCTTTGCCCTCTGAAATGTTGCATGAGAGTTACACCTGAGTACTTCTGTTCCAGCCCATCCATCCTGCTTTGGTGCCCCACGGAATGATGTTGTTCAAGAGTCACCCCAGTGTTCCGTACAGAGGAAATAAGTCTTCATCTTAGCCAATACTAACTGATGGTTTTGTTTATTATTGCTCTGGTTTAAACTATATTTTTCCAAATGCATGAATTAAACACAATTCTCCACAACTTGCGACCCTTTGAGCTGGAAATTGGTGCTTCAATTTTGTTACAGAATATGTTTTAAAAAATACTTAGTACATTTATTTTTTGGTTTATGCAGCAGTGAGACTGTGGAAAGTAAAACAATATGTAATGGCCAACGATGGAATTCGTGCTATTTAACCCTTTTGAACTGAAGGGAAATATATTTTCCTAGCCATTGGCTCTGATAGCTTTATCCCTGCAGTTTTTAATTTAAAAAAATTGTTTTAAAGATACATATGTTTTTCTCTATTGGTATTAATGAAGGTCATGGAACTAATTGATAGGCTCTTGTTGGAGGCCATCTTTTTGCCTTAAGTATTCTGTAACCTTTTTGTAGTTATAATACCATCTGGAGATTAGTTCAAAGTACAGTAATTAGAAGAATAAGTTATGAAAACAGTTCAAAGCAGAGTAATTAAAAGAAATGAGTTATGAAAACAGTTTTCTCCCTAAGTTATAAATGCACAGCAAATGCTGTATAAAGCTTCTTGTATTGATTTCTTTTTTACTTGGGTTTTGCATGTCAGCACTGCATGCTCAGCAGAAAACTGTCTCAAGAAAATTCTGGGTTCTTTTGCCAACAGAGCCATTTACAGACTGATCTTTTTCGTGGGTCACTTGACTTTTGACTCTGAACGTATGGAAAATTAGACTTTATGGAGGACATTCTTTTAACATAGGGCGAGAAGCCCTAGTTAAGAATTAGGATCCCTATCAGAAAGAACCAGAAGCACACTGGAAAGTGCAGGTAAGAGAAGGAAGTAAAAGTGGTGTAGCAAGCACGCAGGATAATTTACCATTGAGCAGTAGGATGGGTAAGTGGGTTATGGCTTTCTGTGTCACAGGCATGAAAATGACATTTCAGTCCTTGGTGTACTGTTACTATGCTAGAAGTGGACTGCTCACCGCCAAGCTTTGACTCCTGATGATGTTTGCCGTGGGATTTTTGTTTCACGAGCTCTGTTTATTTCTTGCCCCTCTGCAGATGACCGGTGGAGGATTGCTGATAATTCCCTCAACATCACAAAGGTCAGCTTTGCTGACCGCGGCCGGTACACGTGTGCAGGCATTAATCACAACGGGACCTTGTACTACACAGTCACCCTGAGGGTTATCTTCACCTCAGGGGACATGAGCATCTACTACATGATTGTGTGCCTCGTTGCCTTTGCCATCACCCTCATTTTGAACATCACCCGCCTGTGCATGATGAGCAGCCACCTCCGCAAAACGGAGAAGGCCATCAATGAGTTCTTCCGGACGGAGGGGGCTGAGAAGCTGCAGAAGGCTTTCGAGATAGCCAAGCGGATTCCTATCATCACATCTGCCAAAACGCTCGAGCTGGCCAAAGTCACTCAGTTTAAGACCATGGAGTTTGCCCGGTACATCGAAGAGCTCGCCAGGAGCATTCCCCTCCCGCCTCTGATCCTTAACTGCAGGGCGTTCATGGAGGAGATCTTCGAGGCCGTGCGCGTGGACGACCCCGACGAGGTGGGCAAGGAGGACAAGCAGCCCCCCGGCTGCGGGGCGCAGGCCGCGCTGTTCCCCGGGAGCGCGGAGATGAAGCGCAGCCATTCCCCGGCCGGCGACTCGGACGACGGCTCCCTGAGCGAGCAGGGCCAGGAGATCGCCGTGCAGGTGTCCATCCACCCCCAGTCCCAGGGGCAGAGCATGGACACCGTGTCTCACGGCAGCTGCCACTCCGTGCCTGCTGAGGAGGGCACCTGCTGAGCCCAGTGATCCACAGAGCGGTGAAGGAAGCTCGGGTGATCCACGGGTACTGTGAGAAAAGGGTCTGCAAACAAGCTGCCTCAGTCCCATGTGCACAAGAGTTTTCCAAATTGCAAGGTGCCAGAACTAGTTCTGAAGTGTGTATTTTCTGTCAGTGTTGATTTAACAATTACAGTCTGCTAGAAAAGGCCGTTTGGAATATTGTGCGGGGGCTTTTCTATCTAAAGCAGGCGTGCTATATTTAAAATAGTTACAAAACAAGAATTCTTTGTCCTTGGCTCCTTTTGATACTTCAGATCTATGTGAGAAGTGACCAAGCTGAGCAGTACAACTTGCAATAAGAACTTTTCCTTTGTGAGCTCCATCTTTCTTCACAAAGTTGAGCTGAAATTCCTTTGAGTCAGTGGTGTTGTCCTGATGAATTGAGTTCTGTGCTCTTTTTGAGTTGCCTCTTGGTCCGTGTAGCCCATCAGAACCACAGTGAGCTTGAACAAATCTGTTTTGTGTCACATGCTTGTATTGCTATCAAAATGTACTGTACTTAGAAAAGAATAGTGCCAGGATCTGCTGCTGGATTAAATGAATTGTTGTAGTTTCAAAGCAGCTTAAAGAACAACCAGGAGGTCTCAAGTTTTCTGTGCATCTGCAGGAAGCTTGTGGATATTGTAAAAGCTTGTTGCTTAAACTTGGTGCTGATTGCCAAAGCGCCTTACCCTGGTCCTGTCCCACAGAATGGAGCAGTGACAGCACTTCTGGCACTGCCTGGCTTTTCATTATGCTGATTTCACTCACTATAGAAAATCCAAAGTTTTATATTGTATTTGACGTTGTGGTGAGAAAAGGATGACAGTAATCACATCGTGGCAAAACTAAGAAATGGATTTATCATCTACAGACAGGTGTCTCAGACACATCTTCCTGAACAGCATTATAATAAAGCAGGTGAAAAGTGGTGACACTGAGTCACTCTGCTCTGGCTGGTCCTGTCAGAAGGCAGTGGCAGAGGGAGTGGGGGCTGGCTGAGCTGTTTGCCAGCCACTGTTTGCAGCAGGAGAGTGACTCACTGATAGAGCCCAGCCTCGTGTGCTGCAGAGGTGGCAGAAGGGAGAGCTGCAGCTGCTGACAAATGTACACAAGTACTTCACCAAGGATCTCCCACCTGGCTTCCTCAGCTGTAGAGATCCAGCCTCCAGGAATCAGAGTGCAGACAAGAATTTACTTTCTTCTTCCACTCTTTGGTGCTGTTTTGTTTTTTTTTTTTCCTCCTTAACATTTGTATCACTTAAATAGCATTTTATATCCTGTTGAGATTTAGTAGATGTAAAGCTCGTAAGCACTCCACATATTAATTTCTTACAACTACTGGAAGCATATTGCCATATAATTTTAACAGCTTGGCAACAAGAGTGCCATTTAATTTCACACAACTCTTTTTTCTTTCCTTATTATTACAGAAATGTCAGTTGAACAAGTGATTCTGGAGGACTGCTCAGGATTCTTAAGAGGATTTGACATTACATTTACATGAGTAGAGGTGGAAAACAAGGAGGCACAGTGGTAATAGCAGGGTGGGGCTGTCTGTGGTAATACATGCTCAGAACGAAAGGGCTGAATGAATTATAGTTACCATATCAGAAACAGAGAAATGACAGCATCTATTACCATTTTAAACTACCTTCTAGGGAAATTCCTGCAGTCAGCCACCAGTTAAATCACCCTAGTTGCCTTTGGCCTGTCAGGTAAGAGTAGTGTTAGTCAGGAAGGAAATTGTTAGCCTTTATTACAGTAACATTCCCACCAGCTTGGTGCCATTTACAAGACTGTAGCAAACTTTGTTTCAGGGGAATAAAACCTTCTGTACATACTTCCAGTAGCTGCCTCAACAGTGACTTCTTTTTTTGCTTCCATAGTTTGGTGGCGCTTTATGTCCAGGTGAAAAGTTTGTGTAGTTTTGTGTAACCTGTCTGGTTTCTATTAAGTTTTTTGAGGTTATCAGTGTTAAAAGATACTCTGTGGATAAATACCTATTTCTCTTAGAAGAAGGAAGCTGCTGGCTTCACTTCTGTGCTGCAATGGGTTCTGCAGGTTTGTTGCACATGTGTGAGGGGAGATTTGGGAGTTTGCACCCTTTAGGATGCGCTGGTCAAAAGAGGTGAAGGCTACAAGAGAGAATGATCTGCTTCAATCTCCTTGGTGCCACAGGCCATCAGAATGTACCTGCACCTGCCTTATTTCCCTATAAACAGCTCTCTTTGCTTCTGGGGAACTGTTACCCCTAAATACACACACAGTGAGAGATGCCACTACAAAATCTAAACTATTTAATTGCTTCCTAAGAAGCAGGTATGATTGACAGATGTCTCATCAGAAGTGGCAGCTTATGGGCAGCAGAATGACACTGGAGGTGTGTCAGATGGGAGTCAGGAGAGCAGTTTTGAGACAGATTTTATCTCTTTTTTTATTTTTATACTTCATTTACGTAGCTCTGAGTTCTTACTGAGCACAGTTACTTGTTGTCTTCATACCTGCTTATTGCTGGTTGAGAGGAAAGAGTGACCATGCATAAAAGTCCTCAGAAATGCAGTTGCAATGTCAATTGCTGGATAGCAAAGCTGAGAGTTTTCCTGAATTACTGCAGTATTTTGTTCCTTACATGAATTTCATTCCTGGGAAGGAGGTTGTTTTGTAAGGATTTCAGTATATCAGGAGTACCTGCTGAATGTAGGAACTGATCCTACTCCCACTGAATTCGATTAGAGAGGATTTGGAGCTCTGTGTATTTTACAGGATTTTTATGCATCTGAAAGCAAGGACAATGGTGATGTTAAATGGTAAAAGTGATTTCCAGAGAATGAAATTTGACAGCAGTTTCCAAACAACTTGTGAACTATTCTTGTTACCCTGAAAGTAGATGAGTGCACTTAATGTCTTTGATGAATCTAATTGAACATTAACATTGAAAGTGTTTCTCTCTTAACTTTTTGTAGGATGAGGAGAGTCTGCAGTGGTTTCTTTGCTTTAAACTAAAGTCTCTGACAATCACAAGGCTATTCTATCTCCACTTTGTGACTTATTTTAAACAATATAAAAATCTACTTGTTATCCAAGAGTACCTAAAACTAACTTTGTAGTGATTATTTGTATTACCTGGATTGTAGTGTAACTGTTTAATGTAACCACATAGGATTTCATACTTTCATAAAATGAATTGGTAGATTTGCAAAATAAATTGAAAAGAAAAACCTTGTTCTGCTGGAATTTTCTGTTCTACAAGTGAGGAGTGCCTGTCTCTCCAAGGTGATGTAGCAGCTGTATTGAGCTCAGCAGAATGTTGTTAATCAGCCTGACAGAGGTTATTGGGATATTCAGTCATCTGAAGGACCATTCCTGCTATGACATCTTTGGATCTGTCTTTTTTTTTTTTTCTATCTCAGTCTCCAACAGCATCTAATAATTGTTCCCAGCTGCGTATACAGACAGGCACAGACCTGAAATGGATTCAGGAAGGCCCTTGTTTACTTCTTTGCTTCACATTGTGTGTGTGACTTTGAACCAGGAATCTGTTATATTTGTTCTTACCTTTTTCACGTGCTGGTACTATTCTATATTGTAACCACCTTTCTTTTTGTAATCCCTCACCCCAAACACCAAAAATGCACCTTGCTGAGAAGCCCTCTGTAGTGCCTTCCATGGGGGTGTGCAAGTGTGGATGAGAACAGAATTCACCCACATTGCTTTTAAAGAGTCTCTGGTTGCCAGTCTCTGCACAAGGCAGATAATGGCATTACAGCTGGATATTTGGGGATTTCCCCATGAGAATCAGCTGCCTAAAGGAAGAATTATTGGACCCATATTCTTCGGGCTAGGTCAATACTCAGTCAGCATCTGCTTTCTATCTCCTTGTTGTGAGAGATGCATTCATGATAACAGTTCAGTTTTTTAAAGCTCCTGTAACCTGATCTCTCCTGATCCTATCCACGGTGAACAAATTCATCTGCAGCCATTTAGAGCACTTTTCCATCTGGTAACAACAGATCATTGAAAAGGGAGCTGCATTAAGGATGATTGTACTTTAATTTTAGGTGCACACCTTAAAAAATACTTTTTTTTCTCCATGTTACAGCACTTCTGTGAGTAAAGTCTCCAGCTGGAGACGCCACAGTGTCATTCAACTCAGGCAAGTTACAGCTTTATCGACTTCCCTTCAGCCAGGTCATTTCACATCAGCTGAGTCTCTTTCCTCTCCTTTTTTAATTGGATAGCAGCTCATTCAGATGTCTCCAAATACTGCCAGCTTTTTTGCATGTGGAAGTGAGAATTACACCATCATTCAAAAAAAAAAAAATCATTCTGCTAGATGCTGAAATATCAAAAAAGCCCTAAAAGCTGGGAAGTTGTTCTTTATCCCTGGTAAAACAGTACCTAGTCTTTGGTCACGCCTGGCTGCCAATGAGCACAATAATACTGAGCAATTAGGCCTTTCATTTGCGTTAGGCTAATTAATTGTTTGCACAGTGCCCTGAATATGGAATCATTTTCCTTTTGGAAAGAATAAAAGGATTAGAATGGCTTTATCCCAAGTTGCTCTGAATGTCTTTTATTTATTTAATGGGAGAAAAATCCTCTGTTGCCCCAAACGCAAACCACACACTCGAGTGTTACGGCTGCTCGGGGACGTTTCCGTCAGTGGGCACGTGAACACATCCATCCACATATGTCCATCCATCTGCAGCCACGCTCCAAATGGGATCTGGGGGTCCTGCTGCATGGCAATGAGAGTGCAGAGGCTGGAGCCACGTCGTGTGTGCTGCAGGGTTTGGATGTCAGCACTGTCGGGGCTGGAGAGGGATGAGCATCCCTCAAATTTCAGCTGCCTGCAGCACCACAGTCATTGTGAGCTGTGGTGGTGCTGGGAGGGCAGAGCTCTGCAATTGGACACTCTTTGAAGAGGTTTGTACTGAGTGAATCCAAGGCAAATGGAACCTGGGCTAGGATTTAATGGAGAAGGGACCCAGTGGACAAAATATTGCAGAGGCTATTGCCATCTCTTCTTTATGTTTGTCCTGTTCAGTGCCTCTTCGTGCTACCATATTATTAAATATATATTTCATGTCAAATGGTTCTACAAACGTGCAAAAAGCCATTTCAGTGGAAAGTGAAGGAACATACTCTGCTCTAAGTGCAAGGCAAAGGCTGCCATCACACAAACTTCCACTGAAGGGGTTGGAGATAACTGGAATTCCTCCTTGCCTTCCTATAAGGAGAGCTCCCTGCTCTCCTGTAAGACCTGTTATGGGCCATCTGCAAGAACTGAAAGTGAAAATTCTGTCCCGTCCTACTTTCTCTTCCTCTAAAGATCAGGACACTGAGAACAGCCCTGGGTTTGAAGGGAGCATGAGAGGCCACCTAGGATGTGTTCTCAGCCACAGATGTCCATCCTGGCTTTAAAACAGTGCTGGCAGAGACCTCGCATCTCCCAGGCAATCTGTTCTCCTGCTAAACCCTCCAGACTACTGGAGAGATTTCCCTAATATCTGCCACAAACCATCTCTTAATGCATCACCCATCTCATCCTTTGCATGCCTACTGCTGCTGCATCTGCAGCCCAAATCAGGGCCACCCCAAACATGCAGGAAAGGAATTGGAGGGCAACACAAAGCATACTTGGCTCTATGTGCCTGCCTTGCCTGGAGAGATCATTCTGTTCAGCCTAAGCTGGCAGAATTTATCTGGAAGACAAATTCCTTTCGTTTATTTAATGCCTGGATGTCTGAGTGATGCTTCTTGGGCTTTGGACCTTCTTGCTGGGTGATGGAAATGTCCCTGACCCCAGTGCTGTCCATATCAAGGAGTAGCTCCAGTATTCTGTGTGCAGCAGTCTCGTGATAGCTTTGCATTTGTATGTGGTAGGGGAATGGAAAGCAGCCACTGCAAAGCATGTGAGCCTGTCCCACCATTATCACAAGAGATTTTCACCATTTCACTAACTTTCTCTGCTTGGTGTCTTCACTTTAGTGCACAAAAATATTCAGAAGTATCTTGCTTGATGGCAGAATCCCAAGTTTTCATTTTTCTTTTTTTTTTCTTTTCTCTTGTGAGTTTTCCTCAAGCTTAACTCTCCTAAATAATGACTAGGGAGGGAGACAGTGGACCAGAACAGACATGAAGGAGTTTGGACAAGTGTCCTAAATTAGAGGACAGGTTTGCTTTGGAAATCCTATATGCATCACACTCTGTTACAGAAAGTTGGCCTTAACAGCAAATCTCTTGCAGCAGGGTGTCACTTCACTTCCACAGATTACTTGAAATGCTTTATTAATTCGATGACCTTGTGGGCTCTCAGAAAAAGCCATTTCTCAGTGTTTTGGGGAAAGAGAACTTATCTGAGCTAAAGGGACTGTTTTGTTGCTCAGATTTATTGCTTGGCTGACTTAATTCACCATTCAAACACAATGATTTTTAGCTGCTGGGCAGTGGGCCTTGCAATGTTGAAACTAATTAACTGCTAGGACTCTTCTGAGCAAGGCTGTTTTCTTACTGGGTTTTGGGGCTCTTTTTTAATCCACAGAAATAAAGCAAACACGATCCTTGGAACACAGGGTTGCATGGATGTGGTATCAGCACAGATGACTCTGTGTCACAAAGGAAGAAAGGCTGCCAGCTGTCCCTGCTGCCAGCGTGACAGCACAAAGGTAAGGGGAGAAAAGAGACAGCATCTGAAGAGAGAAGACAGGAGGGGTGCCATAGTTGTGACAAAGGGAGAACTCAGAGAACAGCAAGAGAGGTCTCCACTCTACAGCTCTGGATCCACAGCCATCAACGACCTGGGCTGTGGACCTGGCTGGCAGGCCAAGGGCAATGGCTCTGCAGCTGGAAAGCCTCACACCTCTCTCCCCTTCCTTCATCTCCACCACTGGTGGAGACTGTATTTCTGAAAGAACCTTGAACCTTGTAGCTCAGATAGATCTAAAGAGCTGCAGTTCCTCCCAGCAGGACCTCATCAAAGCCTTGAGAGGGAGAACAAGGAAGGGAGAAAGGGGCTATTCTTTGTCAGAATGCACCTGGCTGCAGGACGTTACTGTTGTTATCCCATCAGGGACTTCTACTCATCAAAATATTCTCTGGGAAAACTTTATAACCCCTGCAATATTTCCTGGTGATGTCTGAAGATGGCATGAAAAGGTCTAGAAGATCAAGCAGAGACAAAGTCAGTGTCTGTGTGCTCCTTCCTACCGTGTTTTTGCAAAGCACTTCTGCCCTGCTCTTTGCTCTGAGTCCATAGTGCAAGTGAAATATAAAAGCTGCTGCTCACTGAAAGCAGGGAATCCCTCACTGGCTCCAGGGAGCTCCCCATCCATCTTTGTTCTTGACAGTTTGATTACCTTTATCATAATTTTGAATGCAGAGCTGCAAATACCATTTGTGGTCATAGAGAATGGCAACTCTCCCGACGTGCCTCAACCACAGTGACCTTCCTCGACTGGCAGCAGGGAGCACAGGCCAGCCCCTCTTCTTCCTATGAGTTTGGGCTGGGAGTGTCAGCCCCAGCTGCCAATTCACCCCTATCTCATTGTCTTCTTCCCTGCATTTCAATTCCAACGTTTCCAGGATTTCCAGCCTTCTTCTGAAGCCCCACAATCTAGTTGTTCATCCCTCGAGCACAGAAGTTTAAAGCAGCACCCCTGGGTGTGTGATCAAGGAAATCTTGTGTCACTTGACTTGCTCTGGACAAAGGGGGAAGAGCAGGGGATCAGTAGCATGGGGGAGAGGAGACCTCTGCTTCCCATGGGTGCTGGTGGAGCTCACCTGGCCAGGAGCTCCAAAAGGACTGTGAGGTTTTCTGCCTGCTGATTCTCCAGGTGAAACAAGAGGACAGTGAGTGGAGGTTTGTCACAGGGATGTATTTGAATAAGAGAATTTGGTGGCTGTGAGAGTCCAAAATAGCACCTGGGGTTGTTGTACTCGTGAGCTGCCCCATCTCTTAGCCCTCAGCCTTAGCATGTTCCAGCATCCCCACCTTGGAAAGGTCCTTGGATGTGAGGGGAGGGTCTGAAGTGACACAGGGTCCCCAGGCAGGTGCAAAGGAGAGCTGCTTTATTCCAAAACCTGGCCTTTTTAAGCAACTGGCTGTTATCAGCCCCACAGTTTTAAATCATAACAAACATAATTGAACCAACCACCATACACACGATGTGAACACACAATGGTTACCTGACTTGTTTTTCTACCTCTTATTCAGCTGAGTCACTTTCCCACAGTCTTCTTCTGCCTAGCCAAAGCAGCAGGCCTGAGCCATGGTTTTACATTATTTGTAAGGTTTCTTTGTAAGGTTTTACCTACATGCAACACTTAGAGGCAGTACAGGACACAGGGTGTGAGGGGGCAGTGCTGAGAGCTGAGCGCGACCCCTCAGGCATGGGGACAATGGGACAGACCAATTCTCTTCAGTCCCTGACATTTCCCGGTGTGCCAGTGAAGCCACCCCCGGAAAGGAGCACACATGGTCCACGTGTTTTTCCTTTGCCAGCCATCCCTGCTGTTTTCTCCTTTCCCTGTGAGCACCTGAGCTTTTCTTCCCTTCAAACCATCCTTGGAGTGACACAGCAAGGTGCCAGGTGTACCTGGCTGCACTCTCATCTCAGCTGTGAAGGCTTTCTTTCCTTCAGCTGAAAGGGAGCCTGGGTCAAGGTTTTTATGTGCGGAGCAGAATCCAAACACGACAACACGCAGGTGAGCTCAGGGCCGGGATCTGTGCTGGCAGTGGCAGGAGGGGCAGCACCGTGCCGGGGACCAGGGTAACAAAGGGAGATGCAGGTGGGGATGGGATGGGATGGGATGGGATGGGATGGGACGGGATGGGATGGGATGGGATGGGATGGGATGGGATGGGATGGGATGGGACGGGACGGGACGGGATGCGCTGGGGCCCCTCTCGGTGCCGTTGTCGGGTGATGGGGACACACCACAGCCAGGCAGCGGTCCCCAGGGCAGGGCCGGGCCGGGCAGGAGCTCCTCGCCCGGAGCCCCGCTAGAGGCAGCTCTCGGTTTGCTCTGAGCGCGGAGCAGCAGCCGAGCGCTGTGCCCGGAGCCATGGGGCTGCTCCTGCCTGCCCCACACGCGGCCCTTCCTCGGCCGGCAGCTGCAGCCCCTCGGCACAGCCCAGCCGGGCTCTCACAGCACCCCAGCAGCCGCTTTTCTCCACATGCAGTGTGTTAAAGGCCGGGTGGGCAAGAAACCCCCGTGGGAGCCAGCCTGAGCCCAGAGGAGGAGGGGCTGCAGGGACGCGGGGGGCTCAGGGGGCTGAAGTCGGCACCTGGCAGCAGCGATATCGGGAGGAGAAGGTTGGAATTCCAGGCGGGTGCCCCCTCCTGCCCGCCCCCAGAGGAATTCGCACCGCCGGCATCCTGCAGCGGCAGGGTGGGAGCTCACCGCCGCCAAGGAACGGGCTTGATTTGTCCTTTCTTCCTCTGTAGATTAACGGATCCAGCTCTGACCGAAGCGTTTGGTGATCACAGCGATTTAAACGCACGGGGGAAACATTTCCTGGCAGTTACCTGTGTGTCTCGGCTCGCTGGGCGCTCCCCTCGCAGGGCGGGCGGCAGGAGCAGCCTGGCACGGCACACGGCTGTCCCCAGGGGAGGGAGCCACAGCCGGGTGGCACTAGCCCTGCCAGACGATGCCACCTGCAGCGGTGCCCCTGCCTGCTGCGTGCCCTGGGAGGCCCTGGAGGGGCCGGATCGCTCGCCCACCCTCCGCTTGGCGCGGGCAGCCGGCTGCCAGGCGAGTCCTCGGTGGCCAGCAGGTCCTTGGGGCCACCCGCCCCTCTCTGTCGCACCGGGGTCAGCCTGGGTGAATTCCAGCGTCGCTCTTTTCATTTCAGAGCTGCAGGAGAAGCGGCTCATGGTCACCTTAAAGGAATAAACGATGCGTAAAAATATTTGATCAATTAAGCCAAATGATTTGGCAAGCGACGGCTCCCGCTGTAGCCATCCTCCTCACAATTGTCTCATTATCCAGCCCTAAATCAAGCTGTCACAGCTTTTTTTGGCTTGGAGGGGAGAGGGAGGGAAGGAGGGAGCTGCTTTCCAGTGCTCGCGTCCAGAACAGAAACCCTGAGCGGGTCACTGAGTCACCGGGAGCATCCTCCCTGCCCCTCGCTGCCGCTCCTCGTTACTCGGATTGCGGGGATGGGGCGGGATGGCCCCCTCCTGCCCGCCCCCAGAGGCGGGATGGAGCGGGATGGAGCCGGGATGGAGCCAGGATGGGGCAGAATGGAGCTGGATGGAGCCGGAATGGAGCGGGATGGAATGGGATGGGGCGGGATGGAATGGGATGGGGCAGAATGGAGCGGGATGGAATGGGATGGGGCCGGGATGGGGCCGGGATGGAGCGGGATGGAGCCGGGATGGAGCCAGGATGGGGCAGAATGGAGCTGGATGGAGCCGGAATGGAGCGGGATGGAATGGGATGGGGCGGGATGGAATGGGATGGGGCAGAATGGAGCGGGATGGAATGGGATGGGGCCGGGATGGGGCCGGGATGGAGCGGGATGGAGCCGGGATGGAGCCAGGATGGGGCAGAATGGAGCTGGATGGAGCCGGAATGGAGCGGGATGGAATGGGATGGGGCGGGATGGAATGGGATGGGGCAGAATGGAGCGGGATGGAATGGGATGGGGCCGGGATGGGGCCGGGATGGAGCNGGGATGGAGCCGGGATGGAGCGGGATGGAATGGGATGGGGCAGAATGGAGCGGGATGGGGCAGAATGGAGCAGGATGGAATGGGATGGGGCAGAATGGAGCGGGATGGAATGGGATGGGGCAGAATGGAGCGGGATGGAATGGGATGGGGCAGAATGGAGCGGGATGGGGCAGAACGGAGCGGCATGGGGCAGAACGGAGCGGGATGGAGCCGGGATGGAGCCGGGGCTGCTGCGGGGCTGCGGCTCCGCCCGGGACAGCGGCTGCCTCCCAGCGCCGTCCCAAAGCCGCTGGCCTGGGCGCTTGCTGTTGCCGGGGAAGCATCCCGAGAAGGGGACAGAGCTCATCAGTGGGGCAGGAGGGTCCCCAGGGACAGGGTCTCCACCCTTCTCAGGTGCCAAAATAAGGGGGCTCGGATCCTGCTTGCTCCCGTTCCTGCTGCGTGTCTGGAGAACCTCCTCTCGCCTCAGCTGGGACAAAAGGCACTTGGAGCCCTCACTTACAGGCACACCTGCACTGTTGGTAATCACATCAGCCCCTTTCCACAAAAAATCCATAGGGGATTGCATCTAGAGGTTCTTGGGGACTCTGTGTGTGTGCCCCAGACAGCAAACATGGAGTCTTGCACTATTTGTTAGTCAAGAGAGAAGCAAAATCTGTCTGTTTGTAGCCTCAGTGTTTCACAGGCCCTAAAGGAATCCTGAGGACCTGTCTCCTGCATCCTCAGGACAATGGAGCATCCCTCACCCTACACACAGGGAAGCCCCTCTCAGGAAGAGTCCTCCTCCTCTCTCCTCCCTGGGTGACACCCTAGATACTGTGCCAGGCCTGTGTGATTCCCCAAGCCTGCTAAAATAATTAATGTAAACTAATTGGTATTATTTTATTAATAAATTAATAAAGACTCATTGATTCACTCTGCTGGGACAGTGAAACAGCTGCACACTCATCTGTTCCTGTGAGTACAGCCAGGCAGACAGAGCATCCCCTTGTCCTGCCTGCCCTGCACAGAGACAGCCCAAAACCACACCTTTCCACCCAAGAAAATTTTCAACCCAAAAAGAATAAAGAGAGGACCACGTGGGGCAAACACAGACCCTTGTATACAAAACTGCTCAGGGTGGAGTTAACAGAAAATGTGTCATTTTCTCCCACCAACAGCAGCCTGGCAGGGCAGGGCAGGGCAGGGATGCTGGTTCTGGTGGGCAGGCTGGGTCCCTGCTGGTCCCTGGGACCTGCTGTGCTGCTGCAGCCACCCCCAGCCCGGCTCTGAGCAGCTCTCCTGGGTGCCGTGCTCAATCCACACTGTTTAGTTTGGTTGCCTTTTTAATGCTGTCAAAACATGAGATGCTCCTGCTGCTTTCACAGCCTTGCTAATTGGCTGCAAAGAGCAGATTTCTGTTCACATTACAGCTACTTTTGAACTTTGAACTTGCTTTTAAAATCCAATTCCTGTGAGGTTCTTGTCCCAACCCCTTGCAGCGCTGTGAAGCAGCACAAGCAACAGCTCACTCCCACAGTGCTTTTTGGAGGACCAAGGGCAGTTCACACACTCTGCAGGGATCCCACGAGGGATTTTCTGCTCTCATGCTCTTATCATGGGCTCCCCCCAGCCTCTGGCATCTCTGGAAACAGAGAACTGGGGAGCACATGTCAATCCATCACCTGGAAAATGCAAGCAAGACCCTCTCTGGGGAACAACTCTTGGGCTGAACCTCCAGCAGATGCTGTGGTATCTTCAGGCTTTCCCACTCCCACCTCCCTTCTCCGTGCCCCAGTGACAGTTCTTTCCCCCTGCCGAGCCTCTTGGATCTCAGAGGTGCAGGAAACACCTGGGCTGGGTGCTAAGTGAAACACCTGCATGGGTCACAGTGACCCTGTGCCCCCTGCCTGTCCTCCACCCACCTCTGCCCAGTCACCTCTGCAGCTCAGCTGCTCTCAGCCTGTTTTCCAGCTCTGCCAAAGCCAGGAACAAGTGGAGCTGCACAGCAGGGCTGGAGCCTTGCTGATGGTGCACGCCTGGCAGGCTCTGGTTTTCCTTAGATGAGGCCAAACAGGAGCTCTGGAAAAGCCCAAATGAATCCAGCAGCAGCAGGAGCAGGGCTGGTGATCTCAGATACCTCCAGGCTGAAAATGCAAGCCCCTCCAGGAAGACTGGGAAAACCACATTACAAGCCTGGCTTTGGCCCAGCCCCTCAGCAGAAGTGATGGGAGGAGGAATGGGGGAGCTGGACAAAAGCTCCTGACCCCTCTCTGGTCACCCCTGAGGCTGCACCCACGACAAGCCAGGCAGTGCCCCCGTGTGCAGGGCCAGGAGCACAAGCCCAGGATGGTGCCTGCACCGACACACACCCACAGCTCCACTGATTGCCAAGGCAAACTCAGCCAAATGAGCCTGGGTTTGCAAGGAGCTATTTGCCAGAGCAGAAAATGCTGGTCTCCAGCACATCCTTCACTCAACAGATGTTCCAGGTCCTGCTAAGCTGTAAAAAGACTGACCAAGAGTCCCTGATGGGTGCAGGTGGTTTCAGCTGCATTAGCCATCAGTAACAGCCCAAACTGCTCTGGCCATGGTGAACCACAAACCCAGCCTGCTGCTGGGCAAGGGGCCAGAGCCAGCACTGGAGGCTGCTGGGCATGGGGAAGGAGAAGCTGGAGCTGCATGAAAAATCATGGCAAAAGCACCCACAATGGGAGCAGTTGGAGCAACAATTCAGGGTTTCTACATTGCTTGGTAATTTCAGATCACAGATGGAAATCCAAGAGAAGCATCTCGTAAATCATACGGTCTGTGGTTTTTCCCTTTTCCCCTGCTGTGTTATGATGGAAAATTGCAGTCAGTGTTTCCAAAAGCCATGAAATACCGTGCAGGCCCTGGCAGGTTCACGTCCAGCTGAAGCAAACTCCACTCCAGCATGCAGCTTGCCTCCAAAGGGGTCACTGAACCCAACAGCTGTGTTTTGCTGACTGGAATTTGCACCTTTCCCCAGCTCATTGGGCTGCTCTCACCTCTTTCCCATCAGCATTGATTCAGATTTGGTTGCGTGCCAGCCTTGCACCCCTTGAACACAGCAGAAACCAGAGGGTTTCTGATAGAAGACAAGGAAAAAGGTATGAACAGGTGGCTTTTAGAGGAAAAAGAAATGGAAATTTTTTTCTGTATGATTTTGTAATAGAAAGGGAGAAGATGAAGACTTTGCTAAAATTACCATGCAGCACCGAGCAAGGGAAGATACTCAGGCCCAGAAGTTTTTTCTGCTGCTGCCTCCCACCATGGCCAGGATAAAGCACAGGGAGTGCCATAGCAGAGACAGACAGCACTTGGTGCCACAGCTCTGCCCTCAGAGCCACTCTCCATCTGCTCAGTCCCAGCAGCACAGGGGCAAATTGTCACCAGCACAGTGGTAAATTGTCATTGTCCTGCTCCTGATGCTTCCCTGCTGCCTCCCGCCCCTCTCTGAGCCCAGGGCCTGTCCCATTTACCCACAGGGCTCAGGATGAGCACTGTCCCATGGACTGGAGCAGCAGCATCTTCATGCCACAGCCCAGGACACACTGGGGCTGAGAATGTGTCCCTTTGATTACCCTGGAGCTATGCTAATGGCTTTCTATTTTAATTACATGGAAGTGTAAACATGCTGCAGGGTCTGGCTAATGCTGCACAGCACAGAGGAAGGCCTCTGCATCACTGACAGCCTTTTTTTTTTTTTTTTTTTTTTGCATAATAAAGGTAAAGTGACACTGGGGACATGTGTCTTTTATGGTCCGAGGTCAGTTGCCTGCAGGTCCTGAGAGCCATGAGAGGGAGGGGAGAGGGAAGGAAGGAAGGCAAAGTAAACAGATAAATCCCTGGAACATATGGCCTGTGCTCGGTGTCTTTACGCATGAGGCACCCCACTTAATAAAAGTTTAGGATGGAAAAGCCAAATAAAATTGATAATCTGCCCAGGGAGGGTGATTCAGATGAAGC
The DNA here is from genome assembly GCA_013397155.1 of Irena cyanogastra. Classification (NCBI taxonomy): domain Eukaryota; kingdom Metazoa; phylum Chordata; class Aves; order Passeriformes; family Irenidae; genus Irena; species Irena cyanogastra. Next base: position 854,754 of record VWZV01013691.1, on the reverse strand, counting down.
AAGCACATTACAAGGGGGTGACTGATTTACAATTTTCTTCTATTTGCGGTTTTATGACTATTACAGTTATTCTTGTGAATATAATTCATTACTGTGCTATTATTCCCAGAAGTGAAAATCAAAGGTTTATCAGCCGACACCAGCAAGCATGAAATACTGCCCCAACACACAGCTCCGTGCTGGAATCACAGCTCAGAACCAGGCGAGAAGGCAAAGCCAAGCGCTCACCTCTCCCCATCCCCAGGTCCCCTCCTGGGACACAGCCAGGGGCAGGCAGCCCAAAGCCAGCTGGGCAGGGAAGAGGCAGTGAACCAGACCTGCGTGACCAACATCTCACCCTCCAAAAGGTGATGGGCACAGGAGTGGCTCAGTTATTTGGAATAAAGTCACATCGGTGAGTGCAGCGCTGGGCAGCTGCGTGACCAACATCTCACCCTCCAAAAGGTGATGGGCACAGGAGTGGCTCAGTTATTTGGAATAAAGTCACATCGGTGAGTGCAGCGCTGGGCAGCCCTGGGCGGGTGCAGGCAGGGGGACCCACAGGAGCTGGACACAAAGGGATCAGGCACACTGCCTCTCCTGGGCCATGGCAGGCTCCCAGGGGTGGCTTTGGGCACAGCATCCCACTGTGCTGCCAAGTTCTGGCAGGGCAGGGTGATGGGCTTGAAGCCAAGACAGCAGGACCCGGAGCCAGAAAGAAGGCAGGGCTTTGTTCAGACCAGCAGCTCTGGTCTGAAATGGAGAAATGGACAGAGCCAGGGGCTTGTCCAGTATGAAAGCAGTGAAGAGAGTACTGAAATGTGCTGGAGGTTGCTGCTCAGTGCATACCTGGTTCTGTAGCCCACACCTAACGTAAAAGCCATCATTCCTGTGGTGTGGTTTCTCCAGCTGCTGGGGCAGCTTGATGGCACAGCCCTCCCCAGCTGCACCCTGTGGGCTTTTAGGCTTTGTCACTCCTGCATGCCAGCCTCAGCTGTGAAAACCAAGAGAAGTCTCTTCCAGCTTCCTTTTTCTCACCTCTTCAGCAAGTTTTTGTCTGAAGAGCCACAGTTTGCTTTCCCCATGACAGAAGCTCATCCCAAAGGCTTCCTTGCAGCACTCCAGATGTGCCTGACATTCTGCTCCAGCACAAGAGATACCAGCTCTTGATTAGAAAAACCTCCAGAAGCTGATGGCAAAGAGCCTGCACAGCACACAGACCCTGAAATAATCCCTATGAATGAGGAGAGGAGAGAGGAGAGAGGAGAAAAAACCCAAAATTAATGTGTCTGGGCTAGACCAAGGGTCTCTTCAGCCCCGCATCCCAGTGCTGGCTCTGGAAGAGTGGATGTAGTGGATGGAGAGAGCAGACAGTCTGGAGGGACATTTTCCTGGCATCCTCCCATCTGGGTCCCAGAGCTTGTCTTGATGCTTACTAGCTCTTGATGGATTTTTTTTTCTTCCTAGAATTTGTCTAATCACTTTCTGAAGCCTTGTAAAGTTTTGGCATGTCCAGTATCATCTTGTAATTAGTCTGCAGCTGAAGGACACGTTCTGGGGGGGGGTTTGTGTGCTTTCAAAGGCTCAGTCTGTGACACTGGGATCTGAATCACGTCTGAGGGTGGGAAATGCAAACACAGAGACCAGGAGTTTACTCCTCATCACCACCAAGTGCCCCAGTGGGAACAGAGTCTCTGAAGTCTGAGGCTGTTCAGACTTAAGAGGAAATAAAATCAACACCAGCTGCGTTGTCAGAGTTTGTCCTCAGCCCCTGCTCTCTCCTCTCTCCCTAAAAGAAGATGTGTCACTCCCAGAAGTGGCACATCCCAGATGAAAACCAGCCACCAGGATGAGCCACGATCACTGTTTAACCACTTGAGACCAGGGAAAAACCCAAACCCCAGACTTTAACAAATGTGCCCGGTGCACTGGGGTGAGCTGTGCACTGCCTGCCTTCAGAGTGAAGCACAAGTCAAGAGCTCTGCTGGGCAGGGCAGCCTGCTGAGGGCAAGAGCTGCCACAGAGAAATGTCACCAGCCCAGAAAGACAAGTGACAGCCCCTCAGGCTGGCAGTGCCAGCTCAGGCTGCTCTTCCCCATCCCAGTGCCACGGCCAGGCACCAGGCTGGGCTGTCCTTGGCTTCCCCAGCTCTGCTGGCACAGGGGCTTCCAGCCAGCGTTCCGTGCAGAAGCAGCTCCAGCCGGACATGCGCAGAATAAATCCCATTAAGCTGCAAACTGCATGAAGCAAAGGCAAATCAGCTGCAGCAGTAACTGGGAACTGTCCCTGCTGGAGGCTGAGGACAGGGTGCCATGGGGCCCCCGAAGTGCCCAGCGAGGACACGGCTCCAGCCTGAGCTAATGGCACATGTGTGGCAGAGCGACTTGAGCATTGTGGCTAATTGTGATGAGCAATAAAATTCCAGCTGGGGATGAAGGTCCCAGTGCCTGCCAATTAGTCCTGGCATCCTGAAGACAGGCTGTAATGGGATTATTGAACCAGTCCTATTATGCACTAAAGTGCTCGGGGAAGCTCGCCACAGCGCCTGGAGAGCTGCTGGGAGCAACGGGCACAGAGCTCCTGCTGGGAGGGGATGGAACCAGGCACCCACCCCTCCCCACCAAGGACAAGCACTTCTCTTCCTCCCTGGCTAAAACATTCATCATGCCAAAGGGGTTTGAGTCAGTGAATCTGGGCAGTGACCAAGATTTTGCTGTTTAAAATAAAAACGGGTTTGTTTTCTCCCTTGAATGACAAACCCAAAGAAGCTGCATCAGACCCCAGCTGAGAGCACTTAAAAGGCAGTGCTGGTGCAAGAAGCTGTTTGCTTGGCCATGTTGCTGTAATGGCAGGTATTTGTGGTTTGGAGCCTTTTCCTCGGCAGCCCTGAGGAGATTTCATGTTTATAACATTAGGGTTCAGGGTGTGAGGATGGGCTCAGCCTGCCAAAGGAGGCACTCGCTGTCTCCAGCTCACAGAAGACGTTTGGAGCTCGTGGGCTCACCAGGGCAGGTGATGCAGGGAGCTTCCTGCAGACTCCTCATCTCAGCAGCTGCCCAAAACACAGGACCCTCTGGCTGTGCTTGCTGAACTGGAGAGATCTCTCTCTGATGCAGAAGAGACCAGAAGTGCTGCTTAGATGGCAGCAACACTGGCACACCCAGAGATGGAGAGGTGCAGATGTGTCTGCTGTGAGTGCTGCCTCCCCCAGTGCCTCCCAGGGTCCCCTCCCAAAGGCAGGGACCACATCTGGGTGTGTGCCAGTGCCATCCTCCACCCTTCCTGGAGCTCTGAGGGAGCACCCAGAGAGCCCCTGGCCTGATCTGGAGCTGAAGTCTCTGCATTGTCACACAATTCGGTCCCCTCAGTGCCATCAATCACTGCTTTGGGTGACAGGCCAAAATGTGCCTGGCCATTTTGCATGTTTGGCCAAAGAGATGAACCAATTCTGCACTGAGAGAGGTGATCTCCTGATCGTGGCTCTCTCACAAACAGCTCCTTCTCTGGAGCAAGGGCCTGGCTGTCCAAGGGCTCTCCCGCCTCCTCAGTGGAGGGATCCAGGAGCTTTCTGCCTGACCACCTCCCCTTGGCAGTGCTGCTCCTGCAGGACTTGGGGACAGGAGCCAAGCAAGCCAGGGATGTGCCTGTCCTGGGCAGGGCCCCCACCATGGCAGCAGATTCTAGAATTGAATCGGACAACATTTATTAGGCAATAAAGGGTCAGAGAAAGCGGAAAATGAGTGAGGTGGGAGAGGATGGGCTCTGAGTTGTGTCTGCAGGAAGAATTAGCAGGACATGGTTTACAGAGATGAAAAGCCTTTTGATTATTAAAGCAATATTTGGTGGCTGCAGGAGAGGAAATGCTGCTGCTTTCCCCCTGCTAAACACAGAGCCAGGGCTCCTTCAGCCAACCTGGTGGAGTGCAGCCACCCCAGCTGAGACTGCATCATCCAGGGAAAAGTGGGGAAAGGTCCTGCTGCCAGATCAGGCTGCTCTGGCCACGCTGAGCTGCAGCCAGCCACTCTTTAAAGAGCTTCAGCAGGGTCTCAGTTTTATCTCCAGCCCATAAGGAGCTTTGCTTTTCTGCCTGGAAGCCTAGGCATGAGGTGCCTTGAGGTTGGGATTTATTTCACCTTTATCATCCTGGACAGACATCCCCAGGCTCCTGAGACCTTGAGCCAGCTCAGCCAAGATGATGTGCACATCCCTGAGCCCAGGCAGGTGCAGGGACTGTCCTGGGAGCTGCCTGTGACCCACGACTGCTCTGCTGTCCCCACGAGGCCAAGCAGCAGTGACGGCCCACGGCCACACTCCAAACTGACTCTGAATCCATCATTTCCAGTGCATTAATTCCTACTCATTATTGATCACCTTGTAACACACTGGGACTGTGCTGTGCTCCACCAGCCCTGAGTTATGGACCCATCAATGTCTGGCTGCAGTAAAGGAGCTGAGGAGAGGGGAGAGGAGAGGAGAGGAGAGGAAAAAGCTGGTCAGGTTGCAATCCTAACATGTCCATTGACTGTACTTACCTGCTCCTAACAGAGCATAACATGCTCAACACAGCTGATCACTAGAGTGAATTCATATCTGGAACTCAGCCCTTTGTTCATGCACTCCTGAGGTATCTGGGAGCCAGAGAGGAGAAGAAGTCCAGGGCATATCAGTTGTTTATGTTTTAGAGATTTTAGGGTTAGCAGCCAGGGTTTATCCTGAGTCACAGGTGCCCTGTGGGGTCCCCTCGATGCTCTCAGCAGCCTTTGCTGCCTCACTGAACATGCAGGCAGCAAGGGGACAGAGGGGTGGCTCAGTGCTGGAGAAATATTGCTTTGATTTCTTAAAAATTAGATGCTCAAGGGCTCACACTCAGGTACAAGAGCCTCACAGCAGGGGTGGCAAGCACTTCTGCACGTACCAGGGAGTAAAGGGATGCCAAACACAGACAGGGACAACAAGGACACCCAGTGAAATGAGGAGCTCAAGGTGAGCTGCCCAGAAAATACTGTGAGCTGCAATGTGGAGTGCAATGGAGTTTCCACTGGTGGGAAAAGAGTTTCCTTCAGTCAGAGGAGCTGATGTGCCTCCAGGTGACCTGCCTGAGACATGAGAGGGAACAAGGGGCTGGCTCTGCTCCCTTTGGGACAATCAGCCCCTGAAATGCTGCTCCTGGCAGAGCTCACACCCAGCTCTGTGGCTGTTCCATCACCAGGAAAAACTGCTCTTGCCTCGAGCAGCTGCTCAGCTCTGGACACCTGAAAAATACTCCAAGAAAGCAGAAATCTCTGTCGTGGGACACTGTGCTGATCAAGGGCTGCATGCACAGCTTCCTGTAGGTAACATTAATAATTTTTGCTGTAAGTAATTTTCATGAGCTGCCGACTCAGAAATGCCAGCCTCTTGTCTTTGTCAGAAACCAGAGCAGCTCTGCATGTGCATTAAAACCCAGCACACGCCGTTTATCTCAAACCAGCTGAACTTCTTGTTCTAGAGCAGAATCTGCCAGCATCCACCCACCCTGGGAGGTGTTACACTGCATTCCTCTGCTCAGAGCCCTGCTCCCTCAGGGCCTCGGCGGTTCAGATCATAACTCCTCAATAAGACACAAGCTGTTGGAAAAAAAAAGAGTAAACACACCACAAAAATGACAGGGAGCCTGCGAGCACATATGGAGAGAAGGCAAAGCAGGTTCTGGGTTTCCCACCCCTGCTCTCTTGAGTGTCATGTTAAATTCCCAAACCAACTGCAGGCAAAGCCATCCAAAGCCCAGATGTTTTGCAGATGTTCAGTGGGAATTGTTCTTGTCCCCGTGCTCCCATCACAACATTTTCATCTTTAGAGGCTCTTAATTAGCCACTTCATCTTCTGCCAAACCATCTTTGGTTTCACAGCCTGCATGCTGGGCTGGGGCTGCCCTGGGTGCAGAATCCCAGCAGCCCTGTTCCCACAGGACCATTCCAGTTCTCTCTGGAATCCCCCCAGCACCCCAACATGTTTCCCAAGTCATTTATTTGTAAGGGATTTAGCAGCAGGCTAAAACTTTCCTTTTTGACTCCATAACTCCAAAGCATCGATGCTATAAACAAATGGCAAAACCTGAAACCTCGGGGCCAGGCTGCTCCCCAGGGCTGAGCTGCTGCCTCCCAAAAGAGCATGGGGCACCTGCAGAGCTCTGGAGGGCTTGCTCAGCCTCTCCCAGCCCATGCAAAGAGGGGATGGTGATGTGCCCTTCCCACCAACGCCCAGCCAAGGAGGGAAAGCGTGGGGATGAAGCAGGACCCGAAGCATCACGGGGCTCCGAGTGACTCAGAGGAGGAGCAGCCAAAGAGAGCTTCCTTTATTGATTTATTTATAGAGAATGAGATATTAATGCAAGACCTGTTGTTTGAACAGGTTTCCCCTCGCTGTGCCAGGAGAGGAGCCCTGCAGTGAGGGGGGAGTGTGGGGAGGCGTGTATGGAGTGCTAATCCCTGCCCCGTCCCCTCGTCCCCTCCTCACTCCATCTGCTCCTTCCGACGGTTCACTGCCACTCCTCAACTTCTTATTCCCCCTTCCCCACCCTGAGCAGGGAGTAGCTGGCAATTAAAATATTAGCGGGGGGAAACGCTTCATAATGCATATGATTATTTCTTGGTCTGAGGAATTTTAATTAGCTGAACACATGGAGGACCAGGTTTGGCCAGCCAGACCTCACAGTCTGATGCTGAAACCTCCCTGGCTTCCATCTCCTGCTCACAGCGTGCCTGGATGCTCTGTTATTGCTGGGTCAGAGCTTGTGCCTCCAGATTTTCCTGCAGCTTTATTATTATTTTTATGTCTTGAGTTTTACAATACACAGGCTTTACAGCAGGGTACTTTTTGTGGTGGTTTTTTACCTTGGCTTTGTTTTTTGCTCAGGAGCATAACAAGGTGATGGGATTTATGGGCAGCTCTGGGTTTTCTGTTACAGCATTTCTTAGCAAGATCATCACTTTTGCCACTATCCTTGCTGGCCTTTTTCTCTGGCTTTGGTCGTCCCCAAGAGTCACAGCCCACATTAGTTTCCAGCTGTTGTTCAAGCAACCCAAGCAGGGATCACACAGGAGCTATTGACTAAATAAAAGTTTCAAGAGCAGCAGGGTTTTAAAAGTCTTCTGAGCTATTTCTGCTGTCATCTGTTAACACCAGTTTGAGCAAAGCCCTGCTTACTGGGGACAATGACAAAAACATCCTTGGCTGGAGGGCTGAGGACGAATGCAGCAGTCCTGGATGACCAGCTGGGAACTGAGAAAGCAGCCAAGAGCTGCACAAAGCCAGAAGCTGTAAATTGGGAAAAAAAAACAACAAAAAACAAAAACATAAAAAGGACCAGGGTATTATTCCTTAATGATGCCAAGCCCAGGATTCAGGTGGGGAAGGTGTGAGCCAGCTCCAGTGAGTGCCCAAGCTGCTCCAGGAGGAGCTGCCCCATGGCAGAGGAAGCAAAGGCTCCACCCAGGTGTGAATTTGGGTCTGTGATTTTGGGGACAGCAGCCATGAAGGCTGAGGTGTCCCCAGAGGCCACCAGGGATGAACCCTCCTGCAGTTTTCTTATGAAGGGAAGCAAAGAGCAGCCTTCAGCTGAGCATGGTGAGAATTTGGGAGGTCCCTGCCAGGCAGCCAGCAGCTCTGCAGCCTGAGTCTGGCTCCAGCCCCGTCTCAGAAGCAGCAGTCTCCAAACACAGCCTCATCTGCATTTTACTGGAACTGGGCTAATGAGATTCACCCGCCAGCCACAGCGGGAGGAGGGAGACCCCCCAAAAATCCTCACCCCCCCGGGTTTGTGGGGTTAACACTCCAGCTTTGTGGTTCTATTCAGCTGGAGTCCCAGACTGGGCACCAAAGGACAAAGGGAAGCTGGGGTACAGCACCTCTCCAGGAAGGACAAGGGCCACAGCTCCCTTCCCACACCCTCATTGCTGACAGCTTGCAGAGACGAGGACATTTCTGTGCTTTTGCTCACACTTTGCAAATATTGCTGCACGTGTTTCCAAATGCTGGATTTCTTCCCCTCAAGGGAAAATCCCAGTTGCAATGTGGTGTGTGACAGTGCTGAGGCAGCTGCAGAGTCTGGGGCTGTCCCGTACAAGGGTGCATTTCCTAGAGCTATTTTTTTATCTTGGCTATTTTTTTATCTTAATGATCTTGCAAGTCCCTCCCTGGAAAAGAGCAGGGAGGAGTGCCTGGGGTTTTGTAGGAGTGGCACAGCCACTTGGCAGGCAGGGCTGACCTGCATGGCATGGGGCAGCTTTGCTCAACCTGCTCGTGGGCTTCCCCAAGCTCTGCTCCTCCCAGTGCCACTTCTCTCATCAACCACTCCTCTCCTTACCACTAAAAAATAAAATTAAATTTAAAAAAAATAATAAAAAAATAAAGAAAGGAGGGATTTTTCTGGATGATCCAATTGCAGAGGCATGGAAAGCCTTTCCCATAGCAGGAGCTCTCCTCCTCACAGCAGCCAGGGCACGGCAGGGCTGAGCCTGCCCTCTGGCAAGATGAGAAATTGTTCAGTGGGCAGTGTAAACACCTCAGCAGCATTATCTCGTGTCCAGGTTGCTTGAAGCCACTGCAGGGACACAACCCTGAGTGGGCTGGACACACTTTCCAGAGCCCCAAGCCAAGGAAAAGGCTCAGTTTGGGGCAGAGAAGGTGGAGGGGAGATGCTGGGATGTTAATCCAAGAGCAGGATAAATGGGAGAGATTAAAAACAGGGGAGGCAATACTGATCAGCACTGGCATTGAGAGAGCTGGCCCTGCCCCAGAGCTGAGGGTGATCTCTGGTACTCCCTTCCTGTGAAATCTGCCTGTGGAAAGTAAAAATAGTGACACCCCCCTGAGATTCATGGGCAGCACATAACCTACACCAGCAAGGTGTTACCACCCACAGTAAAGTCTCCCTGCCCAGAACTGCAGCCAGCCAGGCCAACAAGACATTATTCCATTCTGTTTGGGAGCAAGATAAGAAATCTTGTATGGTTTCCCTGCAAGGGACAAAGTAAGTAGGGCTGCGGGGGGTTTTTGTGTTTTGTTTTGTTTTGTTTTGTTTTTTTCTGTCAGAGCCACAATAAATGCCAGAGGAGGAGGGGGCCAGGCTTTGCAGGCACTGGGCAATGTGAGGAGGGGCAAGGGATGCTGATGGAGCGTGGCTGAGGCCACCTCCTCCCCATGCACAGCTGCTGCAGGACCAAAGCCAAGCTGGGCTGGTGCAGTGCAACTCAAAAATTATATCAGGGAAATGACACCTCCAGCTTTAGCAGAGATCTGAAGGGAAATCTCAAAGGGGTGCTTGCTATCAGTAATCAAAAATTTTAAAAAAATGAGGGCAAGAATGTGGGATAGAAGCAGAGCTGTAGGTGCTCTGCAACTTCCTCTTGGTATTCATCTGCTTCAAACCAACTTCCACTTGGTATTCATCTTTCTCAAACTGTTGGAGGACTCAGTCTGGGCTGGGCATCTCTGTCCTTCATCCCACAGGAGAGTCACAGCAGCCCCAGGAGGAGCAGTGCCTGTCCTCAGCAGCTTGTGGTCAAAATAATAATTAAAAAAAAGAGGCAGAAAGCAATCAAAGCTCAGGTGAGTGAGGTGAAATTCATATCAGGTAGGAATTTCCCATGGTTACAGTTTGCTGGCTCTAATGCCACTCTCATAAAAATGAACATTTTTTCCTTGGGAATATTTCAAGATTGATGAAAAAATATGAGTTTCCTCTGGGAGAAAGGGTGGGAGAGCCAGAGACATTTGCCTAGTCCCATTTCTGCCTTCAGGGAGAAAACAAAATTAATGGGCACCGGTTGAGCAGTCACATGTTGAGCTGAGAAACCCCACTGAGCTCTCCTAAAGCTGTGCTGAATAGCTCCTGCCATGGAAAAAAAGAGATCTGATATTACATTCCACCCCAATTCAGGTACAAAAATGGCTTCAAAATCCCATTCTTGAGTATTGGGTGGTGTTTCATTCCCCAGCTGGCAGCAGGAGCTCTGCTCTCTGCAGCATGCCCTGCCCAGCCTGCCCCAGTGTCACCAGTTTAATTAGCTGCTGTTCCCAGTGCCTGTGGCTCAGCTTAACTTCATGTGAACAAACCCTGCTGTGCTCCACAAGCTGCACTCCTGCTTGCACCAGGGAGAAATCAGAGCCTTTGTTTCTGTTTCTTTTCCCTAGACTTCACGCCTGGCAGAAATTAAAACTCAGAGACCGGGCCCAGGTGGATTCACGTGCTTGGTCACTCAATCCTGTCTTTTATCTAAGGAGGAAAATAGATAAAAAAGGGACCTGAGGGAAAGGAATCCTCCACTGAACCTTGATGTGCAGCTTTCCAGGCTGCTGGTGTGTGCCTGGGAGTGGGATTAATACCCATCAGAGGGACTCAGGGAGGGAAGAGCACCCTCACCAGATGCAGGAGGGGACAGAGAGGGACCAGGAGGCCACATGGAAGACTGGCTGGCAAAACTGGGCTTCGGGCTCAAAAAGAACAGGTTGTAATCAGGAGATAATGGGAAAAGTGATGTCAAGAAAGGGAGATGCCTGTTCTTCTTCCTCTGCTGGCCAAGGCAGGATGGACTGAAGCAGAGCAGGAACATTGGGGGCTGGACATCAGGGAAACCCTTCCAGGGCAGCAATTAAACCTGGGGCAGGCTGGCTGGGGAGGAGGCAGCTCTGCCTGTCACTGTGGGAGCAGCCCAGCTGCACTCTGTCTCTGGGCAGAGCAGAGGGAGCTGATCCTGTCTGCACACACAGCTCTGGAGCAGACAAACTGCTGAGGTTTCAATGGCTCCATTGCCCAGGGCCAGCCCCTGCCTGACTCTCCTGGGGATACATTTACAGACACTCTTTGTCACTTTGCCACTTGGTTTCCCAAACAGCAGCAGCACCCACCCACGGCTCGGGTGCTCAGAAGAATTGGGCACCCAGCCACCCCTGCCGTGGAGGGAGCTGGATTTCCTGAGCTGCAAGACAAACCTGGGCATCCCTGGGTGAGCCAAGGGGCTGGCAGTGTGCATGGCAGGGGGACAAGGACAACTGTCTGCAAATAATTCGTGGTCTCAGACAGCTGAGGGGGTCAGAAAAATACCTTGGGAAGGTTTGCTGAAGTGGGATTTTTCTTGCTTGGCTCCACGAACTGGATCAGGAATCTCCACTGGTATCCCGGAGCCCTAAAGTCTTTCCCTTTGGATACATGACCAGAGACTTCTGATATTCTTTTCCCAGAGAAGTGCAGCACAAATGGGCTGGACTGCATCTACCAGACTGCCCTGCACCTCCCTGCCTGCCACAGCCATGCCCTGCTCCTTCCCCAGGGCTCAGCCAGCAGCCAAACCTGCCCCAAAGCAGAGCAAACCCCTCTCCCCAAGCAATGAGCAGCAGTGACCCCAGGGACAGGGTTTGATCTCGCTCTCAGGGCAGAGGAGGGCAGCAGGAGGGGGTAACCCTGCTGCTATGGAGTTTACCAGCTTTTTATGGTGTCTGATTTCTGTCATCTGCAAAGCTATCTGCTGAAAACGTCAAATTAGTGCTGTTAGTCCACTGCACAGCTCTTATCTGCGTCTCTCAGGATGGAAGACACTTCAAGATGATTATTGTTCCCCACTGCTCCTGAAATGAAATTGGCCCTCCCAGAGTGCTAAAAGGGAACCGAGAAATTGTTTGCCTGAATTTGCATGAAAAGCCCTGGAGATGTAATGAAAGCGGGTGACGAGCCCAGTGTCACCTTCTGCCAGCTGAACCACAGAGGGAAAATTTCCTTTGTGTTCCTGCTTCACTTCAGGGCCTTGATTCCCTCTGTGCCCTTCCCCTGGTCTGTCCCCGAGCCCCCGAGCCCTGTGCATTCTCCTGCCCCACGACTGACACGGGGCTGCTGTTTTGGAGCCTGGAGGGTGTTTTGTCACCTGAGGAAGTCTGGTCTGTCCTGCACGGAGATCTGGACCTCATTGCAGTGTCTGTGTGCCCAGGGCACAGCTCTCCCACCTCCACCCCAGGCACAAAGTGGGTCCCCCCTGGTTTGGAGCATCCCATCCTGCTGTAGCTTTTCCCCAGTTTAGGAAGTCCCGCACGCTGCAAAGAGGTGCAGTGACACAACTTGACTCCCAGCCACTGCAGCTTGATATTTTCCCTTTGATCCATGTGTTTGGCTGTGAGCAAGCAAAGTAACACGGTCCCTCAGGACAGACTGTGTGCTTCCAGGGCTCCTCCTGATTGCCACGGGACCATCAACCCAAACCTGCCACACCCTGGATGGGGCAGGATTGTAACGATGGGGCTTTGCTGGTGAAAACCCCACAGCGTGAAGGAAGGCAGTGCTGGGGAGGGGCTCCTGGCTGGGCTCAGGGCAGCGTTTCAGCAGCCAGCTCCTGCAGTGCCCAGATGGGGCTCCAGATCCAAGGGCTGGCCCATGCATCGGTGTGTGTGCCTGCCCAGGCTGGGCAGGCAGCTGGCTCAGGGGGAGCTGCAGCCAGTTTCCAGCAGGGAATTTGCTCACCAGTCACAGTTCGTGAAATTGCTAATTCCCACCAGCCTTGTGCTGTCTGCTGCCTTCTCCCTCCAGGGCTGGCTGTTCCTTGCCTTGTGGCTTTCCTTTGTACCAGGAGCACCTTCTGAGATTTCATACTCCAGGAGGAGGGCTGGAAATAATGATGAAAACAGGCATGAAAGCTCAGAAACCCCTTTCTACATTTATTCACAGGAAATGTGAATAAATGTAGAAAGTCGTGGTGTGTTCAGTTTGGGTTTGCTTTGTCAGGGCAGTGCTGAGCCATCTCCACCCCAGGACTGTGGAAGCTGCTTTCTGAGAGTCCAGCTTCATCTGCTCCCCTGTTCCCAAAACTTCATCCCACATGGCTTTTCCCTCTTGTGCCTCCAGCCAAAGGGCTGCTCAGGCACCAGTACAAGCATATGGATGGGTGGAAATGCCTGGAGCTTCAGGGAAGAACTGAGCTGCAGAGACCTTAATCCTTTGTTTCTCTTCTAGTCCATACACCAGGAAATGTCCTGGAGGCAGGACCAGCTTAGCTGGGACCTGCTCCTGAGTTTTCTGCCCCTCCCATCAGCAGGGGAAGGCGGAATAAGCCCCTGCTCAGCAGATGGGTGGAAACAGCTGTCCCAGAGACGGGGAGTGCAGCAGTGAACCCCAAAACTGGTCCCAGGGCAATGCCAGGACAGTCCCACAGGATCTGATACAGGGCTGCCACCACGGGGACCGAGCGGGACATCACCATCTCCATTTCTGTCACACACCCTGACACCACCAGCAGCGCCATCCCCTTTCCCAGGTGACACCTCCCAAGGGGACCTGCAGCAGACGCAAAGTCCCGCGGGGTGTTTCCTGCAGGGCTCTGCCTGTCTCTGTGTCCCTGCAGCCGGCTCTGCCCGTTTTTATCTCCCTGCCTCTGTGTCCCTGCAGCCGGCTCTGCCCGTTTTTATCTCCCTGCCTCTGTGTCCCCAGCTCTGCCCGTTTTCACCTCCCTGCCTGCCCTGGCTCCCGGGCTGGGGAGCGGCTCGCACGGGAGGGGACACAGCCAGAGCCACTCGAGTGTCCCCGTGCTGCTGCCTGCCGGAGCCGTGCTGACACATTCCCCCTCTCCCCCATCCTCCCACCTCCAGCAGTGGGAGTTTTCTCGCTGCTTCACCTCCCACAGCATCGCCAAGGTGCGGTGTTGTGTAACAGCAGCGCTCGGGAAGGGAAACTGAGTCACGGCAAAGCGGGCTGGGGGACAAGGGAGGGCAGCGAGTGAGTGCAGCTCGCCTGGGGATCCGTGGCCAGAGGAGCCCTCTCGGAATGGGGGCTCGGGCACGGCAGGAGCCTCCCTGCAGCAGAACTCGTTGCCATGGCGGGGAATAAACGTGCCCGGGGCGAGGCAGGAGCATCTGTAAACAGCCAGCACAGCCCTAGGAGGGGTTCTGTGCTCTGGCTGGCTGCGAGGGGGAAAATCAGATGGAAAAATACACAGCTGGGAATTAGGAGGGGTCTTTCAGAGTCAACAAGGATGGTTACAGGGTCGGAGAAGGAAGCCTGTGGGTCAGTGGTGAAATGAAAGCAGTGGTTACAATGGGAAAATGTACATATGGGAAAATGTACATATGTATGTATGGCCAAGGAAAACCAGATAGTGGTTCTTATGTTATGGGAGATATGAGATGTTAAGAATTCAAAAAACAATGAAAATACCAGGGGAAAAGCATACCCAGAAGGGCTAAAGGCAATAAGAACAGAGTTTTTTAGAATTGTGTTTGTATTGTTGCAGACAAATGCTTAATAGAGATGGCAAAATTGCTAATGATACATAACAGGCAGAAACAGGCAGCAAATATTTCTGTTTGGTATTTGGAAATGAGCAGGCAGCTATATTTGTCTCACATCAAGCTGCTGAAGCACTTTCTAGTTCATTAATTATGTGGCCTTATTAAATATCATCTGCCAGGAATAAACACTGCAGAAGTGTTAGGCCAGGGTGCCTCAGCTCCATGCCCTGCCTGAGCCAGATCCTGGAGTGAAGCCCAGAGCCAGGGATGCTGCAGGAGGTAAAGGTGAGCTGGCTCCTGGAGAGAAAACAGGGGATGACCCAGATGGGGGCTGCCTGCTCAGCCTGGCTTTAATCCTACACAAAGTAAAAGACAAGCTGATGTAAGATTCAATTAATAAAGAATTAAAGGATAGAAATCTAATTAATGCCAGTGCACATGGTTTATGGAAAACAATGTCTTGGCAAACAGAGCTGGCTCGTTCTGTGGTGGGTGATGTTGGGTGAACAGAGGTGGCTGCAACGCTGCACCCACCCCCAGTTCATGGGGTCTGGCTCTGAACTGGAGGGTGCCTGGACCCCCAAAACCGAGGTTGGCAGCAAAGGCTGTGCAGCTGGGGTGAGATGTGGGGTACAAGCAGCTCACAGCACTGCAGGGACTCTCACCCTGCACAGGCTCAGCCCAGCTCTGCTGGCAGACTGGGGCTGGGGTGACACTCACAGGGACCCTGCTGCCCCCCCCTCAGCTCCTCATGGCCAGAGTTTCCCAAAGAAGACCTTTGGTGGCTGCCCCTCCTGCAGGAGCTGCTCTGGCTGTCCCCCTTGACAATGTGTGAGGTGAAACGACCTCACCTCAACTCCTGCTCTTTGCACAGTCAGCCCACCACTGGGTTTCCCCCTTTTTCTTTTCCTTTTTTTTTTTTTTCCTCGTCATTCCCTTGTTGTTTTTGTGCTGATTTCATTCTTCCCCTTTGTTTTAATCGGAGATAAGATTTTGGAGGCAAAACAGACCCACAATGGCACAAGGAAGGGGACAGGCATCTGTGTCACATCCAATAGCACCCTGCACATCTGTCACCCCCAGCACAGTGCCAAGGCACGGGGGACTCTGCTGGGCACTGGGCAGGCATCCCCCACATGCCAGGGACAGGGGTTTGTCATCCACATTTCTGCCATGCTGCACATCCCTCTGCTTTCACTCCCGAGGAGGAATTACCCTTCGAAGAAATGCAGAGATGTCCTACAAAGGCAGGTCCCCAAGCACCTGGCACGTCACCTTGAGGTGCGGCACCAGAGGGGACTGCTTGCAGGGAGGGCTTGAAAATCTCTGTATCATTGGGAAGGAAATGGAGAGAACAGCTTCAGGCACGGCAGCAGAGGCAGGAGGGAAACATCGTGGACCCTGGTGCCACGAGCCTGGCTGGCCGTGATCCGCAGCGAGGCCACGTCCCTGTGCAGCTGTCCCCTCCCGGGCACCGCATCCCCAGGTGGGGACCAGAGGCTCCTCTGCCCCGGTTTTATCCGCGCTCCGAGCCCAGCCCGTCTCAGCCTCATTGCGATTCCGGGTCCTCGCGGCGTCTCCCGACACTGGATCATTTACAATGCCCAGGAGGCAAATACAATGACTCATTATTATTAGTTAATGAAGCATCCAAGCACTAAACCCACAGTCTGCCGAACGGATAAAGAGCTCAGGCTGGATCCGATTTAGCACGCATCTCGCTGGCTCCTCCGGCAGCGATGGAGCTGCAGCCCGGGATGCGGGCAGGGAGCGGGGCCGGGAGCATCCATGCCCTGCCGGGGCCGGGAGCATCCATGCCCTGCCGAGGCCGCGGAGTGCGGCTGGCAGAGACCACCAGTACGGCACTGGTATCCCCCTCCTGCAGTGCCAAATCCCCGACACAGAGCTGGCTTCAAAGCCACCAGCCTCAGGGGACAAGGGACTCCGGGGAGCAGGGATGGTGCTCTGCATTTCGAGCCTGCACCGAGGGGTCGGGGCGGGGAGAGGCAGGAAGGACATGACACGTCCTTGGCTGGCAGCACGGATAATGCAGAATTTCTCAGGCTGCATCTCCTTTCCCAGAAGAATAAATATTTGATAACAAATTACTTTGAAGATAATCCACTTAATCCTTTGCCATGTCTCCAGGTTTCAATATAATTAAAGTGTGATTAATGTTCTAAAGGAAAGCTAAAACCCCATGCCTCTTCTTGCCCCCTCTCCCCAGGCTTCAGGGAATGGGCTCAGCTCACGACAGGGATGATGGGGTCCTACCAAAATCACCACTGGTGGCCAAGTAAAGTCCAAAACTGGACCTGCACACATCCTGCATGGCTCAAACCACCAGCCTTGGAGCAAGGACAGGCAAGCCAGATGTGCTTCTGGCACTGGGAAGGGCTGACACAGGCATGCACTTCCCAGGAGCTGCTCACACAGATGTAGCCCTGGAGCTGGAAGGGGCTTTCAACCCCATATCAGCTTCCTTCCAATTCTCCAGCAGCCTCTCACTTTCATTAGCCCTTGTCTCCCACTCAGGGCTGCTGATGTCCCTCTGGTATCCCAGTTTAAGGCTGTGGTCTGCAGAGCTGGTAGGATGCTCTGCATCTCCCAAGGGCTGATGCAGCTCCAAACCAGGGCTTCCAGATCCTCAGCCCCTTAACCCCACCTCCATAGAGGTAAAAATATATTGTAGTGGTATCTTGGCAGGGAGACACACGTGACGGTGCAGAGCTGTGTGGGCAGGGGAGCAGCACGAGGGGAGGTGTGTGGGCTGTGCCCTGCTCATGGAATGGGATCACCTTTCCATTCCTCAAGCACTGAAACCAGGGTTGAGTCAACTGATTAAAAATAGGGAGTGAGGGGAGGTGTGAAAGCCATGGGAAAAAAAAAAAAAAAAGAGAAAAAAAAGAAAAAAAGAAAACAGGAGAAAAATCAAGAAAAGCCAACCAGCCTAAGACAATCTGCATTTGCGTTCCCAAAGGTCCTGGAGCTGGGAGGTGGGGGCCTGGCACCTGAGGTATTTCAGAGCTGAGATACCTCCAGGGAGCCATGGTGTTATCTCCCTGGTGTTCCCAGTCGTGGCAGCACTGGTCCCCATGGGGATGGTGGCAGCTCTGACTTGTCACACCTCACAGCACACAGTGAGGGATCTGAGTGATGTAGGGGGTGCTAGCAGCAGGTGACACCACTGGAGTTGGAGGACAGGACCCCCCCTCTGCTCTTCACTTCCCAGCACAGCTATCAGGGACTCGGATACTCAGAAACACCACGAGGTGCATCCTTCATCCCCAGCAGTGTCCCTTGTCCTAGAGCTGCTTGCTTGCAGCAAAGCCAGGCTGGATTTTCTGGATTTTACTGATCAGTGTTGAATGAAGTTCCCTACAGACCATCACCACAATGTATCTGGGGCAGCACAGGCAGAGCTTGTCCCAGCCACATGTGTGTCCCCTACCATCAGAGAGGAGCAGAGGAGACGAAAGAGGCAGTCCTGGCTGCTGGCACTCAAGGGAATCCACTTCCCTTGTGGCAAAGCAGCTTTCCCAGCCAGCACTGGGAGGATGGATGTTGCTGCATGCAGCTCTGCTCTTGGTCCTGCACGGCTGGTGGCACCACCTTGTCATCCCCAGGGAATTCCCAGTTCCGAGCCAGCTCCTTTCAAGGCTGGGTGCCCTGAGGAGTTCCCAGCTCCAGCACAGGCTGAGGGCAGACAGATGAGCAGCCACAGGGGTAGGGCTGTACTGGGGTTCTTGTGGGAGCTGATCCTGCCTGGGGACATTGGGCAGGAAGCCTTGGTGGCAGGCAGGCCGGGCTGCCCGTGCCAGCCAGGGCAATGTCACACTTTGCCTGCGCCTAACGAGGATGTGGATCCTGGCTAAAATTAACACTGTGCTTTCACTGCTCTGGTCCTGGCAGGGCTTTCCTTGTTGTGTGCCCTAGGATAGCTGTGTCTGCAGGTCAATCCTGTTAAGAGAAGCTTTGGAGCTCAGCACCATTCATCATGAAGTTAAAAACCCCTTAGCTCAGGAAGCGTGGGAGAGCGGCACGGAGCTGCGCTTATCAGACAGTTCAGCCCAATCAATGCTGGCTCTAAGGACACTGATAAAGCTGCAGTATTCAGAATATGAGCTTTAGCTATTGAATGTCAATAGCTGGCC
Organism: Irena cyanogastra; assembly: GCA_013397155.1. Lineage (NCBI taxonomy): Eukaryota > Metazoa > Chordata > Aves > Passeriformes > Irenidae > Irena > Irena cyanogastra. The sequence goes on along the minus strand of VWZV01013691.1, from coordinate 836,374 downwards.
AGTGCTTTTAAGCATCAAACACAGCAGGCATCTCACTGCAAGTCAGGAAGCTGCCCTGGAGCTGCTTCTGCAGCGGCACATGGGCAGGGACATGAAAATCTGCTGAAGAGAAGGAGCCAGTTGTCGAAGCCTGCCAAACTGTCAATGGAAACAGAGTTACACTGCTGAAGGACCAGTTATTCAACAGAGATGGCAGTTTCATTGCTGGGATGAATCACAGAGCCGTGGCAGCCGTGGTGGGGGAATTCTGCCTGGCAGAGGCTGTGCAGCCATCAGAGGCTGTGCTGCTGGAAGCTCTCAGCATGATGCTGGGCACCAAGAGCAGGGTGGATTTCCAACAAAACACCATCAGTTTTTGCATCACAAGCTGCAGGGTTTACATTAAGTGATAACGATAATGATAAGGAATGAAACTCAGCATGTTCCAAATTTTTCCCTTGCAGGTGCTCAGCAGAGTGCAGTCTGCAAGGCAGGAGAGCTCTGCTCTGTGTACTTTGCTTTTGCTGTACCCCAGGGTAGCCCTGAGGAAAGGAAGAAACAATTGCTTTCACAAGCCTTCCTCCCTGCCTCTTTCCTCCTTTTATTTTCCTCACTGAATTCAGACTCCCAAACAAAACTAGGCAAAGAAACTCTCCTGGTGGTCTCTGATGAAGCTCTCTGCAGTATGAAGAGATATTTTAGGAGCATCCTGCTGGCCTTTCTCTCTCCCCTTACAGGACCTGGACAGCCATAGTGCTAAAGGGGTTGAAATCAGCCTCAACCAGCACCTCCAAAAACCACTTCACAGTGCAGGAGCCCCAAAGTCCCTTCCCTGGCTGTCAGTCCCCACTGTCCCCTGAGCCCTGGGATGCCCCTGAGGGCTGTGCCCACACTGAGGCACGTAAGGGTTCACCTGGGGCAATGCCAGCAGGCAAGTTTTGTATTTATTTCCCTTGAAAATATGTCCTTAACAGGCAGTTAACATTATGCTTAAGTGACAAGGAATTACACATTTCATTTAAGAGCAGGCACAAGGAACAGTGTAATTCCCTATAGACTAATGGTGCATTTCTCCTCACAGACAGTCAATTAAATATTTAATCAGCACAATAGCCAGTTAAGTATTGTATATGGCCATAAATACAACCCAATACATTTCCATGCCACATTAAGCTGAAGCTTGTAGACACTTGTCTCCCCAGCATCAGGCACGACAGCTCGGTCAATGCATCCTTCGAAAGCAGATTCTATTTATTTCCTGTCATATTAAGCAGGCATCATTTCTGCCCTGTTCCAGCCAAGTATATTAACTCCTCAGCAGCACCATGTGAATAATCTGCATCAAATTGTGGACTAGGGGAAGATTCCTGCCTTGCTGCTCAGCAGCTGCTTGTGAGGTGACTGCAAATTTATTTGAATAATTTCTCTTCGGGTCACATCCTGGAGCTGCAGCAGTGGCTGGAGGGCCACTGCTCTCTGTGCTCCTCAGATGCTTTAGAACAGATGAAAGATTCAGCAATTAAAAACACAAGCGAGAAAAAGAAAAGGAAAGAAAAGAATGCTGCTTCTCCTTATTTAATAGAGAGGGCTGAGGTTGGAAAAGCATTAAAATTTAGGTTCGCAGAGAGAGCACTGCCAAAAGGAGGGAGGGAGGGAGGGAGGGAGGGATGGGGCTTGTGGAACCCTCCAAGGACAGAGCAGAGCACTGGGTGTGAGTTCTTGGTGGCAGCACAGCACAGGCTGTGGGCCAATGTCCCCCATGGGCAAGAGGAGCTGGCCCCAAAGGAGAACACGGATCCGGGCATGCAGGACCATTCCAGTGCAGTGTCCAGAGAGAGAAACGTTAATTCCTCTTTCCCACCATCTGGCAGACGTGTTCATTCACCAGTGTCTTCTTTCAGGCTTGATTTCTGCTCTGTTTCCTTTCAGTCCCCACTTCCCAAGCTCTCATTGGCTCAATTATATCCGTAAGAATAAATCTATTTACGGTGCCTTGTTGCAAAATGAATCAACAAACCTGAAGCAAGCACGAGGCCAAATCCTCGACATCCTGAATGGTTTTGTGTCAGCTGCAGCAGGGGCTGCCTCCCACATCCTCCCTGAGTCTCCCAGGTGAGTGCTGTTTGCAAGAACAGGGGTCATTCCTGCGACAGAAAGTTAAGCATATGGATTATTGACAGATGATTTTCTTTTCTGGCTTCTGAGCAACTTCAGATACAACTCAAAATCCTCTTTAGTTTTGGCAGCCACAGTGATCAGTGCTGGTAAAGCAACGAGAGGAGTATGAACCCTTGCTTGTGGAGATAAGCTGTGCTTGGAAAAGGGGTCTTTGCTTGATTTCAAGGTTTCAATCACATACCAAGGGCACAGCACCTGAATACGGCAGAGCTCCCAAAAATCGGGGGCCATGTAACTAGAGGGCTGTGCCACAGTAAATCCTGCAAAATGCCACTGCCAAAGGCTTTTCAAGGGTCGTGAGCCACCCTTTGGAGAGCTGGAGACTGTGAAAAGGTGGTGTGTAAGGAAAGGTCAAACTCTGGGAGGGACACCAGATTTTGCATCATTTTGCCTGTTTTAGAATAGTTTCTGGAGAAATCTGTTACATTACACTAAGGTTTGGGAAAGTAAGGGCTGTGTAACTCGCTGGAGGCCAATGCACAGACAAGGCTGAGTGGGTTCACACTGTCCCACTGAGCTGTGGTGGCCAGCCAGGACTGTGACAAGTGGCTTCAGGACCTCACAGGGCTTCATTCTGACACATGATTCCATCCTCAGCCCAGCTACCAGCATGCTTTTGCTGACTGCATCATCTCGGCTTTAAGCCGCGTGCATGCCCTCAGTTCTGTGCCCCTTGCCTTAATTACAACCTGAATTTCATCAGAAGTGATTTGATCCCGGGCATGGGGAGAAATGGAGCTGGGAACCTGCCCACAGGTGCCCCCAGCCACCCCCACGGGCTTCCTACTCATAAATCCCCTTCCACTAGGAGCAACAGGCAAGCACCAAGGGGAGTTTACACCTTTCTGTCTCTGTTGCTCTTAGTTCAACCTCTGCAACAGCTGCCAGGAGCCATAAATCACCAAGCACAGTCCTGGAGCTGGGGATCACTGTCTTGTAAAACAAACATCTTCCAGATTTTGTAGCACCTGACGCTGGTTACAAACTGTTGGTTGTCAAATTCTTCCTCTTCCATTTATTTCCCAGCCCCTCATCTCTGCTGCTCCTTGTCTGCTATATATCTTCAGTTTATTGTTATTTCTTTTCCCCCTTTGTTTTAATAACTCTTTTACTGTGGATTCTTGTAAAAACAGCTGCTCCAGCCAGTAAAAGAAAAAAAAATAAAAAAGAATATCTGGAAACAGATGCCCTGGCATTGCTTCAGCTGTAATCTGTTAGATTTATAATTCCTCTTCAGTTCAATATTGATTCAGAATAAAGCAACTCAAAACACCCTGGCAGCTCACATCTTTTTGTAGTCTTCTCCAGTCTTTCTTCTTCTCTGCTACAACATTTCTTTTCTCTTCATCCACACAACTAAAATATGCAGAGGAACAATCCAATCCAAGCTGATGAGGTACACCCAAGTGCCTGTAGAGCAGAGGGTTTGTGTCTGTGGAAGCTCAGAGGAATGATGTCAGTTCATTTTTTATTGTTTTAATTTCTTTCCTCTCGTCCAGCATGATCTGCCTCCTCCCAGCACCCCCCTTAAGTCACTGCCCTGTGATTCAGGGAGTCCCCAAAGCTGACAGGGAGGCAGTGGCAGCCTGGCAGCCCTGGGCCAGAGCACAGTACCTGCCAGAGGACACAGCTGGGGCCATTCCCCTCGGGCTCTGGGTGCAGGAGCCCAGGGAATGGGCACTGAGGCTCCTCGCCAGCCTGTGTGCACTGAACAGCTCCACAGGGACTAGTGAGTCCCCTGGCACCACACTGAGAAGGAAACACCAGAATTTCCCTTCCATAAAGTACCTTGAGAGCCCCCATGGGACAGGAGAAAGCTGTTAGCACACATCTCAGGTCTGTGGAAAAAAAAGCCTATTTAGGATGCATGTGTTAGGTATTAGGCACCAGATGTCCCTGAACCTGACTGTGAGTGGCTTGAGGCCCACACCACCCATCCACCAGCACACAGATTGCTTTTGACTGACCCCACACCAATGGGACTCTGCCTAAGTGCTGAGTGGAAGGATTGTCTGAAGCCTAAAAGAGGAATCTGCTCCTTTGAACATTTTCCCACACTTTAGACAATGCCACCTTCCTCTTGTATCTCAGTTTCTCCCAGGGCTATTTGCTTGGAATGTTGGGGTTGTTTATAACTGGCCAAGTCCAGGGTTCCTTCCTCAATCCTGAGAAAGCTCTGCCAGTCCCACAAGCTGTGTCTTCCCAGTGGAGCTCTCATCTGGGAGCTGTAAATGTATAGATTTCTTCTTTAGGAGAGATGGCCTGAGCTCCCATTAGATCGTAAAACCTCAGATGGTCTCCAGCCTCACATCTCACCCAGATATGGTACCACACACATTCTCCAAGCCCAGCAGATCCCTTTGGGTTTTCCCTCAGATTCTCCCCTGTGCTCTCTTCTCCTCTGGCTGCTTTTCCCTCTGAGGAAATGGGCCCAGCTCAAGGGCAGCACACAAAGCCCAGCAGCCACCTAAAGCCAGGCTCTAAGAGGCACAAGTTTAGGAAGTATCAGTCCTATGATAAGGTGGAAAATGCCACTTCTAGCAAAGCCAAACTGCTGCAGGGAATTTGATTTGGGGAAACAACTCCCAGCCCTCCAAGCCCACAGCCAGGCTGTCTCAGCTGGGAAGGAAGTTCACTGATTCCCCTGGCTCTGTCACATGTCAGCCCAGAGCTGAGAACCCCTCCAGGGATCATTTGCATCCCTGTGCCTGGAACAGCAGAAATGCTTCTAGAAATGTTCCCAGAGGCTCTACATCAGCAGAAGAGCTGCTCTCCAGCTGTCTGTCTGTCCTGTTCTCCCCAGCATGGAGCCTCGTGTCAGGGTGGGTGATTTCTCCAGCAGACAGGAGGGATGGGAAGGCACTTGCTTTTAGCAAGCTCAAAATCCATCTTCACCATGTTGGCCCAACCTGAAACATGTGCAGCCAGGGAAAACGCCAGACAGGAGCAGCTTTCCATGCTGAGAGTCCCTGTGGTCCCCAGCTAGATGTCAGGCACAGCCTGCTGTAACCAGACAGCCAATGTCCCCTGCACTCTGCCCAGTCTGCATCCCAGCAGAGCACATGGACAGTTCCCAAAGTCACCAGGGAATGGCAACAGCGAAGGAACTGCGTGCTTCCAGCACAACAGCTTGGAAGGCAGAGGTGGCTGTGGGGCTGGGGGTGCACCAGAGTGTCAGCACATCTTGAGCAGGTCAGCAGGACAACAGACACCAGGAATGCCTCCCTGCCTCTGTGTTCAGCTCTCAGCAGCAGTGGTGGGGTTTGCAGCTTCAGAGTGTCACATTTTCTGTGCTGTCCCCTCCTTCCCACAGGAACAGCACCAGGACTGAGCCCTTATGTGAGCTCTCAGGTCTGTCAGCAGGAGAGCTGGGGGCTGTGACCTGTCTGAGGTTTGTCACAGTGTCCTTGAAGTCTGCTGGTGCAAAACAACTGGGATTTAACAAATTGGCAGTCTCTGAGGGGAAAAAAACCCCTGTTCTGTTGAAGCATTTCCAACCAGCTCTGTGGTCACTGTATTTTTCTTTCAAGAACTGCTGTGTTGGCAGAGATGCACCACCCACACGCTGTCCCCCAGCGTGGCCTCTCCCTGCCTTGCACCTCCTGCCCCTCCAGCTCATTTCCAGCACATTCCCCACTGCTGTCCACCACCAGCGTCAGTCACTCTGCCACCCAGCATTCCCAGGAATGTGCAATGCACAGCCTTTGCCATGCAGTCCCTGGTACCCACGGCAGGGACAGGTTCAAGCCCAGGGAGGGACAGGGTTCCTGGGCAGCAGGATGGTGTGGGGAGGGCTTGCTTGCCCTGACTGTGCCAGGAGCTGGCAGAGCCACCGCCAGCCAATCTGGGATCATCCTAATTTGGTTATTTGTTGGCTGCCTTCGGGATGCTAGGGGATAACTCATGCAGCCAGGACACACCCCTGGGCTGGTGATGGAGATTCATTAGGCTTATTGCATACCCCATTACACAGCTGTGAGACTCTCCGTGGCTCTGATGCAGCTCTCTACAAGATTTGCAGTCACATTGCTCTTCCTTGGTCTCTCTGTATTTATTTCAGGGAAGAAAGAGAGAGCTAGGCATGGTGGTGGCTGGAGAAACAATCCTTGTGGAACTATTCCCACAGGAGAGCCCACACTTCTGCAATCTCTGCGCAAGGAGCAGGGAAATGTGATTTTCCAGATGAGAGCATCTCTTCTCCAGTGCTGGACACATTTACTGTGTTTTCCTTCCCTTCTCCCTTCTCAGACAGCCCAGCAGCAAAGAGGATGTTGCTCTCTCAACTCTGGTTCACCCGGTTCCTCCCTTGCTTGCTTTCCTGGGCAAATCCATGCGTCAGCTTCAGGCTGAAATCCAAGAGCCCCAGCACTGACTTTCTTGCTCAGTTTCCAACAAATTAGGCAACCAAACACCAGAGCTGTACAGGAGTGTTCTGGGGCACAGAAGAACATGAAGCCCTTCCCTTTGTCTCTGCCCTGGTAATAGGGGGACCCCCGATACCATCCCTGTGACCCTCTGACCACACAGCTCAGGCCAAGGGGCTTTTCTGCCTGCTATTTCCCCTCTATGACATGGACAGGGTTCAGCCTGAGGTCTTCCTTGGGGGGATGAATTTTCCTGTCTCCTCTGAAACTTTTTGATGTGTTTCCCAGGAGGGAAAGTCTGGGGGAATCCCATGGGAAGTGCTTTGTCTTACAGTGCTGTGTACTGCAAGATGATGGTTATTAGCATGCTCAAAGCAGCTGTCAGTTATCTTTCATCCTGCTGCATCCCCTGGGAATAAGGCAGAAAGCTCTGCACAGGGCTTTGCTCAGTAGGCTCAAGTCTTTAACATGGGGCTGCTGAATTAACAATCCTCAGCAAGAGCAGCAGCAATGGGATGTGACAGCCACAGCCTGGGATGCCCCTGGTGCCTCCTGTCGGCCCTGCATTCTCTCCTGCTAAGCAACACGGATGTGGGACGTGCAGGATTTTGCTTCCCCAGGTTTCCCCCAAAGGCAGCATCATCCCTCCCATGTTCCTGCTCCCACCCCAGCCCAAGGCTGGTCCTCCCATGTGGTTCTCCCTGCAGAAGGAGCCCAGGGAGCCCTGAGAGCCTGTCACAGTGAGTGTTCCTGATGGTCCCAGGTTAATCACTGCCTCTCACGCACACAGACACTCAAGGTTGTTGTTTGCTGCCCCAGGAGACTCATTACTGGCTGCCTCACAGGGCAGGAGGGGAGGAAGGAGGAGGATGGCAGGGATGAACTGCAGACTACAGGGGAAGGAGAAGAAAGGACATTTGGGATCTTCAGGATGAAGGCAGCACTGAACTTCACCTCTCCAAGTGCAAACATCTGGTGCAAGTAGTTCACTGTAGCATCTTCCCAGCCAAAGAAGGGGAAAATTCCTCCAAAGGAGAGGCTGCCTGTTAGAAATGCCTGTTGGGACAGGGCCTTCCGGGGAGAAAACTGCCTTTTCATTGACCTCCAGATAATCTCTGTGTACTTCTGTATATCAGAGTTAAAATATAATGGAATTTTGGTTGAATTGCAAGATTCATCTGATGGCAGCTGTACAATTCCTTCCACAATGTCTTTGTGTGTCTCAGAGGCCAGTAGCTTTATCAGGCTCTGAAGAAATAGAAAGAACAAGAGCAACCCTGGGGATGTGAATAAGAAAACATGAGGTATCCAAACCTCTGATGTTAAGATACGAATCCGTTTCTAAAAGATAAAGAAACTGGCAAAATACACTGAGCAGCTGAGCAGCTCCATCCCTGGCTGATGGCTACCTGCAGCCACAGGGCAGCCTGGAGGAGTGGGGCACCCCGAAGATGCAGAGGGCAGTGATGTTGAGGCACAGCTGAAGGTCTGAGCTGACCCAGCAGGACTCATCCCACAGGCTCACCAGCAGTGAGCTCCTGGTGCCACAGAGCTCCTGGCTCTCCCTGTCCATCACCATGGATCAGCTCCGGGGAGCACCTGCCCTCCAGTCTCATCCCCTCATCCCACCCCACGCTGTGTCTGCCCTCCTTCTCTGCTTCTCAAACACAGCTTTTTCTGCCTTTCTTTGTACAGGCAGAATATAAAGGACAGAGGTCCTGGTTTCCTTTTAGCTCTTGAGCACAAGAGCCCTTGGAGAGGATCTATTTCAGGAGAGGAGAGCCTTCCCACTGCTGGCAAAGCAGCCCAGCAAGGGCAGGCTCAGTGCCGTGCCCTGCAGTCGGGCACTTGAGACACCTGCTAACAGCCACTCCAGCTGCCAAGGGCTCCTCCAGCAGTGGCAGGAATCAGTGTCTCCACAACAAGCTCTGGCAGGATCTGTGGAATACAGGGGGGAAGGTGAAGCCCTCTCTGCACACCTTCTGCCCTGGCTCCTGGCACGGGTGGCAGCAATGCCACCTGCTCCCTGGAGTGGGCAAAAACACCTGCTGGGTGGCTCAGGACCACTCCAAGGCTGAGCATGTCGTGCTTTCAATCCTGAGGGCTGGAGAAGCAGGAGGGTCCTGTAGGAAGAGCTGCCCAGGCTCCCCTTGCTGAGGGCAATCATTTTTTCCTCCGTGTGAAAAATCCTGAACTGATTTTATGTCAGATGCAGAAGACAGGGCAAGATCCCACAGAAGCCACTTGGCACATTTTGTTCTGTGCTCAGAATCACAGAATCATTTAGGTTGGAGGAGACCTTTAAGATGATGGAGTCTAACTGTTAACCCAGCACTGCCAAGTCCAACACTAAAGCAGCCCCAGACTTGTGCTCCAGGGTCCCATCTCATCCTGGAAAGCCCCAGTGTGTCCACTCCAGCCTTGCCTGGCAGGTAATTCCCTGCTTTTCTAATTTTTCACTTGGGAAGGTGCTTCTTGACATCTGTTCTGAATTTGATTCTCCTCTATTTAGGTTTTATAGCCCTTTTGTCTCTCCCCTTGGTAATTCAGATGATATTACCCATATCACTTCAATTTTTAATCACTTCACCTAAATTTTCTTATAATCAGCTTTATTTTTCCCTTTCCATATTTTTTTAGTGGTGGGTTAAGCATCTTTATCCTGATTTCCCCTTTCTACATGGTTATTTTTTAGTGGTGTAAACAGTAAAAAATATCACACTTAGCAAATAATCTGGTGAAAGAGAGCTTGAGCATGTAAGTGTTCTGATCCACTGCAGATCCACCCTAAAGAAGACTTTGGACCTCAGTGATGCTCCCCTCAGTCCAGGATGCATCCAGCAAGCTGGAAGAAGAGCAGACCTATCCTCCAGGCTCAGCTCAGTGCTGTAGAAATGAATCCTGCTCAAACCTCCACTGAAACCAGCTCTTTGTTGCTCTCACATATGCGTTGGAGAGTGTCTTTAAATTCCTCCCTGTCAAAATCATGCAAGCCCTTGGCGAGCCCGTTTTAAGAGCTGGTACCTGTTCCAAGCACTAATGGCTGCTTCAGGGAACAGAAAAGCAAGGCTGAAGGCTACGATGTTCAAAGCTGCCTTAATTATTAGAGCGTGAGCTTCCAAATCCCTTGAGAAGCACAGAGAGTGTTGGCCTCAAAATTCACGGTGTGCTCAGAGAAGCCAGGGAGTTTTGGGGACATCTTGACTGCAGTCTGTCTGCCTGGCTCCACCAGGCTTGGAATGAGTCCGATTCATTGCAGCAGCTCTGAATTCAGAGCAGAGGGAGCAGACAAGGCTCATTGCCTATTCCAGCCAGAGAGACTGCAACAACATTTGTGGTTTTCGTTTTTTCTTTAAAATAAGGTTACTTGAGCAGACAGCCAGGAATAGACACTCTGTCTTCTCATTCCTATACTGAGCCCCACTGATAATTGTGCACAAACTGTCAGGGCTGCTTTGGAAAAGTAGTAGTTCTAGAACTAAAGCAGCCTGACATGCAAAGCACCCTGGAGAAGTGGTGTCCTCGATGGCCACCAAAGTCCAGTGGGGACAGCTGGGACCATTCAGACCCTGCACAGTGCAGCAAGAACTTTTTCTCTTGGCCACTAAGGTTCCTGAAGGTTGGGCAGCCTGGCCAAGAGGGGCATAGATTCATGTTACTCCTGAGGAAAAATGTATTCCTGTGCAAAGGAAATCTCTGGATATGTAGGTGCATCTGTTTGCAATGTGAAATGCGTGAGGCTCCCTCCTCGCTTCATACTCTGCTCCAGTATTTATCCTCCCAGCAAGCCATCACTGCCTCATCTTCCAGGACTGTGCTTCAACGTAGACATCAGCAATTTCCCCTGCCACAGGCAATCAGTGAAATTACCTGATTTAAGGCCAGAGGAGTCAAAAATGTTACACTTTGGAAAACTCTTTCCACAGCCTCATCGCTTTTGCACGTCTCCAGGCTGCAGATGGACCCAGTCACTTCTTCCATTTTGTACCAGGCTGGAGGAGTGACCACTGGTGATGGCACCACTTTCCAAGCAGGACCCTGAGCATCCTCCACCAGAATCCAGCTTCAGCCACCCTCTCCTGCCCTGCACTTCTGGGCTCTGTTTGTCCAAAGTAAATTCAGGCAGATTTCCCTGTTGATCGTGGGGATTTTGCTTGCTCAGGTGGATCATCATTTTTATTTTATTTATTTTTCTGCTAAAAGTCTGTTCTGTGTGGATAAAACCCCAGGTCAGTCATGCCACAGGTAACTCCCAACCAGGGCACAAGGATTCATGCATGTTGGTGCTGTCTCTTCATTTCTTGGGAGGGATGGGGAGAGGGTTGGATGCTCTCCCGCAGTGACAAGGTTTGCAATTTCTTTTTAAAAGCCTGTAATCATCTCACTTCTGTGAGCTATTCAGGCATTTACATTGTTTTTCAGCATCTTGAGTGCTGGCTGGAAGCAGCTCCAGGGTTTGGGGGAGTGCAGCAGGATTGCTGTGGGGGGCTATGCTGACAGGCACCCCCATACTGAGCAGAGGAGGGCTGTGCTCCTGCCCACAGGTGAGCAGGCTCCTCAGCATTGTTTTTCATCAGGAAAGAAAAAAAGGGGGAAAAAACCCCAACAAATCAATTCTGTTCACACGAAATATGAGCTGAACTTCAACTAATAAACACCGAAGGATAAAGAAATGCCACAAAAACAAAAGTCCTGTTGTGACACAGCCATGGCTGAGGTTCATTCATTTTTTAGAGATTGTTTTTCCTTTTCTCCTCCTGGCTAAAAATGAGATTTTCAGAAAAGAGAAAGCATCACCAGCATACAAACACGTATCAAAAAAGGAGCTGACTTTCCCCATGGGTGCAGCCATCTGACACAGGACACAGTGTGGACACCGAGACCTGGATGGGAGCTCCCTAACTCCATCCCCCACAGTGGCAATGTGTATCTGCAGCATCTGGGAACCCAAGGGAAAAACCTAACAGGTTCCTGGGTGATATTTTTCCCCATTTCCCCCTTTCAGATATGCCATCCCTCTGGCAATGTTTTCTCCCCCTAACCCATGCTGTGAGGCTGGCACAGCAGTGGGAGCATGGAAAGCCAACTCTTGTCTCACTTACGACCACTTAGCAGGACAGGGGGGATCCCAGAACCATTCACCTCACTCACAGGGATCCAAAGGACTCCCTGCTTTCCATCAGCCAGCCCTGCAGAAGTTCCAAGGTCGAAATGCAGCCCTTCACAGGAGTCAGTCCTTGCCCTGAGGAGCTGCAGTCAGAGACCAGAAGGCAGGAGAGCACTGATTCCCTAAGTCTGTGCCATCTCGTCTCCATGCTGTCATGCCATCTGTGGGCTTTATCCCAGCAACTCCTGTCACATCCACTCCCATTTGCATTTTTCAATGCTCTCCTGCCCTTTCCCAGCAGCTGCTGACCAAGTCCCTCTGGTCAACCCTGCTCCTCATCCTTCATCAAGGCTTTTAATTTTCGTGATGCTGTTACCCACTTTTGCTGCACTCTGCCCTGCAGCAGCTCAGCACACGAGCTGCAAACCAGGCAACCCAGCTCGCTAGCAAAGAGAGCTTCCAGACAGGGATTGAGCTGCTATTAATTTATCCTATATTTGTTTTGAAAACATGCCTGGGGAAGGTACACCATTTCCCTTTCCAGTTAGAGGCTTAACAGCCACAGGCTTTCTCCTTTCTCAGAAATGTAAATCCATGTTTATTTTGCATGTACTCGATCAATCCCCAAGGCATTGCATCCAACAGGCCAGAACAGAGCTCTGCCTCCACCAAAACACTTCAGGAGAAAGGGGAGAGGGAGACATGCTCTACCTTTACTAGAAGAAATATCTATTTATTTGGGACCGAGGCAGCTGCATGGAGTATAAATTATTTTAATTGGTAAGCCCAACAGGACTCATTCTCTCTTAAAGCAGAAAGGGAAGACCTGGAACATCTATTTCCAGAGTGATCACTGAGGAGCAGCCAGACTTCAATTCCTACGAGGCTCTTCAGAAGGTTTGATCATTCAGGATGCTCTCACATGTACAAAATACTAATCTACCTGCAGCACCAGCCATAATCTGTTCCCAGTTAAAACTTGTGCGACTCTGCTGAAGCCAATTTATGAAGCAAACATTTAATTTAGCAAGCAGGCTCACAATCCTAAATTTAAACATATGTCAAGCCAGCTAGTGGCTTTGTTTTAATTAACTCTCAAACTTTGTGGCTGTCATTTCTTTATATAAATGAGGATGTTCTGCCAAGGGCAGCCTGTGAGCCTGTGTGCATCCCTAGGAAACCTCCTGCTGTTTCACAGCCACTTTTCAAAGAGCTCTTGCAGAGGTAAGGGGATGTGGATGTTATTATAAGGGTCCATATGGCAGTACACTGGCACTGCAGCATTAAATCAGAGGTATTGTAGCTTTCCAGCCCGGATTCTCACAGTACCAGGTAATGTATATGTAGCTTTATTGTTGTACAATTTTAGTGGCTATGCATTATTCAGGAGCAGCCTAAGTCTCTGCGCTGCCGGAGGTGATTCAGTGATGATAAAGGGAATACGCTTTGCTCTAAAGGCAGGAGGGAAGGGATTTCACGGGTCGGTATCTTCTCCACCCACGGAGAAACAATGGAAGCGTTAACACTTCTGCTAAAGAAATCCGCTGGCGACAAATTCTCATCGATAATTAAAATGAAAGTACAAGCTGCCTTAACGTGTAGTTAGACTTAGGAACTCTAACCTGCTCTCTAAATTAAATGCTTTTCCTGATAATTTGCCTCTCGCAGCAGGCACTGAAATCTGCTAGAAGATGCCATCTAGTGGGTTATGGAAGTTTATTTAAGTTTAAATCCACTGGCTGATGTGGGGCGAGGGTGGCGAGAGCTGCAAATGCTGGGGCGCATGATGGTTTCCGTAGACTTTTTGTTGCTGCTCCAGGAAATTAGTTATTTCCCTGCGGGAATTTGCATTGGAAGAGAACTAATATTTATTTTTCCAGCGCCCAGCAGGGCACCGGATTGTCAGCTTTGCTGTTGACACAGCCGAGCCTCACGGCTGTTGTGCTGGCAGAGCATCTTCCGGAGCGCGGGGCTGGTCCTCTTCACGGACGAAACGGATCCGCTCCCATTCTTGGGAAAGCCGTGCCGCCATTGCTTTTTTCCTAAAAAGACCCTTCAAACACCATCCTGTGCCTCTAAATTATGTGGTTTTCTTTATTGGAAGGCACTTAATTGCTATCCGACGAAACAGCACTGTTTTTTAGGGCGAGCCACGGGCGGGGATGGCTCTGGAGCGATGCTGTCCGTCGGTGTGGCCGGCGGTGGCATCGCCATCCCTGGCGGTGGCATCTCCATCCCTGGCGGTGGCATCTCCATCCCTGGTGGAGGCTGGCTTGTCCCCTGGTAATGGTGGGGCGAGCTCCAGCCCTCTGGGGACCACCCGGACCCTTTGGGGAGCATCTGCAGCCCTTAACCTTCAGCCTGCCCTGCTTGCCCTAGGCCCCGCTCCCATCTAGGGGGACCCTCCCGGGGTTTTCACCTTGACTCCCCCCCAACCACGACCGGTTCGAATCCCGCTCCGGCGGCGCCCGCCCAGACACCCCGCCGTGCGGCGGCATCCTCGGAGAGCCGTTCTTAGAGAGTCATTAGCGGGGAGTCATTAGCGGAGGGTCATTAGCGGAGGGTCATTAGCGCAGGGTAATGAGCGGGGAGCGGGGGCGGGGCCTCCCCGGGCGGTGGGCGGGGTCTCCGAGGCCACGCCCCCGCGCGAGCGGAGCGGAAGTGCCGGAGTTGCCGCCCGGCGCCGCCGCCGAGCGCGGGCGAAAGTTGCGCTCCGGGAGCGCGGCGGGGGCGGCCGGACCGCGCTCCCTGCTCACCCCCGGCTCTCAGCCNGCCCCACCCCGCGGCCCAGCCCGCGCCCGGCAGCCGCTCCGATGCGGCGGAAGCAGAAGCGGCTGCTGCAGGCGGTGGGGCTGGCGCTGGCCGCCCTCGTCTTCTTGCCCAACGTGGGGCTCTGGTCCCTGTACCGCGAGCGGCAGCTGGAGGGCGGCGGCGCGGCCGGCGGGGACGGGGCGGCCGCCGCGGGGGCAGCGGCGAGGGGAGCCCCTCGGCGGGGCGCCGTCGAGGCATGGACGGGGCGGCGGCGGCAGGCGGTCCCGCGGAGCCCACCCCGCGCAAAGGCGGCGGCGGTGCGGCCGAGGGCAGCAAGAACCAAGCGGCAAGCGAGCAGCCGCTCTTCTCCCTGGGCTTTGAGGCCGGCTACGCGCAGCAGCCGCAGGCCGAGGTGCGCCCACGAAGGACTGCGGGGCTGGGGGACNGGGTCGCGGGGCTCCCGTGGGAGCCGCTGTCGCACGGGGCGTGTGCGCGGCTGGGCGCGACCCCTCCCCATCACAGAGCGGGGCGAGAAGCGGCTGCCGCCCCTGTAAGAGGAGGGGGCAAGGCAGGGAAGCCGGGATGGGCTCCAGTGGTCCTCGGGAAGGAGCTGTTTGTGTATCCTGTGCCTGCCTTGGAGGGGGAGCGTGAGTACTTTCTTGGCAATTCCCGGGTGCGGGAACAGGAGGGTCTCCTCGCCTTTTTTTGGCTGAGCGTGGTCAAAGGGAATAAAGCACGGTCTTCGCATCTTGCGCCAAGGAGTGAGGAAGGGGAGCTCGTCCCATCCGTGCACAGAAAAGACGACAATTCGTTTCCCAAGGGTGTGCCTCCGTGCCGTTTCTCTTTACCTGCCTCGGGAGGGTGTGGGAGCAAACATCACCTGTTACTCTGCGGCCCCGCAGAGCTCAGGGCGAGGGCTAGCAGAGTGGAGCTTGCGGATTATGTCAGTGGAGTGATGCTCCTTTGGGAAAGGAGAAGCGGATAACTCTTCCTGAGAGGCAGAGGATGCCCGCCGGATATGTGGCCTGAGGATGTTGCAACACATGGCTGCGTTCCTTTCTTGTCCCACTGGTGTAGTAGTAAATTTAACAGCCAAACCTGTCTGTGTAGTGTGTGAGTCAGGGAGGCTGGATCACCCAAATTAGACGTTTGGAAGCACAGTTTAGCTGCACTTACTTTTGGCTGTGTAATAGCTTTGTCCCCTTCTGGGTTTAGCTTTGTGCCATTAAGAATGATGGGGACTTGAAAGCTTGAAATGTCATTGTGTAACTATCAGTTCAGCTGCCACTCTAAAAGGCTCTGCTTTTTCAAAACCACTTAAAACTCTTAGTCGTCTAAATCTTTCCCTCCTTGGAGACTTCCTGCTGTAACTGCACCGTAAAGGTGGAGAAACCTGCTGTGACAATTTCTGCTCTGAGAGAGAGAAGGCTCTCAAAGAGCTGTACTCAAACTGGGACTGAGCTCTTCTTTCCCCTAAGAAACACCTTTTCAAATTCAAGCTTTTTAGTGTAAGTCTGGATATAACCATGCTTGTGTCCCATGCTGTTGCGGAAAGGGATCAGCTGTTGCCTGTCATAAAACATAAATTTGCAGCAGATCTTCAAATCTAAATCTGCACAGAAGTCCTTTGATCAGTGATTATTACACGCCCGGAGCTCCTGATGTTACTGCCTTATGCTTGTATTTCTGTGGGATGCAGGGAATCTATTTTGCATGACTGGTAAGAATCAAGCCCTGCTCCGTAGCTTCGTGTGGTGTGGTGTTAGGGTGAAATGAAGACCTTTGTAAAATCATGTGTCCTCCAGAGGTAACGAGGAGAAAGTTGGTAGTTATTCTTAGGAGGCTTCAAAGTGGCAAGTTGGCTTTTATGGTTTTGGTCTTCCAAAATTGTCCTTGTGCTGTAGGCTTTGGGTGGGTGTAAGCCAGGCAGGATCTCTCTGCTGATGTCTGTGTCCTTGCAGTGTTCTCGGTGTTTGGCTATCTTGAGTTTGTGCACAATGCCTGCCCCATTTTTCTTTATGTCTCTGTAAAGTATGGCAGCTGTCAGTGATTTGAGATCTGCTTTTGTTTTGGTGATATGTGAAGCTGGGCAGGAAACGCCTGTGCAGCTCGCAGGAAAATTTGCAGTAAAACCTCTCTGCACTTGTGTAAATCAGAGTTGCTGGGTTTTAGGCTGAAGGCTTCATCTTCCAGTCTAATTAACGTGGAGTTGTGGGCTGCAGGGGGTCTGTGAGTGAAGATATGTTTGTGTGATGTGCTTATTTTTTGAATGATTTGGCCCTGCAATGATAGCTCCAGTTACACTGAGGCAAAACATAGCCTAAAGGACAACAGGCTGTCTTGGTAAAAATAATCTCAGATGAAGCAGAATAAAAACAACTCAAATGTGATTTTGTTTTTCTCTTTAGTTGTGTGGGTTTGTTTTACTGTTGTCATAGAGGTATCTGCCAGCTAACTGCAGAGAGTTTTTTGGGCATCCTCGCAATCAGTGGTTCCAGCCTCCCTTCCTTGGTCCTGACAAGCATTCATGGGTTTTGTACTTAATAATCAACTTCCAGCTTGTAAATGAATATGCTGTTTGTCTGCTTGTTCCTGAAGCCGTTCGAAAGAGCTGACTTCTTAATACAAAAACTCCAGATGATAGGAGAGAATAGAATGAAAAAATATATTCAGAGCAGTCAGAAAAGATTTTCTTCTGTTTCTGGCTTTAATTTGCTTTTTTGTGCAGGCTAATCTTTGAATTGAGGACATTTCCTATGTACTTCAGAATTGAGCTTTTCAATAAAATCTCTGTCCAGGCTCATTCTTTCTCTTTAAATGGTGTCTGCTGTTTCAGTCAGTAGTTTTTATCCCTCAGAGTAACAGCAGAAGGGGAGAAAAGGTTTTAAGAAACAGCTGAATTAAAGCTATAAAACAATTCCTAGAACCTTGTCGTGTTGCTAAAATTTTCAAGTTTGAAACCACCTAGGAGTTTTTGTTGTCTGTCTGTGCTGCATGTTACCTTTGGTAACATGGCAATATACATCACTATAGGTGATTTGGCTTTATTTAATCTTTCTAGTCCCTGAAACAAATGTGTCAGAAAATTAAGCAATCAGAAATGATGTAAATATATTCAAGGAAAGATTATTCTAAACGGTTTCTGCGGAAGTGCCTAGGCAGCTAATTGCTTCTGTATTTACATGTTCAGGGGAAACATTATGGTGGCTGAAAATAGTGTCTTACTTTAATAAGGAGAGTGAGGTTTCTGCTCCTTCCTTCTGCCTTTGGGTTTGTTCTTTTGCAGCTCTGTGGGTGTTTCTCCCTCCACAGAGGAGAGATGGAGAGAAGTCATCAAGGTCTTGGCCTCAAGGTCGTGCTGCAGATCTCCTTAGAAGAGCTGAAGCTCTGAGTTAGTCCTCACTTAACTGCTGTGCGCTCAGAAGTGCCCTCTGTCACTCTGTACAGTGGCTCGGCAGAGGAGATGATCTGGGAAGTCCTTTTTTCCTGGGGTGTGTAACAGGTCTGGCATTAAATGGGGATGGTGGCATTGTGGTACTGAAGTGTTTCTGCTGACAGCTTAGAAGCTGCTTTGACTTCGTGACTGTGCTGTTTGCTCATCACTACGTGTGCCTCAGCGTGCTCACGGAATGCAGATTGACTTTTCTGTAGATTCATCTTTTTCTTTTTTTAACAACTATTCAATAAGTAAAAACATATGATCTGTGGGTGTGGGGGTAGGAAGAAGCAAAAGGAATGCAGCTATTCCTTTTGTCTCTTGGATCTCTGCTGTCTGCCTCAGAGGCTGCTGAGCATCCTCAGCCGAAATGTTTAATTGATGTGGATGTAGCTTTGCAGTGTGTAAACCCTGGATGAGTTAGGCTGCGGGCTGGTGGCTCGTGTTTGGGCTAATGCAAGTGTTTATGTGGCTTTCAGAGCTCTGCAGAGCTACTGCTCTGCACTTCTGTGGTCAGGCTGGAGATCCACACTGTGTGAAACCTGCTGTTCTGGGAATGTGGCTTTGGAGCTCGGAGAGATACTAAGCTTGGAGGTTTTTCTTTGAATTGCTGGCTGAAAGCACTGTAGCAAATTAGCTGCCTTTTGTGGCAGAGCGTTTTTATCTGATATGATGAATGCTTTATGGAGTCGCCCAGTAGCTTGTTGTAGCAGTAATTTGTGCTCTATAAATTAACTCGGGAGCATGATGGAAGTGTATAAATCACATCGGTGATTGTGTGGTGCCCTCTGCTGCCGGCTGGCTGGAGTGATGTGGGGTACACCCTCCTGCTGCTTCCTTGGCAATGAGAAACCAGCTGCAAACTTGGGATTGAAAAATGGCTTGGGAGGGTGCTGCTGTTGGAAAGTTTGGGATGAAAAGCTTTGACTTCAATGGCATTGAGACTGAAGTTTCCAGCCAGCATGGCTGGAAATGCAGCCCTGGTGATACTGAGTGGGAAGTGATGCTGCTCTGCCTTCCAGGCTACTGCTGCTTTTATCCTCCTCAGCTGAGGAAGGGATGGGCTTTGCTGTTCTGACCTGGGGGCACCTGAGAGATTGTCACGGTTTGTCAGGTCATGGTGTGGTTGGCAAAAGCTAATAAGGAAGAGGGTGTTTGTTAAACAACAGGTTCAGTGTTGGGGAGGGAGGAGAAGGGCTTGGGAAAAATTAGAGGAACACCCATTCTGCTCTCTGCCAGCCAGAAGGAAATTGGACAACCACCTTGCTGTACTTCACAGGCAGGTTCCTCTGGCAGGGAGACTGCTCCTGTCCTAGACCTTGCTGCTGCTCCTGTCTGGGGCACTGCTGTGTTTGCCAGGCACTCATCAGCTGATGTAAAGGGAAACTTTGAAAAGCTTGTTTTTGTAAGTATAGTGTAAAACAATTGGCATCAAAGGACTGGAGTGCAAGTGCTACAGCTGAACAAGCCTGTTTTAATTTGAGTGACTGGTTTATCACTTCAGTGAGTGCACTTGTGAAATGAACAGGGTTTCCTGAGCTAGGTAAGACTGTCCTGCACTTGTGATTGGCAAAGAGAACTGAGGTGAAGTGTCTAAACCATCTCACAGCTGTAAAGTGCAAAGTAAAATTTGAAAATATGTTTATAAATAAATTGAAGCTTTCAATGGCTTTCACTCAAGGTCTCATTGTGATGATCTTTGTTGTAATGGCAGCATAGGGCTGAATGAACAAATGGGCTGTATTGTAGGTTTCCTATGCTGTGTGAAACTGAAAGGTTTATTATACTTTGTTCATTGTCCATTGTCGAGAAGGTCCTTCTGTTATTGGAAAAGTAGTTCTATTTCACTGTTCAAACATGCTCCATATGCACTTAATTGCTGCAATGGTGACCTTTCTTTGTGGAAGGAAGATTTCTACTACAAAACTTTCTGGCAGAACTGTGCTTTAGGTCACTGGTGAAAACCATACTCACGTGGTGATCTCCAGAGCTGTGTGTTTTTCCTGAAACAATATGAATCAAATTGCAAGAGACAACTGATTTAAGAGCAACCACAGTTACAGATTTCCTGGCAGATAACTACCAGGTATTTGACTTAAGAGGATTGAAAAACTAACAGGAAGTTATTACCAGTGAGGAGGGCTGGTGAAATTAGGCAGAAAAATGTTATCAGCCATTGTGGTATAGTGCCACCTTCCACTCCCTGTTTAAATACAGGTGCAGGCGTCACTAGAAAAAGATAAAGAGCTGCATTTGCCTTGCTGTCACTCTGTATTTGCTTCCTTGTGGAGCCAGCTGTAACCTTGTAGGAACAGACCCTCTCTAACTTTGAGGAAATTGTATCCAGGTGTTAAAACAACTCCGCATGCTGCTCCTGTTTGTTTGCAGCCTTTTCCAGTGCCAGGTGAAGGCAGGCAGCCTCCAGCTTCCTTCTGGGAAGTGCAGGGCTGGTGGAGTGCATTCCGAGTTCGTGGGAGGGATTCTGCTGTGTGCTGGAAATATCAGTAGGAGAAACATTGTGCTGCAGGAATTTTTGATTCCCCAGGAAAGCAGCCATTCCAACCTGCGAGCTCGTTATCCGGTGGGTTTTAGTGGAGCTGGCAGTGGTAGGTTTTTATGGAGAGCACCTCAACCTGGGTGCAGTGTGCTGAGTTCCCTGGTACTTCAGCACAGAGTAAATGCTCCTGTAAACGAAGCTGCTGTGGTATTTGCCATCAGAGGACACTCTAGTGTCCATCCTGCTTCATGATTCCATCCTGTTAGCTCTGTGAGTAACCTGAGTTCACAGTGCTGCTGTTCAGTAGTGGCATGAATAATGCACAGTTCTGTGTACACTCAGGGAGAGAGGTGGCTGCAGTGACTTTGTGCATATGAATTTTTTTTATTAGTAACAGGTCCCCTCAGGTCAAGTGACCTGAGTGTGTGTGTAGTTTTTTGGGTTTTTTTTCCTGGATCATCTTGTATAGAAAGTGGAAAGGCTGAATGGGTTAAAAACTATCTACTGTGATGGCAAGCAGACATTAGTTATTATTTTAAATATTATTTAAATGTTGCTTCAATCAGACTGAGCTAGATTGGGAATAGTTAATTTCTGTTAATTTAATTTGCTCTCTGTTCCTCTTCTGAAATCAAATCTTCCTGCCTGACATTTGCACTTTGTCTTAACCTGATCTCCTGTCCCTGGACGGGATTTTGGTCAGTCCTAGTGCAGTTTGGTCACTTGAATATTCCATCTAGATACAGCTTGCCCTGAGATTCCTCTGCTTCTAGAGAGTTGTATAAATGACATTCTGTCTTGCCTTCAGGCCCCAGATTGTTTGCAGAACCAAAAGCTGTTGGTGGGGATTTTTAGCAGTTCAGGGGTAGTGTGAATCTGTTTATCATGTTTCACAGACTCCTGAACAAATTCTGGTGCCTGAGTCACTTTCAAGAGTGTAACAGTGTGATGCTTAATTTCCAAATCCAGAGATAATAGACCCCACTTTCTAATTTTAAAAATTCATGTTCTGCTTTCAGACTGCCTTTTGTCGTGGTGGTGGTGAAAAAACTTTCATATTCTCTGTTATCTCTTGAAGAGTCTGCTTGTGGTTTTCCCTTCAGGTCATGGCTTCCCACAGCTCAGGGAGCCAGTAAGTGCTGCTGACCCTGCTTTATTCCACATGAAGCCTGGCCTCTCAGTGGCAGTGGTATCTTTTTATCAGTGTAACCAACACCCGTGGTGGTATTTCCTGCATTTGTGTTATCCTGCATGGCTGATGGATAGGCAGCAAGGAATGGAGTGTTTATCTACACAGCTTTGTTAAGAATATAAGTAGTAGTGGATATCAAATTATGGCTGACTTGTCAGACTCTGCCTCTTTTGTTAGATTTACAGGGTCTGGCAAACGATTGGAGAAAGCTACAGATCAGTAAATCAATAGGAGCACAAAGAGTTGCCAGGCAGCTCTCCTTTTCAAATGCTTGGGTAGAAGAGTAACTTCTGCTGTGTCTGAGATCTGCTGGCAGCTCTGCACCCCCTAAAATACAAGAAATGAGTTTTTTGACATGTCTTCTTATTGTTCCTCGTATAAACCTGATAAAGCTTTAACGTGCAGCTTCAAAGAAGGGAGGTCTACAATTTTTTGGTCCTTAAGTTTGCTTTTCTTTCTAAATAATTATCTCTCTTCTCTGCCCTTTTGCAGTTCCTCCATTTTCTCTTATCTTACCTCTAGGTTATAAGAGAGCTCCCTAGAGCATATATCTATAATTAAGGCTTTTAAACCTCTGTTACAGTGGAGCATCAGCGGTGCTCTGGTGCGACCAATATCCGAGGGAGAAATTTGCTTCAGTAGAAAAGTTGTTGATTTCATGGCATACAAAGTCTCTCCTGTCCCACTCACGGAGTTTCCTTTGACACTGCTTCATGCCTTCCCACTTTAAGTTATCTTTCTAAAGCTGATGGCCATTAATGGCACCTCTTCTGTAGCTCACAAGAATAAAAAGGTTTTATTTAGTCCGCCTGTCATTTTCTGGAAACACAGGCTGCCAGCTACTGCAAATCATGTCCCTCATGAGTACATTCAGAGAACTGGAGGGTTGAAAATGGAAACCCCCTTTTAAGCAAACTGGTGTAACTAATGTGGATATTTTGATTTTTTTCTTTGGCCAGAAATAGAAGGCAAAGGAAGGAAAGGAGGATCCAGTCTATGAAGGCTTGACTGTGTTGTGCTTCCCAGCTTGGTGGAGAAGTTCATTCTTAATGTCACCAGATAAGATGACTGTGTCTTCTAGTCTCAACTTCTTAATTTTTCACTTTTAATACCTTTTTCCTTCGCAATTAGCACAAGTAGCAGAAAGCAGCTCCCAAAAACTGCCTTTCAAAAGAGTGAATGCTGACATCCTTCCCTGTTGGGGTGCGAATTGCTTCTGCCCAGAGGTAACTAATTTCTGATCAGAGCATCTCCCCTCACCACTAATGTGTATTTCTCATGTGTGTGCCTCGTGTAGCTGATCTAACAGTGACCTGACACCTTTCCCTGCTCTAGCTTTCAGACAGAGAACTTGTCCTGTTCTTCGTGGTTGCAGATCACAAGGAGACTGCTAAAGTGAAACTGCCAAAAGGCACGTTGGAATATTTTTTTTTTAAACACACAGAAAATGCAGCTGTTTACTGAAATACTGACCAGCAAAGGGGTTAAATTTCAAACAAAAAGAACTCGTGTCTTAAACTTGGATGCCTGTAAATGAAGCTTGCCTTCCTGCTGTAGAGCTATTTGGTCATAAAAATAAAAGATTCACAGAATGACAGTAAATCAGTCTGTCTCCTGCAAGAATTTTAATTTTCTGGATGCATGGAATTTCTTGTTTGAATACTCTCCCTTTCAAAAAATCTGGTTAGATTGGTGTTTTGTCTTTGTTAGTCAAGGTCTTGTGATGCTTTGGGACTTTACCAGATCTTATCTGTGAACAGTCAGCTGTCCCTCCTCCACACAGAGCTGCCTTGCTTCAGCCCTCCTGAACAACTGGGGTTTTTTTACAAGCTTAAGTTGCTATGAAAAGTTCTGCTCTGCTTGATCCCTAAAGCCTGAAATCCTTTGCTTGCAGCTGTGTGTGCAAGCTAAGGTGACTTTTCAAAGGAAAGTCATTTAGTTTTCTGTCTGCTTATGATTATTCAGAAGATCTAATATTTAAAACCCCCTAGTAGCCAGTTTTGTTTTTTCCTCAGTGGAAGATCACATAGGCTTGTTTTTCTGTAAGTTGCCTTTACTTGTGTTCAGATTCATTTGGCAGGTTCCTTTTACCTGGCTGATCACACTAACAAGGAAACAATTTTTCTCCATGATGGCCAAGAGCTGGTTGGTTTTTTTTCTTTCTTGAGCTTCCCTATAGTTTCCCAGCCTTCAGATGAAGTCCAAAGAAGATATGTTCACAGGGACTAGTAAGCATGAGCTGTTTCTTAATAAATAAAACAGGTGAAACAGAGTTTGAGTGTTCTTAACACTTAGACTAAAGTTTTCAAAGATGTCTTAGAGTATGATGTTCCTTTGAAAAATAAGAATCTTACTGACTTTGATCTAGGGTATGGTATAAAAATAACCACAAGCAGGACTGGCATCCCATAAGATTATTTTTTGTTTGTTTTCTGGGGGTTTTTATAATATTTTTAAAAGATTAAGTAGCTCCTTCACTTCTGCTTAGACTGACTTTAATCTTAACTCAGCCTCCTTGGAAGTGGCTCTCTTTAGAGACTGTAATTTCAGATAAATACAAGCAAAATATATTCCATCACTGAAGAAAATCAGAACCCCCAAACCTAGATAAATACAGACATAATGATGTTGTAAAAGGCTTGCATTGGGCAAGTAAGTAATTTTCTGTAACATTGCAGAAGGTCACTTAAATTCAGCCCATCAGTCCATGTTAGCCACTGTGTATCAGGCTTATTCAGGATCTCAAAAAGAAGTGAACCCTGTGATTATCTTCTGTCTTCTCATTTATCTCCCAGGTGGCCTGCTGCCAGTGTTTTATGTGTGATAGCCAAGTAAGGAGGAATAACTCTTTTTTTTTCCACTCCTGTGCATGTTGGTTTTGCTGATCCACCAAATACACTCTGGGCTGACACTTCCCTTTGATTCTCAGGCTGTGGCTTACTGTGTCAGAAATATTTAAAACTCCTATGGATATCTTGCTGCTGCATTCTGCCTATTTTTTTTAATGTGTGTGGCTGTTTTGGAAATTGATTCAAGGTACTAATTTAGCCTAGAAAAAATGTCTCCCTTCAGAAAGCCAGCATCTGCTCACAGGTCTTACTTGCAGCAGTGAAGAAGTTATATTGGTACAGTTAAAGTGTTTGGAGTGAGATTTCTCAAGTAATATTTTGCTTGCTTGGTACTGAGGGCATGGAAGTAAACTGTAAAAATATCTGCAAAGTATTGGAAGACCCAGGATTTTTATGTAGAAACTGGCAGAGTTGTATCTGGTTATGTGTATGGAGACCAGAGAACTATCCAGGTTATCATTGTTGCTGTTGCAGCTGGTTTTTGGAAATGTGATTCTTGACCCATTGTGCCCCAGATTGTTTCTGATCTTCAGATGTGAATTGTGTGCTCAACTAATGGAATTTGGGAAAAGTCTTATCTGCAACATGTGAAGGTCCTACTTGTGTCGTCCTTGATTTTGACTGCTGCAGAGAATCTGTGTAAAATCTGTATAAAAGATAACAAGTTTTCATTCATTGCACTGTCATATTTTCTGCAAATAGGAACTTGGGCCTGCTGATTACAGGAAAAGTCCTTGGCAAAGCAATTGCAAACTAACAAAGTGTCTTGAACCTCAGTCTGTGCCAACATCCTTTTCCTTACATCTTGGCCAAAGCTGTTATCAGCATAAACTTACACTGGTCACCCTGGGTGAAAGGCCTAGGCTGTGGAAACAACTGATGGCTTGTGGCTTTTCAAGTGCTGATATTTTTATAATAAGAGGCTGCTCTTGGTAGAAATGCGTCTGAAAAGCTATGAATTATCATGAATAGTGAGCAGAGAGCACTGGCATTGCTGATAAATTAGCTGGGAATTGTCAGTTGTGTAGTTGAACTCAAATATTGGCTTAACCTGAAAATGTGAAATTAAATAGAAAAGAACAGATTTTCTCTCTGGATACTTGAAAACAATAACAAGTCATGTGAAAACTTGTTTTAGAAATTATTTCTAGAGGGTATGAGTTTTCAAGCCTAATGCAGTGAAGTCTATTTTTATAGTCCTTGAAAACAAAACCTGACAGACCATATTTGCCAGCACTTATATTGCTCTGGTGACAGTGCTTCTTTTTAGAGCTTGCCAGAGGAAATACTCTGTGCTGGAGCATATGTCAGTGATTAGTGGGACCAGTGCTGCAGGATGAAGTGAAAGAAATATGGTTGTGTGAAGAAAAAGCTGAATGGACAGAACGTGAGAAGTGCAGCGGTTTACGGGTCGGGTTTAGGGTAGGAATGGAAAATAGTTATTTTTAGGGATATCTGTGTGTAGATGACATGCTGTCTTCCAAATCATTGAGGTTTAACTGAGAGGATGACTGCTGTCTTAGTCTCTGTGTGTTCCCCTTAATTTCTTCTTCACGTAGAGGAGTGTTTTCCCTTTGAATCAATCACTGTTTGTATTATGCAGGTGTTACATAATGCAGGTATTCAAATGCTCAGGGTGAACTGAAAACCTCAGGAAATGAGAGACTCTGGTACCCAGCCCTTTCTGTGAATTTGTGGAGTCGAGGGCTGAGGCAGAGAATGATCCTCAGAAACCAGCTGAGTCACCCCAGACCTGCCATATCCTGGGTCCGGAATTCTTGCCAGTCAAGCCCATGAGGTGCGTGCTCATGTTTGGGTTTGGGGTGGCTTTTGTCAGCTCCTTCTCCCCCCAGAGCCATCCTTGGCATCGACTTTAATCTTGGTGACTTTTCATCCTTGTGAAGGATGCTGAGGGTCCTTGTGAAGGATGCTGAGGTCAGAGCACAGCTCTCAGCCCCACATTCTGCATGAGCCATGTGGGACTCTGGGTGCTTCTGTTCCAAGTCCTGGGCTGGAGGGAAGAGGAGGAGGAGGATGGAGCCCTGCTGCCCTGCTCAAGGATCACTGATAGCTTTTACTCAGGAGCTGCAGTGCAGTAGCTACAGCCCTCAGTTGACTTTGCCTCCCTGCTTTGACCATCCAAAATAAGAAATATCTGTGTTCTTTGCAGGCACCAGAGCAAACAGGTACAAGTGATTTGTGTGCAGCTTAGAGGCACCACTGTACATAAGCCAAGTACCCAGACCTGGGGAAATCAGGTGGAAAGCCTGTCATACCCATTGTTTTAATGGGATCCTGGAAGTGCCCACAGCCCCCTCTGTGGGAAACACGAAGCTGGAAGTTGAGCTGCAAGATGCACAGCCTTGTGATTTTCAAGTTTCTCGTATATTTAGCCCTTGACATCACAGGTTAGTCATCAGTCAAGTGCTGTAAAAATGTTCTGCTGCCTCACCCTGTTTTTCATATCTTGTCACTTACGTCGGAGTGCTCCAAAATTTTTGCTATTCAACATAAATGGGCACAAAATGAAAATGCTCTGTTCCCTTTATCACAATTGATGCCTGTACTTGAACTTTGCCTGTGTTTGTTTATGAAAACTTCTTGTTTTCCCCTCTGAAATGTTTTTGTCAGAGCAGCTCAATGCAGCTTGTATTAGGGGAAGTCAGAAGAGGTTGGAGAATCCCTGAAAACTAGGAAAAGGATAGATTAGATTGCTATGTAGAATTACCCAGCTTGTATCAAAATTAGACTGCTACCGCAAAGTAGACATTTGGCTATTAATATTTAAAGAAATAATGTAAGAAGCCAAGCAATTTTCAATTAAATGCAAGTTATAAAATAACTGTCTTCAGCTCACTACCTTTGTGATTTACCTGATTTAGACTTTTTTGGCAGAGTTTTCCCTCATAATTAAGTGTTTTTTAAAGCTATTTTAGGTCTGGTTTTTGCTGGTTTTTTACCATGTAAAGTTCTTGCTTTTGAATAACTCTTGAGATAACTGGAAAAACAGAATTAAATTATTTGGGCCCTATAGGGACAAGTGAAGGCTTCATGAGATTTGATTTGTATTTCTATAGCACACAGGAGGCCTAGTCAGAAGTCTGCAAGGAGAAAGTAAAACACCCAAAGGCAGACTGTTTCCCATAAAGTAACCCAAACTGAAAGTATCTATTTATTTTCCTTCCATAAGTTTGCTGTGTAGAAAATATCTTAAAAATTGAATTGTTTGCTGGTACTTGTGCCAAAAAAAAGGAGCTTCTTAGCAGTGCAATGATTAGATTTTGTACTGTGTCACCAGTACTGCATGGATTTCTGAAAGGGACATCTGGATTTTCACTGGTGACTGAACCCAGGGTTTATAAAGAGCTTGGTGTTTTCAGTCTGATACGTGGTGTTTCTAAGTTCTGTAATTGTTTCGTACTTGAATCTGCTGGCTCAGGCATGAGATTTATGGATCCAGTTTCCTCTTAGTTTGCCAGAGCTGTGAAAGGAACTGACTTTCAAACTTTGATTATAGTTAATTTTTTTGTTTCCTTACAATTGTTAAAGATCTAAACACTGAAGAGAAGCACGAGCTTACCTCATCTGGGAGTCACAGCTTCACAGTGACATGGTGTCTTCAGCAAAATGTTTTCAAGCTCATGGAGGTTGGATCCCTTTGTAAGGGATTCACATTGTGTCTGCAGATACAGTCTGGGGGTTTTTTCTCTTTGCTGGAGGGTGATGAAAGCTGTGGCTCTTGGTGAGGTATTACTGTGGACTTGTTCATCGTCTGCAGTGATCTCTGCCCAGGAGTGGAAGAGAATACCAAAGGAAATTTCCTTCCATCCTGCTTAGGAGCTTTGTCACTTAACGTGAATGAGTTTGGGCTTTGCTCAGTGCTGCTGGGTTATGCAGTTGGGATTCTCCTCTGGCTTCCTAAACAAGAGCAGCATGTAACACATCACCATTCAGCATGTGTGCAGTCAGCAAGAAGAGTCAGGATTTAAATAATGAGATCAGATCATGCACCTGGATCTTGTTTGAAATCACAGGGTGAAAAGCTTCTAAAGCCTCTAAAACCTCTCAGCAGCTCCTTAAAAGAGGAGACTGGTTGGCAGATAAGACCCTGCAAACTCATTGGTTATAGTGTACTCTTAAAATTTAATGAAATGTAATCCAAGGTTTTAATTGCATGTCTGGGTTTATGCATTTAATGTTGACTTTAGCAATTCTGCTTAGTACCTAATGAGGCTGAACTCTGTGTAACAGTGAACCTCCTCCAAAAGATCTTAAGATTAAGAAATATATGAAGAAGCAGGGAGGGAGAAACAGCAGTTGCAAAGATATCACCTAGTTTCTTGAAGCTCCTTGAGTTTTAAGTGTCCTTTGTGGTTCAAAGTAATCTTGGCTTCAGTTTGTTATGAAAATTTCCTCTTTACTGGTCTGCAGAATGGCTGGGGGGATCCATGGCGAGTGTGTAAGATATTTCTGTGATCTGCAGCCAGAACAGTGGAAGCATCAAACAGGCTCTTTAGCAAACACACTGCAGAACAGCTTTCCAGAGGGATTTAGAAACGTCCATTTCTTCATCTGCTCCTCAGGCAACATCCTAATCCCAAGCCCAGCAGTCAGAGTGGGCTGCCATGGGCAAACACTTGGCACTAACTCTAGAAAAGCTGATAGCTGTGTGAGAGAAGCTGGCATCCTGTGGATCTGACACAGTGCTTGACTTAACTCTTAATCTGTGTTAATGGAATTGCCTGAGTGGCCTTAGTTATTGTGGAGTCAGCAAGGGGGAAGTTTCAAGTCTGTGGGATTGAATATTTACTCCCACCCAGCTCCAAGGTGGGAACTGTGTTCTGGCTCAGCAGGTCAGTGTGCGGCTGCTGCAGAAGGTGGCTGCACTAGAGCAGCACTCTGAGGTGATGGTTGTGTGTCCTCCCTCTTGCTTTCATGTGGCAGAGTAGCTCTGGTTTCTCTCCTGCTCTGCAGCTTGAAAGGAAATGTCTGTCATGTAAACATTTTTGTGTATATGTAACAAACTGTAAGCAGTGAGGTGTTTTGGTGTCTTACAGTGTAAGGCACCATCTGGAAACAGTGGCATGGGTTGGATGGGCAGCTTGCAGAAAGAGAGGTGTCTGCTGTAGCTTTTGCTGCTCCATCTATTTCTACCATCATTTCTATTGCTGGAAGGGGACTGGCTGTACTTTGGAAAGGTTACAGTTGAAAGAAGTTACAAAGCAGCACCCAGCAGGGTATAATCTCCTCTAAATAAGTACTTGATAAGGCATTTCAAGACATAAGCCTTCTTTAAAGAGTAAATGAAAGTTCATTGGTATCCAAAGACCCTTTGGCCATCTGGACTTGACTTGCTGTGTTCTGCTCTTGCTGATGGGTGAGGAAGTGCTGCTGAGCTGTGCGTGTAAGGTGCTATGCAGCACTTCAGCTCCCTTGACCTAATTCACTTGCTTTTCTGCTGGGGCATGGATTAGCAGTGGCTTGCTGGTGCAAAAGTAAGCAGCAGTTAATTCTTGTAAGTCAAGTGCTGTATGAGTTTGATTTGGCTAATGCCATCTTTGTGGAAAAGCAGGGCAAATTCCTCAAATGAAGGGATAAAAGAGTGGCAGGGGCGATCCTGGAGGCGAATACTGACAGAGCAGGTGAGGTGTGTGTTCAGGTCTGGGTGATGCTGCCTGCTTCTGACTGCTGCTTTCCCTTTCTAAGTCATGGCTGATCTCAGCTCAGCCAGACAAGGCTTCCTTGGAGGCCTTAACACATTCCACAGGATTCCAGATTGTTCTGAAAATGCTTTCTAAACGCTCTGTTAATTAAAGATTTCTCTAAGTCAAAACGCCTGGAACATTTTAATAACTTAATTCTGTAGAAGTCTTTTGAAAGCTGGCTGTACATTCCTTTCAGAGTTGATCTACTGCCTGTTATGAGTTACAAAGTAATATTGTGCAGCTTGTGGGTTACAGAGAAGTTCAAATAAACAAATGGTTAGGCGTTTTTGCAGTAGTTTGCCTTTTTGTGAACTGACACTGCTATTGAGTCACTCTTTGGGATTTTGCATTTGTGTAGTTGTGGTCCTTTAGCAGTAATGGAAACAAATGTTTCATGTGCCTGGGAGGGCACTTCTAAAATCCCTGGGTATGTCAGAGCAGGTAGTGCTGCATAAGACAACAGACTAACAGCCATCTAAAAGGCTTTTGTTTTGTTTGGCAGAACCTGTGTCTGCTTCTAAAAAAACTGGGTGATCATAGGTGATAGATTTTGTATCATACAGAAAAATTGCAGTGTGGCAAGTTGTGCCACAGAGTGCTGTGGTGCTGCAAGTATTCAGTGTGCTGCTGAGGTGATCTGAAGGTGGCAAGTGCCAAGAAAGAGAAGCTGTGCTGGCCTGGGTCTGTCCCTGCCAAGCTCTGTGAGAAGAGATGGTTCTCTGCCACCAAAACAGTGGTTAGAGCCTCAAAGCCAAACCCTGTCCTGATTTTGGATGTATGTACTGACAAGGACTGAGTGCTGTCGCTCTGGGTTTTGATCAGGCTTTTAGTGTTTTAAAGGCACACTGCAAACAGAAATATTCTGTGTATCAAACTGCAAAGGCTGTGTATTGGAGGGAAGTGGATTTCTGTAGCAGTAAAGTGGAGTTCTTAGCTTAAAATACATGTTTGTAAGAGAGCTCTGCTTCCTTTGCAAATCCAAGTTCTGCATAGATTATGTTCTTGCATTTTGCAGGTAGTTTGGAGGAGCTTCAGTGGAGTTGTCACTTTTTCCTGGCTAGTGTAGCTAACTTCTGCAGGAAGGTGATAATAAGTGTCCCCTTCACTCAGCCAGTGTTAGGAAACCTGGACTGCTGGTTACAGATAAACTCAGTGCACAGGTGCCTTCCTGAGCTTGCAGTTGGCTTTGGCATTTTGCTGCTCAGCTTTATGAAGTTGCAAAAGGTCTAAAAAAAATTTAATGAGAACCTTGTCAGTTTATGTTGCTTTCGCTGGGACCCATGAACAGCTGTGAAAGAGCTGATAAAGTTGATGTTCTAGTTCTGACTGGAATTTAGAAGAGCTTTTCAGGTTAGAACTTGGCCTGAAAACAAATGTGTGGTTATGGAGAGCACTCTTGTCATGTACGTCATCCCAAACTCTTTTACAGTAATTGAAATGTTAATTGTTTTCTGTTTGCTCTGCAATCTTCTGGTGCATCAAAAGCTGTGTAATATCTTTCCTTATTAAAAGTTCTGCAGTGGAATGGATGACTGTGTCCATGTTTGCTGTGCAATTACTGTTAAGTAATGGGAAAGCCTGCTGAGGGGTCAGTCAGCAAAAGCATTACTGGGAACCTGCATCTGTGGAGCACGTGGAAGCAGAAGACAAATCTTTAAGTGTCTTTTGTGTTCTGAAAGAAGGATGGGAGGCAGCTCTTGCAAACTTTGCCCTGAGATCAGTGTCTAAGCAGTGAAGGCAGTGAGTGCATTAATCCATGGCACTGAGAAAAATGTTTCTTTTCCTAAGATAACAAAGTTTGACAGGGTTGTTTATCTCCCTTAAGTTTCCCAGGAGGTATGAACGCAAAATACGTTGTGCTCAGCCTCTTCTATCACTGTGCTAGATAATTCCTTTGTAAAACATCTTACCCAGAGAGGTCAGGTTTTAAGCACAAGCCTTGCTCCTCTGTTCCTGCTCTGTTTTTGAGAGTGTTTTGCAGATGTGCCTGGTTTGTGAGAGGTGCTTTTCTCAGGGCAGCAGAGGTAAAATGAAGTTTAGAGCTGCTTGCATTTAAAAGACAAGGCAGCATCACAGGCTGTGTGAACAGTGGCTGCTCTCTGACCCACAAAACAACAATTATTGGGAAGATGGGGTTTTTGGGGAAGGTTTACACAGTTTTTGGACCACTTCTCTGCAATCTGGAACAGAAGTTGAGTGTTTGTTTAGAGGATTTCCATTTGCAGTACATCACTCTCCCAGTGCTCTTGGTTTGGGTCTGGCTGGTGGAGTGTCCTTAGTGATGTTGAGCTGTGCTCACAGGCCACAAAACTGTGCTGAACATTTGCTATTTAAATCGAATATTTTTGCCTACCTGTAGCACAAGTTGTTTAAGCTGGCTTTAGCCTTTACAGTCAGGAGTGCCTGTTTGGGCCAAAGGAGCAGCAGCTCAAGAACCTTTGCAGCAGGAAAATCCTATCACCTTGTTTGAATGGCTTTCATTGAGAGGGAATGGAAAACCTGGGTCAACACTGAGTTCCTGACTGATTTAAAATCCCTGCTCTCATGTACCTCTTCTGAAGCAGTAAGCCACTATTTATTTGAGATGGAGTTTAAATTTAAAGCCCACAATGTAAATTACTTGGGAAGGGATGTAATTTCATGCACCCATAATGGTGATAAGCTGAATAAAACAATTGCAGGAAACTTATTTCTGGGGAAGAAGCCAAGGGAGGTATTTTAGCCATGGCACTTTTATGATAACTTCTGGAGCTTGCTCCTCTTACCAGAAAGATTATGGATGTTTGACTGGTACAATCAAAAACAGCTGGATTTGGGGAATTTTAAGGGGTTGTTTTTTAAAGCATTTTTATAAAAACCCAAGAAGTCCAATTAGTAGAATTCAATTCATAGGAGTTGAAAAATTAATGGTAACTTACCTTATGAAATATGGATCACTTGAGACTAAACTAAGAGCAGACATATGGTTTTAATTTTTTTTTTCTCTTTAAACACGGGCACAGTGCTAAGGCCAGACAACTTTATTTTCCTGATGCATTATAACCAGCTGCAGATGTTTTAGATGTTATCGCTTCTAAATGGGCTCTGACAAATGTCTCCTGGAAGCCAGCAGCTCTAAATATTACATATGCTGTATTCCGAGGAAATGTTGAAAATAAAGTTTTAGGAATTAAATGTTCACTGTCTGAATCAAGAAAATTTACTTTCTGCCTTTCTCAGGGGGATTTGCTAGCTGAAAACATTCTTTTGTGAGACAGGCACAGATGTTAGTCAAGACACATGGAGACTGGAACAAACACACAGATGGTTTTGCATGGGGTTATTTACTGGCCTTCTACTGCTAATACTGGAAGGTGGACACTTGAAAAGGTACCTTGACTTATAACTAAATGCTGACCTGGAAATTGTAACAGGTGTACGGTTATTCAGCATTAAGGCAAAAAAAAAAAATTGAAGTATTTATTAAAACATATGGAAATGTGTTTTGTGCATCAGTGAGCAGGGCATGGCCCTGTGCTACAGAAACTTCTGTGATATTTCACTTACTCTGTTCAAGATTAAAGTAAGTAGTTTTAACTAAAGATTTTTTTTTTGTGCTTCTTGTCTTTTCTTCATAGCTTTGAATCCTTTGAATCATCCGGAAGGACATTTTCACATATATATGGGATACAAAGTGTTGCTTGCTTATCAGATGTGTGGCTTTGTGGAGGGAGAGGGACCATATGAATATTGACATGGGAATTGCATCTGATGTCCTTGGTTTGCAAAATTCAGACAGCTTGATTCATCACTGCATAAACATTCACATTCATTTTTCCATACCCTGAGAGAGAGTGGGAAAATATCTAAGCTTTGCTGTGGACACCTCATTAACATGTGATTCCATATGCAGCTCTCAGAGTTCTCAGGTCAACACAGGAGAGGAAGGAGTTGTCCTGAGGGGACAGGCTGAAAACTGGGTAGTAGAAATACCTCTTCAGGCAGGGATGTGCCAAACAGGCACTGCATCTGACAGGGCTTGTTCATATGTTAGCAGTTCACCAACTAATGGTGGTCCTTGAAATTTTGTTGGGAGTCTTGCCAAAAATCTTTATGGAGTTTTAAAGGAAAGTGGGGATTGCTGAAGTGTTATCAATAACTTTTTCTTTTTTTGTGTGTGTGTGTGAGAGCTGTTTTGGTAAAAAGATAATTCAGAACTTATGTACTTATTATATATATAAAAGGTTAATAATGCATTTAGTTTGTACCACACAGGGCGACCAGAGGGAATCTCCTTGCCTGTCTGTGTTACCCCTAAAGAGCCTTGCTCCAGCTTTGGTCTGGTTTAAATATAAGCCAGCTTTGCTCACTGGAATCCCTGGAGTCTGCCTGGCACTGGGGAGCAATTCCAAGAGCAGATTAGGGCTGGAAGCATCCGTGGGTTAGTGCTTGAGCAGGGACCTGCATGCTTTGCTGGGAGGGACATGGCACAGTGCCCTGGGTGGGAGCAGAGCCCAGCAAATGCAGGTCTAATGATTTGGATTTTGCTATTTCACATTAGTGTTTAAAACTGCTTAGATATAATCCCCCCAGCAAATCTCTCCATGCTCTGGGATAGTGAACATTGGCTGCTGCACGCTGATTTTTGAGTATGAACTGGTTACACTGAATTCTTGTGCAGCTCAACAAAGGCTCTCTCTGGTGCCTGGCAAAGAGGAGAAGTTTTCATGTCTGATTCTGTTTGTACAGGAGCATAAAATGGGTCTTTGTGTTGACATGCTATAACAAATGGAACATTCAGGCAGAGGTTTGGTTTGATACTTGCCAGTTGTGTGGTGGCTCTGGAAAATCACAGGATGTATGTATAAAATCCTTGGCAAGGAGGAGAACTTCTACTCACTTCAGAGTCCAGAGCTACTGTTTGCATGTGTTGAGTTGGGCATTTTTTTTCTTGGCTTACAAATCATTACTATGAAAGTTTATACATTGAAGGTTGATGTTTGTAATATGAATCTTTGCTTAGTGGTTGCTCACCTGAGACACAAAGTTGTTTCTTCCTCTAGTCACCCAGGATAATTTCACTATGTCTTGAGCTTGCTCTGGTGCCATGCCATAACTCCATCAGAAAAAAAAAAATCTCAAACATAGTACATGCCCCTCAGCTGCAGCTGTCTGAACAAAATTATGCTCAGAGGTCTGTTTTCTCTACTGTGTATGGAGCCTGAATCCATCACATTTCAGATCAAAAGACAAGCCACAGTTCATTTTCTGAAACATCAGTCAAAAGCACGCAGTATTTTTATGCAGCTCTCAGAAGATTGATCTGAATACTCTGAAATCCATAGAAGCTATGAACTTTGGCTTGCATCTTCTTAAAGAAAAGAAAAAGATCCTACCTTTGATGGAATCTAGCAAGAAGTTGGCTTCCATTTAACTTGAAGGAATTTGGGGTGGTTTCTCATCTCTGTGGTCTAAGTGGAATATCTTGGCTTGTTCGAAACAACTGCTGCATTTTAAAAATGCATTAAAGGGATTTTGGAGGTTAAAGTATTTGATTTTTCCATGTCACTCATCATGTACTGTAGTTTCTTCAGACTTTCCCCCTCTTGGAGGAAATGCTCAGCTTACTGCAGTGAGAGCTGCTGCAGAAAGTGTTCCAGACGGTCAGGAGAGCTCTTACAGAGGATTAAGTGATGAAAGCTTTTATAACTACATGAGCATTGGGTTGGTTTGGGTTTTTTGGGTTTGTTTTTGCTTTTTTATGCAATGGTCTTTCTGAAGCTCACAAAGAAGATTAGATAGAACAGAGTTACTGTGGAGTTGTTGTTTAATCGGGCTCTTCTTTGACTGTCACTGAGATTAAAATGTTAGCACAGGCTTGATGCAGTTCTAGAAACTAAAGCAAGTGCCTGTTTAAAGTTTCACATAGGGAAGGTGGCTTAAATTGCAGCAACTAATTAGATTCAACTGTTTGGAGATGTTAAAATAGGTATACTAAGCAGATAGAAATGTGTGGAATTTCTCACCTACTAATAATTATTTATTGATTCCTTTAAGGCTGTTACTGAGGTTTCCCTTCTCTTTTGACAGAAGCAACTTTGTGCTTGAAAAGGTTTTTAACCTCTTTGGTTTGATAAGGCTAAAAGTTAGGGGGAGGTGGAGATTGATACATGTTCCCGTATGAGGAAGTCTGAAAGAATTTGACTTTTGGAGTGGTAGAGATGGCAGGAAGAATAGTAAATTAATTGCCTGAATGTGCTCTGCAGCCTGAAAAATAAGGATCCAGTAACCAGGGCCTGTTAAGGAGGGCTTTGACAGGGGTTGTCTCAGTAATAGAGGCGATTTGATGATCTTGCCTCCATCTTCAAGTTTACTTTCCCCTCCATTGCCCTGGTATGGCCCTGGATGGGGACTTACTGCACCCAGATCGATGAGAAAAGCTGGATTTGAGACAAGGAAAAAGCCTTTAAACTGAGCTCTGCTTCTGAAGATGATGAGTGCAGAACAGCAGTATAATTCAGCAAGCTGGTTTTGCTCAGCTGTGTAGAGTAAAAAGGCTGTTGGTCTCACCCCTTCAAAGAATTTGCAAGGATTTACTTCAGACCATGGACAAAAGTGTCAGGATTTATCAATCTAAGATTAGCTTTACTTGAAAGTACAGAGCAGCCTTGATTTTTGTTTTGTTATGCAAATTGGAAACTAATTCCACTGAATTGCATGTACTAAGAATCTTTCTTTTTACTTTTTGGCAAGATTGACATCTCATCATTACAGTAAGTGTTATGGTCCTCCCTCCTGTTAATGTAATTTGTGAAAATCCAGTCCTACGTAGGCTCTTCTGAGCAGCTGTCCTAAATGGGATTACTGAAACATAGACATTTATCTGAGCTTTTTGCTTTCATAATTCATAATAGCCAACTGCTCTGGCTTAGGCTTTTTGGGATGGTGAACTTGTCTTGCCTCTTTGCACAGTGGTGAATTTATGGAAATACATAAATATTTCCTAATCTGTGAGCATCATGTGAACACTTAAATCTTGAAGTCTCTTTGCTTACTTCAAATTTCAAAAGCTGTTCTTAGAAATAAAAAAGACTAGTTCACTTTATGTGTGGCCTTTAGAGTGTTTTGTAACATAAGGCATGGGAAAATAGGTCTGGCTGAAGTCATCTGTGAAGAAGTACTGAGAGAGAAGTGGCACTTCTCTCTGAGGTAGATACCGAGGAGGGGTGAAAGTGTTTCCTTACTCTGTCTGCATGGTGAGGTGAATTTAGATGCATCTGAAAGACCACTCTGGTTGGCAACTTGCTGTGAAATGCCAAGGCTGACTTTTAGTATGTGTTAGATATGAATTATGAAGTGATCTGGGTCCGTATTCAGTGTGCATCTCTTAATAGCATAAAATTATTCAAAGTTGACTTGTTTCCATGCATTAAATGTCTGGCATATTTATGATTCTCTTGCCTTTCCAGAAAAGGTGGCAGCTTCCACATCTAACATTCAGCTTGTGTTTTGGGAAGGTAGTTGTGTTTCCTTTTTTTTTTCATATTACCTTAAAATATGTAGCTTGTCTCCCAGTGGTCTTGCACGTGCTGACACCCAAAACTGGCACTGTATGTAATGGATTTGGAATTCAGACTCATGCTCTTGGGCAAAACACCCTTGCCATATAGCATCATGTTTCATGATCTCATGGGGAGAGACTGCTCACAGAGTTGGGTGTGGCTGCCTGTGGTTTGGGCTGAATAATCTGCCTGCTAGCTGTGGTAACCGGTGTGGTGCTTTTTTCCCCTGAAGTTTGACAGCCACCCATCCTGTTGCAGTTCCACCTTTACTTAAAAAGCCATCTTTCTTACCACAGCCTGTCTCATCCATGAATCCTTACCCTGAGAGCAGCACTGCAGAGGGGATGTTTTCCACAAGAGGTTAGTTGATTAAATGCTATGACAAATTATTACAGCTACTTGAAAGCTGTTGCTTCTGTCTTTAATTTTACAGTGTCAAGTTACTCTGTCTTACTTAAGTGCCAGCACTCTCCAGCTGCCTTTTGTCAAGGTCGTTGTACATGGCTCACCTGTAAATATGTTCTCTTCTCTGGGAGGGGAGAACAGATGTTTCTGCCTCCAGAAGATGCTCCAGGCACTTGCTGCAGGAGATGGTCAGCAGGCTGTCAGAAGCAATCTTTATGGGCAGGCTGGTCTTTCACAAGGAGATGTGTTTACAGAGCATGAAATGAACATTTTTGCACAGAAGCAAATAATTGCTTACAACGGAGACTTTAGTAGCAGATTTGAAGCTTGAATGATCATTAGTAAGGTCAGCTGGAGCACACACGATGTCCATCTCCTGAGCAAAGTCATTCAAGACTTTTTAGCTGTTCTTTTGTGCTGAAAGGTTTTAAGACATTGTAATGTTCACGCCATGAGCTTGTCACTTTTGATAAAAACTTGTGACAGGCTGTGTTGCTACATGTGTATATGTAGTATAGTTTCTTCAAAATCATTCTTGAATGGAAAAATATTTTTTGACTTGCAGGAAGAGAGGTAGGAACCCCCATGCCCATTATCCCAGTCTTGAATTAATATTTAATAGTATTCCAGCATTGGCAGGGTTTTTATGATTCTCTGCATGAAGCGTGTCTGAAACAGGCTGTTGTCACAAGCAAAAGGGATCTCTGTGAAAGCTTTCTGTGGTCAGGAGATGGGTCTGAAGGGCAGCAGCTCTCAGGCACTGTTGGCTGCTCCAAAATGCTCTGGTTAATGCTGTCACTGCTCAGGTCAGAGCTCTTTCTTGGGCAGTGATGAAAAATGGTTTCCGAAGAATGGCTATTGGCAAAATTAACCAGATTGATTCTTCACTTATGACACAGATCAAGACTTGAACTTCAGTCTTCTATGGTAATAAGACCAGTTCATCATCAGTAATTGCATCTCTTTGTTCCCAGCAGTTTCTTCAGCCTCCTTACTCTCCTCCAAGGTCACTTCCTCACTCAACAGATGTGCAAGTCTGGCAGAGCATTTAAAAACCACAGGGCTTGAAGGAGATGAAGTTTTTGTTAAAGCACTTCTGTTAGATTGCAATTCACCACGTCACAGAATTGAGGAAGTCTGACTGATGTTAACTGAGTGCAGACAAACGTCAGAGCAGAGGGAGCCTCTCCTCTCTGCACACCACAGTTGGAAATGCTTGAGGCTTGGAGTGCTCCATTTTCAAAACATCTGTGCTGCTTCAGGGAGGGAAAAATTGCCAGTGTCACAAAGGCTGTTCTGAAAACCTCCTTAAAATGCTATGTTACACCCATGATCTTCCCACTGCTTTTCTGTAGGACATCATTCTCCAGAGGGCAGTGGCCCTTCTTCCTTCGTTCACATTGTGCAGAAGAGCATTAACCATAACCCCTTTCAGCAGAGTTATCCTTGTCTGTGCTGAAAGCCAATGAATGTGGCTCTTAAAAGGAGCATCTGAGCATTGCCTGAATACTCCCAGAACAACTGTCCTTGAGTCCAGAGAACACACAAAATCTGAGATACAAGTTGTGTCTCACTCCCTGTTCCCATTAAATGGAGGCTTTAAAATAGTTTAAGCTACTCTGTACAAGGCTGAACAGAGATTCACCTTCAGAATTCCTCCAGAGAGGTGAAGTGGAGCTCCCTGTGTGAGCTGAGCAGCCAGCACTGTTTTGCCAGTGCTGTTTTTGCCATGAGGTGTTACACCATAAATTTTCAGAGGACTCGAGAGAGATGAACACACAATGAATTTCTCAGGCACACTCTAACACGACCTGCTAATAGCCTGCCCTCTCTGAAACAGTCCCAGCAGTGGGAACTTAATTCTTTTCTCCTGTTTAATGAGACTTGGTCGAACAAACACCTAAGCAAATCTGAGGAGTTTGTAGCTGTCGTTCTTGGCTGGATCTCATGTATAACCATGCGTTTTATTTCTTCATTGATTTTTTTTTTTTTCCCCTTTTTGTCGATGCTTAAGCAGCATTCTTTCAATATGGTGCAAGACTCGTAAAAATATAACACGTTCAAGTCAAATTGGGTGCTTCTTCATTCTGGTATGAGAAGCTACAAAAACTGTATTTCAGAGGATGTCCTGCTGTACAGTAATTTTTCTCAGTCCCATGGAGCTTCATTATAGCGAGGTCAGACTATGCCATAGAGAAGAGGATTTATATTTTATCATAGGGCTAAGTTCTATGCTCTTGTAATGACCCTGAAGGACAGCAAATGCTCTAAATAATTCAACTTCTTTGGAATTTAGTTCTACTGTGCTATAGGAGCTAGAATAGATCTAGGAAAATAGAAAACATTGTGATATATTTTAATGTGATGCCTAAGGGATGCTCATGAGGATGTTTGGCTGCTATAACTCTATCCAGGAAGTGGATGTGGAAAATTTCAGGAATTCAGTGTTTTCAGTGTATTCTCAAGGGAAATACCTCCCTTAAGATCCTTGGGTGAAATGAAACTCCTTAAAGTCTAATTGCCTCTTGGCCCAGGATAGAATATATTAATTTCTCACATAGTTGAAAAGCCTCTTCTGTAATTTCATGTGTAGTACTTCTAATTTCATGTCTTGGCCTTTTCTTCTTTGCAGCAGTGTGGAAAAGTGTGAGGGCTATTTGTAATGCATGCCCTTCCTTTTCTGCCCAGTCATCTCTGCCCTCATCAGCATCCATTATTTTGCATTTTTCTGCGTGTGATGTTTTTGTAAATATCTCAGGATGAAATCAGCTTTTTTCAAACAGCAGGACAGAGTTCCATACAGTCATGATGATAGAACAGCTGCATAAAAAAATCATTGATGTCTCACATTTGTACAGCTAATGTCTTCTTTACCCTTTGAATTGTATCCTAAATTTTTGATGCTTTTTTCTGTAGCCAGGACTGCTTTTGAATTTTAATCCTGTTCTCCAGTTAGCGACATCAGCAGATTTAACAAGCCTGTTTTCCATTCCAGTATTGAAATCGATAGATAATTTTACAGGGTCTAGAAAGATTCTGGCAAAGATTGCTTTGACACATGACCTGAATGTTTGCATCAGAATGTGTAAGTTTTGATTAGATTTGTGAAAGTGAATTCCAATTTGGATATTAACAATAGCAAGACTCAGTGTGCTCAGTTTTACATCACTGAGTGACACCTCTCTTTTCTCTCCTGTCTGCCTGGTTGTTACCTGTCCCACAAAGAGGCTGCTTATTTCTTCATTTTAATCCTGACACTGCTGTAGTTAGCAGCAGTTTGTCACTTTTAAGATGACATCCAAAAGTGATTTGTCACCTTTTAGACATATACAATGTTTTGGTGCCCGCATCCCCAGCCCTGCTCTTCCTCCATTCCCCAGAAGCGTTCAGCACCTTTCAGTTATTGAAAATACTATCTGCCTTCCACAGGCAGCCTAGCAGTGGCAACCAGCTTCTTCCCAGACCCAATTAATTTGTTTTTCCAGCCTCTGTTCTCCCCTGGCTCAGTGGTCACTACTAGAGGGCATCTGTAGAAGGGACCAGTGGTGCCCAGACAGGGTCTGCCTGTTAGCATTGGAAACACATAATCACAGGATGATTATATGCAGGTGCTTTTATCGAAGAGCTCTGGGAATCAGGGGTACAGACCCAAATCTGACTCCTACATGGATTCAACATGGACACATTTTTATACTCTTTCATTATATAACTATATGTCAGTATTTGAACTCATGTTGTTCTATTGTATACATTGATTTTACCCAAGCATGAATCTTACAATTATCATCAAGCCCCCCCCAAACATTGCTTCTCATGATTCTTGTTGTGGTTATGCAGTTTTTCATGATTCTTATTATGATTAAACAATAATTCCACTACTAAACAATCATTACATTTATCATATGATGCTTAGGCAGGTGTAGTTTCACATGATCTAGTAAAACAAAGCTCAACCTTCGTTCCCAGGGCCTACATAGTTCTGGTTCCCTTTCCCAGGCCCAACCTTTCCTTTCACCCCTCCCGAATCTATTCCCATGATTTTATAAACGTTTTTAACCCTATGCTATCATGCCCTCCAGACTGAGCATTCCAGTGTGGGTTACTTGATCCTTTCCTGGCCCTGGGTCAGCCTCACCTCACCCCAGGGCGTGGACAGTTAAGTCTTGGGGTGGCATAAAAATGTGTGATATTCCCAATTTCACATGGTGTTTGAACAGGGTGGAG
Source organism: Irena cyanogastra (assembly GCA_013397155.1). Lineage (NCBI taxonomy): Eukaryota > Metazoa > Chordata > Aves > Passeriformes > Irenidae > Irena > Irena cyanogastra. Next base: position 794,146 of record VWZV01013691.1, on the reverse strand, counting down.
TGAAGCCTCGTGAGCAGCTTGCTTGGGAGAGGAGTATGAAATTTGGGAAGTGTGAGGAGATGATGCACATCGAGTGCCCAGGAAGAGGAGTGCTGCAGGGAGCTGTGCCAGTGCTTTCCCTGTGGAGGGAGGAGTGGGGAAAGGGTGCCAGACGCTCTCCCTTGCTGGGTACATGTGCTTGGCACCTCAGCTTTTAACTGCTGACAGGCCTGGAAACATTACTGTAAATGCAAGTTATTTTTAAGGTGCCCAGAACCTGTCCATGGGAGAACCTTCCCCGAGTGGTTCCTGGTGGGTTTTTTAGCCCATAATTGTGTGATGTGTTTGTTCTCTGAGTCACTTCTGCCACCTGTCAGTGGTGACCTGGTCTCCTAGAAGAGGTTGATGGCTGAATCTGGGATTTTTGTGCAGTAAGCCTGATTTTTGAGAATTTGGGATTTTTGTGCATTTGCTGTGTGCAACATACTGATTGTGTGAGCAGCAGTTAAATAACTCCTTGGGAAGAAGAGCCCTGTTAAATGCTGATGTTTTCAGTTTAACATAACACTGTTGAGAAGCATCAAATCTGCCAGGAAGGTGGTAAGGAATTCACTTTAAAAATCTTTAAATAGCTAAAAGGGAAGTAGGGGTATTTTGTTGATGAATGCCAGAAAATTGTGGTTTTGCTGCATTGCTGCTAAGAAAAAGCTGTGCTGAGAGTGATGCTGTTGGTGGGAATCAGGCAGCAAACCTGTTTTGGAGCACCACCTGAAGTAATAGTAAAAGTTTATTGAAAACAATGATTTTTTTTTTTCCTGAACTAAAACTGTCAGAGTGGTTGTTGATTTCCCAGTGTCTGCAAGGCAAGTGAGCAGTGTCAGCACTGAAGGTACTGCTTGAAGAGTGTGGAAAATAAAACAAAAATCCTTGTGGTTCTTTTTGCTTTATTGGAGTTAGTGGGAACTATTTGGTTCAAGAGGTAAGTATTATGTAGGCAGGCTAATTGTTCCTGGTAGCAGGAGATAAATGGGTGAAGAATGCACTCTGAAAATAATCTGTAGACCTCTTGATGGCTTAAATTCTCCCTAAAATCCTTTTGGCTGAGTATTTATTGTGTCACCTGTCTGCATTTCCAGGGACAGTTCAGGGTTGAGCTGCAGTCATGGTCTGCTGAGCCAGGTGAGCTGGCAGAGCAGGTCTGGGGATCGTTCCCTGTGTTGGTGGATGCTGTTCACAGATGTTCTCATATCCTCTGGTTTTGGGTCTGGCTTTTTCACAGATGACAGTCAGATTGTGCCTCCTCTCAAATATCTGGCTAGAGATACTTCATTAATTTTATGTATAACTCCTAATGATGAGTGAAGGCTCAAGGAAAAAACCCTAAAATACAGATTTTTTTTTTTTTTTCTTAGTAGCTTTCAAAATTCAGGGAAGAAACAGTTTCTAAGCATGATATGCAACTTGCTGTGGGAAGCTCTGTGCTGACATAAAACACATTCTCAGTACCTGGCACACAACAAAGTGGCAGCTACAGTTCTCATTCCAGTTTTTGAGTCATATCTGTCACGTAGGTTTTGTATGGATTGAATATATTTTTCCATAGCACTGAACGTTGGGTCTTTTTTTACCTTTTTTGGAGATTTCAGAAGAGCACTAGTAACCTTTCTGAAGCCAGTGTACTGTGCTTGCTGACAAATCTTTGCCCCTCACCAGGCATCAAACCTTCCAGAACATGCCCTTGAATTTTGTTTGTGCAAGTCTGGCAGCAGCCCAGTTTCCATGAGGAAAGGTAAATATCTGATCTACACTGTCAGCTGTTGCAGACTGCAGCAGCTCTGTCAGGCTTATGGATGCCTTATGGTGCTCTGCCTGCTTTTTTGGGCCAAATCCTGAGCATTTCTGTTTACTATTATGAACTGTAACTGTTGGCAAGCTTTCAAACTGCCTCGCTCATCTTACCTCAGAAAACATATTCTAGTGCAGCCTCACTGGTGCCTTTATCACAGAGTGCACAGTGTCCTGGCACTATACTTTGCACATTGGTAAGTCCCCAAAATTAAGTGTTTTTCTTTTGAAATGTCTGTCTCTGTGGAAAGTGCTTAGAATTATTCTTTTGCACGTCTAGCAGGTAGATTTTGTCCTGTCCTTGCTTCAAAGATTATTGGAGCACTAGCAGCCTTATCTTTTTTTAGCAGTTGATTTTTTTTCGTACCAGTTATGCCAGTTTATACCAGGACTTATACCAGGCTTTCCCAAGGGCCCAATCAGGTGGGTTCCACTGAATGAAAGGCACAAATTGCCATGTTTTATCATTCAAATAATTATAAATGCTATACATTTTTTCCTGTAAACTGAAGAAGTCAAATTTGCAGTCACACATTTGCCAGGTCCACACGTGCAGCACCACCTGAGTTGTCATCTTGTATTGGCTGAGTGCTGGGGATTTCACCTCTGTGTAGTATTTCTGTGTTGAGGATATTCAGGATGCTCATTGTGATGTATTTTTAATGAGATTTCTGCTAGTATTATACAGGCTTTACTTCTATGCTTGTGTATAAAATATTTGGAAGTTGTGTTCATCTGAGCAGTCCTTGATTGGCTTAACGTTCCTATAATCTGATCTGGAGTTTATAGCTGGAGTGCAGGGAGTTCACCAAAATGATGGAATTCATAGGTTTTGTGTCCTGCATTTTTATTAAATCTTAATGCAGATCATTCAACTATTTTTGCATATGCAACATAAGCTGTAAGTCTTACTGGAAAGTCAGATTTCAGGAGCAGTGCCCCAAAGTTTGCCCTTGTAGGAACCACTACACCTTGTGGGCTGTTCAGTTGAGTTAAATGGAGTGTGGGTGTCTGCACACACATGCCAGGCTCTGCTTCAAATGGTCACTTCTCAAACTGATCTCCAAACCAGCTTGCTCCCTCCTTCTCTGAACGTAAGGCTGTATTTAAGACAGCTTCAGCTAGCACTAGATTCTGTGGAAAACAAAGGGCATCTCTTTGGATTTCATGCCCTTAGCTTCTGCCAGGAGTTGCATCCAAAACCAGCTCCTGGACCTGTGATAAAACACTAAATGTGCCCTGGTTCCTTGAGAAAGCTCATCCAGTTTTACATTTCCAGCAAGCTGTAAAGCAGAAGGGGAAGGTGGGAGGGGTGGGAACTCTAATCTCATTTGGAATGGCAGTTCAGACATTACTTTTGCCTACATCTTCATTTTGTGTTTGTTGTCCGAGCCCCTCCTAGCTGCTGTACCTCAGGCAAGGCGAGCAGGGGATTGTCTCCATCTCAACCAGAGGCTAGCCCAGGGCATGAGATATTCTTTGAGAATTTTATAGGGTGTTGCTGTATGTTAGAGCAAGGTCAAAGAAATGTTCTTATTGCTTGAGGGGAAAACAAGGTGGTTTGCCCCAGCTAAATGCCTGCAGGAGCTTATTCCACAGTGTTCAGCAGATTCCCGAGACAGGCTCAGTGTGGGAGGTGGAGCAGTTCTGTGGATGGAAAGGGCTGTAAACATTTTAGTGAACAGAAAAGATGAGGAAGTTTTGTGGGCAAATGAATTCTAAAACTAGGCCAGCTGGGATTTTAACAGCTGAGAGGCAAGTCTGAGACTGAAACTGCTGTGCTATCACAAGATGTGCTTAAATTCAGGGAGGAGAACGCTGCTTGGTGCTCTGTGCTGACCTTGGAAGGTGCTGTGCCTCTGCAGGCCTGGGCTGAAGTAGTCAAACAGTGAGTTCAGAACAGCAGACATCACAAAACTATAGTGTTGTATCTAAAGGTAAGCCAAGAACAAAGTGCAAGGTGTTTGGCAGAGAGAGATGACTAAAGCTGGATGTGGTATCACTGTCCTCAGCTGATGTCTGCAGGCTTTAATCCACTGATGATCCAGGACTTTTTGTGAGTTGAATTTATTTTTTGTGCTAAGGGATTTTCAGCAATTGATGTTGAATAAAACTTGTTAACTGAAGGAATTTAAAGGGAGGGAGGAGTTTCAGTTCAAACTCTAGCAGTTGGTCCCAAAAACTGACTGGACTAAAAAGCAGAGTCAGCTGAATGCAGCAGGCTGTCCCATGCACTGAGGAGCTGCTGTTCTGCAAGGAATGTATTCTTTGATAACTGCAGCTCCCAAATGTCCCTGGGTGTTCTGCATAGAAGGCTCTGCTTTGTGCCTGTCTGCACTGATCCCTTCAGCTGGTTCTGGTCCAGCTGTGCTTTCATTCTCTGACATGGAATAAGGACTGATCCAGGAGTGCCCACAGTTATCTGGGGCTCTCCTGCTGCAGGAATCAGATGGGATATTTCCATGCTCCAAAGCCTGGCCTCCTCAAAAACAAAGCAGAAATCTGAATTTCAGTATTACTGGTGTTACAGGCGGGAAAGAAAATGATGGCCAAGGTATAGGATTCTGCAGGAGAAATTCAGGTCTGGTTCAAAGCTGTTGCCGGATGTGAGTCCCAACAAGCTGTGAAGATGAACTTGGCTTTTTAGTCTTTGAAAGCACTTAAAAATTCTGCATGATGGGGTACCATTTAGTTCTGTGTTGCCTTATAATAGTTCCTGAAATGTTGAAGGTATGAATTATGTTAATGTACCTTTTAAATTTTTTATGGACTGAAATAGCTTAAAAAATTAACCTTTTAAAAACACTTGGGTAGATCACACAACAGGCTTTTAGCAGTCTTTTTTTCCAGTGGTGTGCTGCCTCCTATTCCAGTAAATGAGGAGCTTTGATTGACTGAGGTTATGCTCAGCTTCCTGACCCAGGAGCAGCCTCCAGCTGATGTTGGTGATATTTTTATTTTTCATTAGCTCATCTGAAAGTCTCAGCTGTTTTCCTGCCAGTAAAAAGGATGGAGTGTGTGCTGTGTGAGTGCTGTACCAGTTTGTTGTTCAACACTTGCTAATAGAGTTCAGACAAACCAAAAAAATAATTGCATTTCTTCATGGTGCAATAACACTGCTAACTATTTATTTATGAAAGGGTTACTTACATTTGGCATGGATGGCCCTGTGATCATTAAAACCTGAGTTTGCTGCAGTGAGAGGGAGGATTCCTCCTGTTTTCTGCTAGACCTGGCTTCCCTCACATTTTGCTTCCTGAAACACCTCAGGTACTGCAGGTTTGGGAAGACTGGAAAGAATCTGCCTACAGATGTTTTCTCTTTCTGCTTTGCCATGTCACAGAATGTGACAACTGGGTTGTTCCCAGGTGTGTACTCTTGAGTGTCCACCGAGTTCACCTCAGGTTGCAAGTTCCTTTAATAAATAGAGGAATAGTTATTATTTGCTCCTTTCTCTGTTATTTTTCTTGAATTATTTTGGCATCTTCAACATCTTGTTATGGGATATAAGTGCAAGATAGCCTTGCTGAGGTGCTGGGATAAATGAAGAGGTCTGGAGTGAAGCAGATGCCCTGTTGGACACTGTCTCCAAAAATCATGGGTCTGATTATAGCTCCTTGGTTTGAAAGAAAATAACAAATCAGCAAAACAAATGATTAAAGAGAGTTTGAGATCTGTACAGCATTATGGTTAACATGCATGCTTCAGCAAATCTTTTTTCCTCATGTGTAGAAAACTCTTGGCTTATGCCTCCATCCACACTTTCTTTTTTTTTTGTTGTTTTTTGGCTGCAGCCAGGCGCACTAAATAGTGATTAAACAAAAAATTAAAATTCCGTTTTTGTGCATTTGGCGTTTGAACGCTGATCAATTGCTTTGGCGGCGTGTTAAGTAACAGTGTGGTAGACAACAGAAGGGGCTTATTTACAGCAATCTGTCTAAATCCGTTTTCAATGTATTGCTTAATATGCCTTTCTACTTCGGTTCATTTTCAGTTTTTAAAAAATGAAGGCTGGAAACAGGCAGGAGAACAGTTTAAGGTATTGCTGGAGAAGTAATCGCTCCTTAGTGGTAAACAACTTCCAGTTCTTAAGGGAAAGAAAATGTGCTTGAGCTGAAATAGAACTTACGGGCTTGTTGGAGAAGTTACTGGATGGAATTCAATGGCTGGTGCACTTACATAGTCTGACTAGATGATCATAATGAAACCTTCACACTTTAAAATCTGCTTTTTACATGTTGTTTACAATTGACCATTTAAAAAAAAAGCTATATTTTTGCAAAATGGGAAGCTAGTGCAGACCAGAAGTGAAAATTGCTGGCCTCTTTTATAAGGATAGAAATCCATGTCCATAATGTGAATTTACCCTAACCATGCAGAATTGACAGCTCCATTGTTTAAACAAGGGTCACTGCATTCCATGGATAAAATGCACATAAAGGGGGGTATGGTGGAAGTTTTGGACAACAATGTTCTACCTTCTGCTGTGCAGTTGGCATTAATGAGAAATTAGGATGAGAGTGGAAATTGAGATGAAATACAACATTACACAAATGACTTAACTCCCCATAAATGAGATGCTTGTTTAAGAGTGAAAGCAAAAGTCAGTCCTGGGAAAGTTGCTGTGTTTTGCAGATTGCTCTGATATCACAGTCTAGAGCATTTTTTGAAGGAGTATCATCAAGTTATGCAATTTGCATAATTGAGTCAAATCCCATGCAGCATCCCTGAAGGAAACCACTAAAAAAAGCAACATTCTGGTCCCTGTATGCTGTGTCTGGATTTCTGGAGCCTCAGACATCCTTTACAAAGAGGGAGGCAGCAGGAAGGGAAGCAAGAAAGAAGGAAAAGAGCTTCCAAAACCACATCAGTGTCAGCAGCCTGCCCCTTTTCCCTGTGAGAGGGACTTTGGGGACATGTGTGCACACCTTTCCTCTGCCCGTGGTGGCATGTGCCTGCAGCCTTACACAGCTCTGCTGGTGATGATGGCACGAGGTAAGAACTGTGGTCGAGGAGGGGGAAGGCAAATGTTTTATGGTTCACACTGACTTTTTTTGGTGGTCTGCAGAAATTGGGTTGGTGTTGAAAGTGTGGTTTTTAACCAGAAGTATGATGCTGATGGAGCTGCTGCAGCTACACCTTCCCTCCAGGGCTGTGTGCATGGTGAGGGCTGGCACGGTCACCGAGGCAAAGACACTGATATTCCTTCTCTAGCACTGAAAGTCACCTCAAAATTAATGTTTAGACACTGTTGACAGAACTTGTCAGTGATTCACAGCAGACTTTTCAGTTATAGTGTTTTAACAGCGACCTGCAAAACCAGTGTAAGCACTGTATGTTTGCTTGCAGGGGATACAGTAAGAAATACTCTAACCTCTTAACATTTACCCAAGCTGAATTAAATGTAATGGAGGACTCCAGTGCTGGATGAACTAAGGTAACTTCTCTGCCCAAGACCAAAAAAAGCTCCAGAATGCAGCATGTCTGCCATGACCTGTAACTAGATCTGCCCTTCAGGATTCTAAAAGCCACTTGGAGGTTTATGTTGATCCAACAGGGGTTCACACTGTGCTTGTCCTGTGTGAATAGGACAATTTGGTGTTAGCTGTACAGAGCAGAAACACCACCAGCAGTGCAGGCAGAGGAGCTGAAAATGACTCAGCCTGCACAGTCCTCATTTCATTTTGTCAATGCCAACATGAAGAAGTGTTGATCCTTATAAGTCTCCAAGCTGAGAGCTATACAGAGCCTGTTCCCAAGACTTCAGGATCAATAACTCTCACTCTCTGTACCTCTGAAGTCCCACACTCTGGTTCAGAGAGGTCTGAATAACTGATGCATGTGCTTCACAGTTTTCCCTCTTGCTTAATTTAAAGTTTACAAATTACTGACATGTGTGGCCCTGACAGGGTTAGCTTAACCCAGCTCACAGATGCTTTTTTGTGAGCATCTTTTGTAAATTTATCTGTGACTGAGAGAAATACATCTGTGTGCTTGACTTTGTACTGTCCATCTGCCTGGTTGGTGCAGTGGGTAATGCAGTGGCAGTCACTGTGATTTTTTTATTTTTTTTTCTTTTTTTGTTTTCCTTTATTTTAGCAGCCCTGGAGGATGGTGTGCTGCTGCCTGCTTTCCCTCTGTCTCAGGGTTTAAATGGCTTGCATTAGGTTGTTGCTTGCTCTGAGGATGTTTACATGCACATTGCTGACCCCTCTGAGAATGGCTTGAAGCTGTGCAGAAATTTACTTCCCTGTACACATTATCCTACAGTGAGTGCACAAACACAAGGATCAGTCCAGCCCAGAGCCTGGGACTGCACACACTGAGCAGGGATGGCTGCAAGTGCTTTTTAAAGGCTTTTAGGCTGCTGCTGTGCTGGGACAGCTGTGTAATGGTGAGTGATGCCCCTCCTGAAGCAGCCCAGTGGTGTGGCTTCCCTCAGAGGATTCTGGAGATGTTGGTGTGCATCCTTTGGGGTGTATTTCAAACTTCTCTCCCATCTCCTGGGAGCTGTTGTGGAGGACAGCTCCAGATCCACCCCATTGGTGTATTTCAGTGTATTTCAGAAGGACTGTGTCCTGGTTGTATCCCAGCTGGCAGCTCAGCCCCATGCAGCTGTGGGGTGGGGGTGAGAACTGGCAGGGTTAGAGGTGAGAAAACTCAGGGGTTGAGATAAAGAGTTTAAAAAGTAAAGCAAAAAACCTACAAAGCAAAACAAGCCAGGGAATCCATTCCCTGCTTACCATGGGCAGGCAGGTGTTCAGCCTTCCCAGGAACACAGGGAAAATAAATGTCATCACTCCAAAAAACCCCTGCTTCCTCCTCCTTCCCCCAGCTTTATGTACTGAGCATGACACCACATGGTCTGGGATGTCCCTGGGCTGAACTGTGTCCCCTCCCAGCTTCCCAAGCACTGCCACCTTCTTCTCTGGGGACAAAGCAAAAAACCCTTGACTCTGGCTAAGCCCTGCCCAGCAGCAACAAAAACATCCCTGTTTTATCAACACTTTCCAGCACAAAGTCACAGCCCCATACCAGCTCCTGTGAAGAAAATTAACTCCACCCCAGCCCAGCCAGCACAGAGAGCATCCCCATGGTGCCTGCAGCAATGGACACGTGTTTTCCAGGGATGCTTTACAGTGCAGAGGGAAGGGAGGTGCCTCTGCAATTCTACTTCAAGTTTCCCAAGTTCCAGAAAGAGAGGATGTTTAAGCACTCCTAGCAATGCTCTGCTAGACTGATTGGATGTCTGTTTGCTGGTGGATCTGAGTTTTCCTCATTTTCTCCAGGCTGCCTGAATTCCCTGCTCACTTTGTACGGGTTTGACTCGGGGTGCTGGGCTCCCCCAAGTGCAGTGGGTGTTGTGGGGTGCAGAGCTGCACTGTGTGTTCTTCCTCCTGGATCTAGTCCCTGGACACTCTGGCCATGGTGGGGTTTCCAGAGCCACTGCTTTGAAGGGATTTTCATGTGTTTAATCCCAGCAAGTGGCAGGAGGGACAGTGGCATTGTCAGCAATTCTCCTGGTGTGTGCTTTCAGTCCAGAACACTACAAACAAGAGACAAAAGAGAGTTACAATATAGAGATTTCAGACGTGCCAGTTGTTCCTGTGCCCATTATGATACTTGTACAGAAGGCTCCTGCTCAGAAAGTTGGCAAAACTCTCCTGGCAAGGAAGTGCTCTGGTCTGCAAGAGCTTTCCAGGACTTTTCCTGGCAGGGGAGTGTCCTGGAGGGGAGACTGGTCAGTGAGCTGGCCTGGCAAAGAATTGTTCTTGCAAAACAGAGGCAAAAATTCCACAGGATGGTAGTGTGCTCTGCTGTGGGCTGTTCAGTGGGAATGATTAGAAGGGGTGGCATTATCACCAGGTGGGAATTCTCAGAAGAACAGTGGTGTTTAATGGGACAGCTGGAAAACCACAAGGCAGGTTAAGGAAATTAGTTTGATGTTTGTGTTTGGTGAGTTCAGGTGAGCCCTTCCATGACAGGTGTGTGTGGTTGTTCACCAGCTCAGCTGCTCTGGGGCTGCACCTGCCTTCTCCTGCATGTTGTGAATCAATAAAGCTTTTGCAGTGCCTCTCGTGGCTCCTCTTTCCTTCAGCCAATGTGAGTCTCCATCCTGTGCAGTCAGAGGTGAGCTGGAGACATTGGATTACTGGGGATCTTAATTTGCTGACTTGTTTTCAAAGCACCCGTGGCTTGAATTTCAGGAGCAACATAATGAAATAGAATCTCTAATTGGGTTCAGCAGCATGATTCTTAATAAATGACCTTTGAAATCTTACTTTGATGTCATTCAGGTGTGGTAGCATCTCAGTAATAATGATCCTGCAATAGGTCTGCCAGTACATCCTATTTAATTAACAAAAAGGCTGTAAGATGTATTGGATGTTTTCAAAATGAAAATGGGAGTTTTTAATAGATTCTCTGATTAGGAAATAATGTTCTGCATATGTGATGGTGCCCTGGAAAAATATCACTTAACAGATGCAGATAAAGTTCTGAGACAAGCAAAAGTCACTTCCTCCCTCACCCCTTTCAGGCTAAAAGCCACTTGCTTGTGATGATCTTACCTTAAGGGAGATGTTTAATTTCCTCTTACAGGAAGGGGAGGCTGCTGAGGAAAGGTTCCATTTGTTGTGTATTTATTATATATCCCATTTTTTTGTTTAAAAGGCACCATACGTGAGGCAGAAGAAGGACTCTTACTCTGCTGATGGACAGAGGAAAAAGGACTGGCATAACAAAGAAGCCATAAGGAGGGACTCTGAGCGTGTAGGTATGTAAAATTGCTATTAAAAGGTTTTAATACAGATTGTAACTTTGATTTTATTTGGTAGGCTGAATGTAGAAGAACATGTTCAGCTTTAGGGTCAAGGTGATTTTCATGACATGGTGCAGCATTAAAGCCAATTCATCTGTTATTAACTGTGTTAATCCCAGTTAAATTCCTTTTTCCTCAACTCCACAATAACTGTTTTGAGGTGCATATGGATCACTTAAGTCTTGGTGGTTTTATGATAGGTGGAAAACTAATTTTTAAAAAACTTACCTCCCCTCCCCCCCCAAAAAAAAGAGCACATGTACCTCTCCCAAAAATGGGAAATCCAGAAAGGAAGAATAAGAAAAACCTTCTGGGCTATAACATTCATGCAAGTCCATTCCATAATTCTGGGGTTTGTTTTGCATTGCAAATAAAAGGCCCATTTTGAATGCCACAGCTTTACACTGATGTGTTTGCAGGGGCTCTGCCCCTCAGTGCAAGAGCACAAATCCGTCTGTGCTGAGGATTCCAACAGTGCTGAGATATGCAAACCACATGGGTTCTTCCCACTGTGAAACAAAAGGCATTCTGTAGATCTTCCACAGCACTGCCAAAACCCCTTCATCTGTTTCTGGTGTTAGAAGGAAGACTTTTACCTTTGATTTGCACAGGTGAGTAGTTTGTAGCAAAACTGCTTATCAGATAAAATTGTTAAATTGACGCGGTTGACCTGGTGCTAAATGACACGGAGCACAAAACTCATAAAGTAATGTTCAAAGGACTACAAGATGCTCTTTTTTTTGCTGTATGGATTAGTTTCTGGCCCCTTAAGCACTAATTAGCAGCAATGATCTGTATTTACTTTCTGTCTATCCACAGGAAATGGAGAACAGGGAAAACCTTACCCAATGAGTGATGCAGAGCGAGTGGACCAGGCATACAGGGAAAATGGCTTTAACATCTTTGTGAGTGATAAAATTTCTCTGAATCGTTCCCTTCCAGACATCAGGCATCCAAAGTGAGTATACAGTTTGCATGTCTAGGAGTGAAGGTTTGCAAGCCCTAAATTACCACCTCTACAGGAATATGTTGTTTTTTATTATGGACTCTTGTACCTTTGTTCATAAAATACAATCCTTGCACAGCTGGGTCCTGGTATTTCCTTAATAAAGGATAGTGTACAGTAATTTCAGTCGGAAATAGAAGAGATCAAATCTGGGGGAAAAAATTGGTTTTTGATTTCAAAAGACTTAAAATTACCACAGACTTGCAACTCTGCTCAGAAGAAATCTTTAATGTAACCCAGAGGTTCTACTGCTTATGTTGGCCACTACCTGGAAATGACCATGGAATGCTCAGGAGCAGAAAAAGATGTGAGCAGCTTCACTCAATTTTGTATGAAATGTTTTACCAGGTTTATGGATTATTTTTGTGGACATCTTCCTCATCAAAGCAGCCTCATCAGGGTTTACAAGTAGAAATGAGTCCCAATTGAATGCTGACTTCAGGGTTCATCTGGTTTTGGACATTATGCTGTAGGATGGTGTTGAACTGAATTTTGGTCAAGCCGGAAGATTTTTCTCTAGCAAAAGTGCATCAGTTAGGACTTAGCCCTTGTTTATGCAAAGCTGAGAGGTTTTTGAATACTGTTTGTGAGGGTCTTAATCTGAAAGCATTGTTAGACATTTGAATCTAAGATTCTTTTGTGTAAAGCTGTATTTATCACTATTTAGTAAATCTGAATTCAACATCTACTTTATTCACGAGATACAAGTTCCAAAAGTCAGGTTTTATAATTTGTTAACTGCACAATTGAGATATTACCTCTTCAGCTGTCACAGCAAACTAATCACTGGCTTGACACCCTTTCTCAATATAAACACATAAAGCAGTCAGTGTAGCTCCATAAATATTTTAGGCATGCAGCTGAAATGTTTAAACGGAGATAAATCAGGTAACTGAAGATGTTTGTGGATCAGCCAGTGCTCAAGTTCTAGTAAACAGTTTGAGTTTACTAATCTAAATTCTTCCTGGCCTCCATTTACAGCGTCTGCCTTGGGCTCTGAGAACCCAAACACCAGACAATGGCATAACAATAAACAATATTTTGTTATCTGAGGGTTTAATGTGTTACCTCATGTGCTCCAGTGTTTCCTGAAATTGCCAACTCAGTGTTGCTAATTCTGCTATTTAAACTTCTTTAAAATGTGAAACTTCTAACTCCAGCCCCAGATGAAATTAATAAGTGAAGTGTCTGGGACACCAACGACTTAAGCTATGATTAATGGTGCTGCTGCAGGGGTTTGCTTGTTGCCTGACAAATCCTTTCCCCCAGCCCAGCAAACTGTAATTGTGGGGGCCTCGAGGAGTGGATAAACAGCATGTGCCTAATGGGTGCTGGGATTAGCTGGGCAGGGAGCAGGGTTACCCATACTGGGGATGTGCAGTGAAGGAATTCACAGCTGGAAAGATCTGCTGTGTGCATTCTCTGTGCCCCTTAAAAATATATACATGAAATGGTATGGTTTGTGTCACTGGAGAGGTTGAGGAGGGCAGTTTGTAACAAAGTTAGGCTGAGAGCTAGTCATAAAGTTCCAAGTCCATAAAGAGTATTGCAGAAGGAAAGAAGCTGTGTTTTAGAGCCTCTTACACACAGTAAGGCAATAGGGAGTTTGGAGATGTGCCTGCAGACAGCAGGGAGTGTGAGAAGGTGTGCTGGGGAAAAATGCATCATCTGCCTTGCCCTGAGATTTGGGGCCACAGCTGGGCTTGTCCCCAACAGCTGCCCTGGGTGGGGAAGGGCAGAGAAGCAGCTGATGTGTAAGATGGTTTGTTGGATTTCAATATAGCAAATAGTGTGTCACCTCTGCTTTCTGTTAATTGTGGGACTCGGGGAGCTGGGGCACAGCATGTACTGGATCTGCCTGGTGCACACACAATTGTTTGTTTCAACAGTCATGTCTTCCCCTGATAACATTTCCTTTAAGCGCCTCTAGAGTTTTTAATATTAAATACTAATTTTGCAGGTCTTGTAAAGCAATTGTAGATACAGTAGCTGGAGGGAAGCAATTTCTCTCCACGCTTAATGGTTAAACTTAATAGCTAAAGTTTTGCACTTGTTAAAGTTAGTCAGAAAATGAGAATTCCAGTTTAAGAAGAGTTAGAAACAATTCAAGGGCTCTTGGTTCATATTGGAACAGAACTGTAGCTAGTTGCTATTGGGAGAAGGTTAGGATGGCAATGCCCAGGGCTGGATGAAAGCAGTCCCTGCAGCTTCAGTTTGCATCTTGCATCTGTGCATTGCAGCCACAGCTTGCAGGCTCTTGGCAGCACCCCAGGACAATTCATTACACCCAGAATAAGTTACTGTCCTCTCACACAGGGAGCAGAGTAACTTCCTGTAGGCACAGATGTATTGAGCTTGTATAGCATAGGTACATCCTTCTCTGTGTCCTGGGAAAGGTACCAGGAAAAAGCTGCCACTGCCAGAGCTGCTTTCATTCCTGCCTGCCCTTCCGGGGGCCAGGGCAAGGAATTCCTGCCTGTGTGCATGGAATTGTGCACAGTGCCAGCCTCCCAGGGGCCTGGCAGGGCACAGCCTGCACAGCAGCTTGGGGACTGTGCAAGGGACAGGGAGCAGAGTGGGACCTCCCTGCCCTGCTCCTGGGCACAGGGCAGCTTGTCCTGCTGGCACTGTCATTGTACCATGCACACAACTACCACTGTTTTGTTCTGGACACAGAGGGCTCCAGGGTTGGAATAGATTTTTGACTCCTACTGAAGAGCTACTGGGTGTTTTTTAGCTACCTTGAGTCACTGTGTAGCCTTAGAGGTTACCTGTTTAACAAGGTGTAAAGTTCACTTATGGCCACACCTGCAGGAAGGTAAACACTATGCTTCATACTGCAGAATTTTATTTATGAAACACAATTTTATTTATTAAACCAACCCTACAAGGCAAGAGTTCATTACCCCTATTTCAAAATTAAGAAAATCAATGCACTCTGCATTATTTTGAGAAGTAAAGAACGAACTAAGTTGCTTGCTGGTAATTAATATGGAAGTGCTGGTGTGTTTGGGGTGTTTTTTGGTATGTCTGGTGTGTTCTGGCAGCACCTTTTGACTTGCTCTGTCTGTGTGCAGCTGCAAGAACAAGCTGTACCTGGAGAAGCTGCCGAACACCAGTGTGATAATCCCATTCCACAACGAGGGCTGGTCCTCCCTGCTGCGGACGGTGCACAGCGTCCTGAACCGCTCCCCGCCCGAGCTGGTGGCAGAGATCGTGCTGGTGGATGACTTCAGTGACAGAGGTAGCGTGGTTTGTGTGTGACATCCCCACCAGGCTTCCCTGCCTCAGGGATCAGTGCACTTGCACATACGTGTATGATGACCTGAGGTTTTTCACTTGCCAGCAGCAGAGCTCAGGGCAGTCTGGCTCCAGTACGTTTGAAAGCAGAAAATTCCTGTTCCACATTCAGGGTGTGCTGGTTTAGCTGCCGCTGGCGTGGACTGTCCTGTGTTCTGGGCAATAGGAAAAGCCAGGGAAGCTGGTTTTAGTATTCAGTTAAGGCCTGTGTAGCCCTTAACATTAAATGGTGACTCTTGAAATAACAAAAAAAGCCAAGAGACAGGAATGTCTCACTCCTTAGGTTCTGCTTGCTTTTTTTTTTTTCCTTGACGCAGAACATGTAAAAGAATCCCTGATAAAAGGTTTCCACCTGGGACTGCCTATCATTTGGCTTGCCTTTCTCATGAATTTTGTGCTCCTGAATAGTAAATGTGCAGCATCCAAACCTTTTCTCTCTCTTGCTGGGAACTTCCCTCAATATTTTGTACTGCACTGCCCGGAGCAGTTGCTTTGGATTGGGTTGAAGTGCTGTCTGCAGAGGTGTGGAGTCACTGGCACATCTCCACAAATGGAACAACCACTTGTCATTGCAGCAGCAATGTGTGCCTGTAGTTGCTGAGATCTTTTTCTCTGAGCCATTTAAATGGTGCCTGATGCAAATTAAGCTGTGCTTTGCCTTGTGTTTTGCACCCTTGCTGTGGTGAAAAAGGCAAGTGAAGGAGGACTCAATGCCTCTGTTGTGTAGATGTTGCATAGGTGGAGAAATCCAATGGAAATCCTCTGACTGATGTTGAAGAGGGCACAGTGACTTTGAGGGGTTATGGTCAGATCTAGTAACTGTTTTCTCCTTTAAAGTTACTAAGATTATTTAGCATTATGAGCTGCAGAGTTCAAGCCACTGATATTACTCAAGTGAGGTAAAAGAGCTTTCTATACAGATCCTAAAGGATACATCTCCAGCAACCTGACATATAGGAAGCTCCTAAATGAGCTTGGAAACCAGCTTGTGAATATTTAATCTTATGACCTATACTGACTTCCAAACAGCCACTACCCAGCAGCTGTAGTTCTTGGTCTAAAGTTCTTCTCTCATTAGTTTGCAAGCAAGGTGTGCTGCATTGAACAAATCAATGTTACATGAAATAAGTGTTTCTTTAGAGGATTTTCAGGCTAAGGTGAGGAGAAGGAAAACCCACCCTCCTGACAAGGTCTTTTTACTGCTACTCAGTCTAGAAGCAAATTAGACAAGCTCATGCTGTAACCACAAGTGAATTGTATTAATGGGTTTCTTTTCAGAGAAGTGGAAGTAGTGAAATCTAGTTTCCTGTGGATCTGTTTTCCTTGCTCTTTAGATGTGTCCTGACCAGGTGAAAGAGAGCCCTCCTGGCTCCACCCTGCTCCTCAGTCTATACCTGTGCTGTTTGTCCAGCTCACTCTTCTCTGTTCCACCTACCTCTGATAAGACAAAAACTCTTCTCCCTTGGTCATCCATCTTTCATACAAAGGTTGCAAGAAGTAGCTGGGATTCATTTGTGTACAGCATCTATTTATAAATGGATATAAAAAACTCTAGGTGCTGGACAGTAGGCTAAATTGTCAAGGGAAGAGAATAACACTCATGCAAAGGGAGTGAGTTAATAAAAACTGGTGTGAGGGTTCTCTTTGGGGGGGGATTTTTCTTGTTTGGTTTTTTTTTAAAACCAGTATTTTCCTGCTAGCACAGTTGATTTCTGCACACTGCAACAATTGCTGGTTAGAATGAAACATCTTTCCTTCAGTGCTGTCAGTTCTGGATCTGCACTTTTCTTCCTTAACCACACTGGGGTTGGCTTCCACATCCCTCCATGGGCTTAAATAGATCCTTAGCCTTAGGGGGCTCTTGAATCCTAATCACATGATCTTGACTTGAAAGGCTGATAATTACAAATTTCTTGTTGTAATTTATCCATTGTTTAAAAAAAAAAAACAAAACCCAAACGACAAACACTTCAACCCAGTAACTGACAGCTGATAGTTTAATGCATCAAACTGAAATGCATGAAGGAGCAGAAGTTCCAGGAAAACTTTTACTTGTATGTTATATGTTTGAAAAGAGCACATTCTTGGATTTGGACTGTTAGGCAACTGCTCTGGTTATCTATTTGTTATGATTAAATTGGGCAGATAATAAGAACTCCATGTCCAAGCTGATGATCATCACAGCTGTGCTACAGAACTGGAGAGCAGTAAAAAGAATGAGAAAAAATTTCTTGATTTTTCTTTGCAAATCATAAATGATTGGTCCTCTGCATTGTCTACAAGGGTTCTGTATTGTCTTCAAAAAGTCTGTGCTTCTGTTTGAAATAACAGTTCCTTGAATTTGTAGCAGTATCTTTCTTTTAAAGTTACAGAACCACTGTTGGATGTGGTGACAGTAGAGGCCACGTCTGAGATCAGAGGGGCATAGTAGGAACAGTAAATGTCATCTCCTTCCCTGAAGAGATCAGTAAATAGTCTCCATAAACTCCAGTGAAAAGCCAAAGATGGAAAGGATAATCACTCAATAAAAATCTATTATTAATATTTTTTATGGAGACGTTACTCTGACAGAATAAAACATTGGATATCTCTGCTGCAGCTCATGCTGGCCTTTCACTCAAAGGTTGTCTAAACAGACCTCCAGAACTTTAATAACTCTTTAAAGAATAATCTTCAATAGCTTGACCTTCCCTGGCAAGGGGACTCTCTCTCTCCTGCTGGCATTTCTTGTGTGCTGACCTGTGCTGGGGTTAAACGTGCTGGGGTTTGCCAGCTGCCCTTGAGGTGCTGGAATGCTTCTCTCTTGTTCTGCTGTTTCACTGGTTTTTGGGAATGGTGATGTTGGTGCTGATCCATCAGCCTCTTTCATCCCCCTGTCTCTCATACATGGAGAATCTTTGCTGCACATGAAGAAAAGATGATTTTGGTAACAATAGAAATAGTAAGTGTGGAAACCTGGCTACTGCAAACAGTGGTTTTCCTGACAGATGTTGTTTTCATGTGTTTTTCATCTGGTTTTAAACTTGAGTGTAAGGAGTTTTTGGTGTGGCTATGAAGAGGGCTGAGAAGTTGGCCAACAGGGTGACAGGAGAGTGAAGACAGATTTCTGGGTTAGTTGGTGGCTGCTGTGGTCTGCAGTAAACCTGAGGGGCAGCTGTGGCTGTGCATTATTGGAGCTCCCAGACAGATGAATCATCATCTGGAAGTGTCAGCAGCCATTTATTTCTTAATTTGTTTGAAAGAGACAACTCTGTGACCTTTAGCAATAAACATTTTTCATCCAAAAAATGCTGTCCTGATGACAGCAAATCTTAACAGGGAGCAGCAAAAGCTTTACAAGTCATGTTTTTTAAATGTTTCCTTCGCTTTGTACTTGGAAAGTCCAAATGTGCTGGAACAACTTGCTGTCTGGAATGGTTTGGGGGTTTTTTGGTATGCCTGCAGTACAATGCAAATGCTCCAAATCTAAAAAAAAAAAAAGGTAGAGCCTTACCTCACTCAAATTTTGTGCAGGATTCTGTGTCAGCCAGAGTGCTGTGGGAAAGGCTGCCTGTCACTGGGGTCAGTGGGTGTGCTGGTCCCATCCCCTTTGCCTTGAGCTGCAGACCACATTGTCACCTCACCAGCTCCTTCCTGACACTTAGTCTTCCTCTGTGGAGGTTCCCTTGGTAGGCTGAGTGGATTTTAAAGGAGCTGTTTTCCATCCTGTGCCATTGGTCACAGCAGAGGGAATATTGCAGGGCTGGTTTTTGCTTTCTTTATTGGTAGTCTCTGCTGTCTGTGTAACATTGCATTGAAACTGCTATAATGCCTTTTTTTTCCCCACAAATTTGATTGAGAGTGATGTAAGAACTTTCTCCCCAGTTCAAAACATTTGTTGGGATTTCCTGTGCAGAAGAAAATAGGTTAAATTGAAGAGGGAGACACCAATTCAGCAAATTGTTTTTGGAGAATAAGAATTAACCTGCCCAGCATTGGCTTCTTCTTCCTCCATGGTACAGAGAACTGCTAGAGAGCCACAGACTGACCTCCATGGATTTGGTGAACCTCAGCTATTGCAGGGAGCTCCAAACTAATGCCAAAATAATCCCTTCTGGATAAGCAGAAATCAGAATGCAACACATGTGAATTACCACTTTAGAATTCCTGATCATAAAAACTTCTAGCTGTGGCAGTCCTGTGTGGATTTGTGGCTTCACTTTTAATTTCTGTAGCTATTCTTTAGGTCTGATGGGTTAAATTAAACCTTTTCATATGCTGGCTTGCAGGGTACTAATTGCATCCCTCCAAGCCTGTTGTTACCAGAATGGCCCTAAGTAAACTAAAATGCTTTTTCCATGTGTATCAATTTTCACCTGGGGACTGTCATGTGAAATTTGTGTGCATTTTGAATATCTAATTACCATGCTGCTGAGTGGGAATTTGTTCTATTCTATCACAGAAATGGGAGGAGGAGAACAGAAGTGGAATTGCAGGTCAGTTTGGAACACTGCAGGTTTTTCTGTCAGCTCTGATGGCATTTTGTTATTGAGAGCTGGCAGCAAGTAACAGGCAGGCAGTTCATGGTTCTTCAGGGTCTGCCTCAGTCCCTGGGCCTGCAGCAGAATTGCAGGGGTGAGAAATGGAGCTGTTCAGCTGTAGTGTCTGTCTTGTACAAAATGAATTGTTGGTCTCCACCTAATTCGTGTAGCTTGTGGACACCTCTGCTGTAGAAGCTGTGTCTGCATGTGCAGATGTAAAGCTGCCCTCTGTCTCAGTAAAAAATGATCAGCCCTGAGCTGGAAGAGCAGGAGAAGGCACATCCCTTTGCAGGATGCTTGTCAGAAGGTTCTTTGCTGTTCACCTGGTGCATATTTGGTAGCCCAGCACAGCAGTGGAACATCAAACACTCCTGGTGAAAGGCAGAAGGCAAACTCCTGTGTTTTACTGGAACAGGTACAGAATCACAAATAGTTGAGTTTGGAAAGGACATCTGGAAATCATCTAACCCAACCCCTCTGCTCAGCTGCAGCAGGTTTCTCCAGATCTTGTTATTCACTCAAATTTTGAAAATCTCCAAGGATGGAGACTCCATAATGTCTCTGGGGAGCCTCTTCTGCTGTTCAGTCACTCTGTCAGTGAAGTAGTTAAAAAAAAAAAGTAATTAAAAAAATACCTGATGCTTAACCAGCATTTCCTGTGCTTCAGTTTGTGCCCAAGGACTCCCAGGTCCTTTTCTGCAGAGCTCCTCTAACTTATCTAGGAAACACCTGTAAAAGAATACCTCTAAAACAAACTAATTGTTTGCATTTATGTGCTTCTGGAACAAACTGATATCAGGGGTTTTTCAGCCTTTCCCTTAATGTCAGACATGGTAGGATTTTTACCTTTTCACCCTTTACAGCAGTGGAAATTTAAAAATTATTCGAGATATTTGAAGCTTACTGTGTGCAGGAGGCTGTGACTTAATTGCTGAATGTCATTAAAAGAAACATCTTGTGGTGTACTTGGGGCTGGCTGTGTGCACAGAGGAAAGGATACACACCACACAGGGTTTATCTTATTTTATGGCTGAGCTTGAGAGAAATCAGTGATGGTGGCTAAGTGCCTGAATTTCACATAAAACTCACGTTTCAGCATTCAGTTATTTGCATATTGAGTGACAGCCTGTTCTTACTTGTTTTTAAGATTACTTTGGTATAAATGACAGTGTTTTAGAACAAATGTTGTCCCTTGTTGAAGAAGAGAACTGCAGCATCAGTCATCTCCAAAGCACGAGTTACATGCAAAGCACTGTGTTGGTACAATAATAAAACTGGATGTGGCAGCACTGAAAATACTGCAGTCTCCAAGCATCAGGATTGTTCTGGAAGTGTTAACCCAGCTGGGCCCTCTGCCTTGTGGTGTTGCATGTCTGCTCAGTGGCAAGATGTGAAAAGTGAGCATCCTTCTCAGAGCAGCCAGGCAGAATCTGCACCTGTCACTGGGAGGCACCAACAGCTTTCAGCCCAAGTGTTTGAGTATGTTTGACCCAATATGACAAGGACATTTGCAAAGTGAACCTTCTGGCCTTTACATTGAACACAGTCTGGTTTAGGGAGTGGTTATCCAGGAGGCTGTGTAAATACATCCTTGGCTGCAGTGGATTTCAAAGAGACAGTTTTGTTCTGAGGAATGTGTATGGGAACTCATTGTCCCTTGGGTGGTCATTGTGGAATTTTGGATTTCAGCTTCATCTTCCAGGACTACTCTGTTACCTTGAACCTCATCTTAATTTGTGAAAACTTTTTTTAGGAGTCTATTCTACTTATATGTTCAACCATTTAATTTTTTTAATTCCTTCCCCATCAGAGGGGAAACACAACCTGCTTTTTCCCTTGACAGATAAATCCCTGTGACATTTTAAACCTCTCTTTATATTGCAGTACAGGTAATTCTGGAGGCATGGGATCATCTGAATGGAAAACCAAATGTGAGTGGGGTAACTTGGCTGAACCACGAGCAGCATAATTTGGTCTGGAGGGCAGAAGTCACTAAGTAGTGCAGTGAGGGAGAGGGCAAGGAGTGATTAATGTCTCATTTGGGGCAGCAGCAGGTATATAGCAAATACAGCTCTGTTCCATTAACCACATCTGCCAGGCCTTAATTGAAAGAAATCATGTTCTTAGTATCTGAAATAGAAAAAGGTTTAATACTTGAATTCTTTTTGATCTTTAAATGGAACAGTAACAGATTTATGCAGCTAAAGAGATTATCTTTTCATCTTTAGGCACATGCACTGTAAAAGTAATTTTTTTTTCTCTTAAATGCACTGAAGTGCATGTGGTTAGGACATCTCAGAATATGGAGTGGCTGTGCTTAGGACAAAGTGATGACAGCCTTTCTTGCTGAATTATCAATATGTTTATCTTAAAGCTTTTTACCAGAAAGTATGGAGAAAAGAAAAAAAGCCAAGCTCTTTTGGGCCAACTGTGCTTTTCCACAACCTTTTTTTAAGTGTTGCTTTCAAGGTCTCTCAGAGGAGTTGTAGTAATGATTGTCCCAAACAACTGATAAAAGGATTATTTTTGTAAATTAAGTCACAGAATAAAGAGGATTTTTTCCTTATTAGAATTAATTTCAGACCATCTCAGGTCTGTTTAGACTGGTAAAAAATGTCTCTGAAGTAACAGACAGTGAGACAGATCTCCCTTTGGGTGAGTGGGAGAAGGTTGGTTCTTCTTGGGTGGAGAGATGTGAAATTTCTGCCCCAAACTGCAGCATGACTGCCAGGGGAGCCCAGCAGAGCAGGGACATGAGTGTAGGAGTGAATTTGTGAACTCACCAGCACTCCTTTCCATAGTGAGCACCAAAGGGAACAGTAAAAGAAAAGCTGGTGAAATGTCCCATTTTTGTTTATGAGACAAGAGCAATTTGTTATTCTCCATTTTGGGCAGTGTCTTGTGGGTGTGGGATACTTTAGATAACAGTGACAAAGCCTACTTTGGATCAGAGCGAGATGTGGATGAGATTCAATTTTATGTTTTCCCTTTTTTTGAGTGTTCATTTTTAATGTGTCTTTATTGTCTGTGCTCATGTACAGACAATTCTCTTCATAAAGGGATGTCTAAAACCTGCACTGTTCAGTAGGCAATGGCTGGGGAGCATTAAAAGTTTATTCTCTGGTGTTTTAAGAAACATGAGGGCCTATTGTAGCTGTTTACTACAGCTTTGTTTGTGACAGCCTACATTAACTAACCAGTTTACTTTTCATCATCTTGTATTTATTTCTCTAAGATCAGTTGCTGCAGTTGAAAGATTCTTCTAGAAAGGAGATGAGCTGGCTTTAAAAGGTCAAGTGCACTGTGACCTCTTTCTCAGCTAATTATTGTGTAGTGAAGGATGTCTGGCAGTCTAAAGTTTAAAAAAAATAAATAATTGAGGAGCAGAGTTTCCATTACAGCTCATTAAGCAAATCTCAGTGCATTGCTTTCTACTAAGAAACCCTACACATGTAGCTTCTGTTAGAGGAACTTTGCAGGAAAACAGCTTTAATTGCATTCTTCTCACCTTGAAGTACACGTCCTCATCTGCTAGGAGTCAAAAATCTAGATATCTGCCAGCTGCAGTGCAAATCAGCATTTTAATGCTTTACAGCTGCTTCTCTAGAGAAGTTAATTAGAAATGTGATTCAAACACCCTCTGCCCATATATGATATCTATTACTGGTAATCATAGTTTCTGCTGTTTAAACCTGCATTTGGAGTGGTATTAACAAAGCAGCTGTTCCACACAGGGACTTTGATAAAGGTGGGAACTTCTTCACTTGGAGAAAATTAGGAGCTAAATGCTGCTTCAGCTGAAAAATAAAAGTGGATAAACAAAACCACATTTCTTTTTTAGTTTTAATTTCAGTTATATTTTCTTAGAGAATTGTGGGGCATTTCTTTACTCAGTGTAGCATCAGTTCCTGAGGAGCACTGTTGCCTGTCACCCACAACAGGGGTGCACTGATGGAGCACAGAAGTTCAACTGTGCTGAGCAGGGGGAAGCCAAAGCTCCAGATTTAAAAGCAGGGACCTTCAGCTATCAGTCCTGCCCTGTCCTCTGTCATCCAGATAAAATTAATGTGTTACTTGAGAATGGTATTGCCCTTAAGGTGGCTTAGTTTTGGTATCAGTACAGCTGTGAGCAAGCCTGGGGTTGTGCTTCAGGATTTAATAGATTTATTGACCTTTCTGGCAGATGTCACTGACTTACTGTGATGGCTGCATTTCTTGTGAGTAAACCAGAGTGTTGGGAACTGATGGTGAAGAGGTCTAGAAGAAGAGTAAAGTGTGAGTTTGTAAATTATACTTCTGGCATGGCAGAGTTTGTTACCGCAGGTCAATTGTGTGTGTTCTCCCTGCAGCTCTATTGCTAATTTTTTCGTTTGCCAAATACATTGTTTTCTGTTCTCTGACACACAGACCTCCTTCTGCTTTGTCACTCATGGTTATTAATGTTCAAGCATCATTGTAGGGCTGAAAGATTATCAGTTAGCTTTCCAGTATTCCAATTTGGCTGCAACCCCAGAGCAAAAACTTTGCAGTTCTCTGCTGTTAATTTTAGGCTCCATAGTTGTTCTTCCTCACTTAGACACTTGAGATCAGAGCCTGTGGGATCCAAAGTGGTGCATTCCTACCAAATCAAAGCCACTTTCAAGTGAGTTACATCTCAGGCCTAACGGACTGCTCTCTAACAAGACAAAAGTCTGGAGCAGATTTCTCTGTCAATCCTTATGCTCTTTCTGGAATATTTCCTTTTCTGATGATTTGTACAGAGCAAATACTTTCAGGCCAAGAAGTTCTTTGCCTCTATCAGCACTATTCTTGTACAAAGCCAGCTCTCCGAGGACTGGTTTGTTTTGGCATCTTCTTTTCTCTTTTTCTTTTTCTTTTTCTTTTTCTTTTTCTTTTTCTTTTTCTTTTTCTTTTTCTTTTTCTTTTTCTTTTTCTTTTTCTTTTTCTTTTTCTTTTTCTTTTTCTTTTTCTTTTTCTTTTTCTTTTTCTTTTTCTTTTTCTTTTTCTTTTTCTTTTTCTTTTTCTTTTTCTTTTTCTTTTTCTTTTTCTTTTTCTTTTTCTTTTTCTTTTTCTTTTTCTTTTTCTTTTTCTTTTTCTTTTTCTTTTTCTTTTTCTTTTTCTTTTTCTTTTTCTTTTTCTTTTTCTTTTTCTTTTTCTTTTTCTTTTTCTTTTTCTTTTTCTTTTTCTTTTTCTTTTTCTTTTTCTTTTTCTTTTTCTTTTTCTTTTTCTTTTTCTTTTTCTTTTTCTTTTTCTTTTTCTTTTTCTTTTTCTTTTTCTTTTTCTTTTTCTTTTTCTTTTTCTTTTTCTTTTTCTTTTTCTTTTTCTTTTTCTTTTTCTTTTTCTTTTTCTTTTTCTTTTTCTTTTTCTTTTTCTTTTTCTTTTTCTTTTTCTTTTTCTTTTTCTTTTTCTTTTTCTTTTTCTTTTTCTTTTTCTTTTTCTTTTTCTTTTTCTTTTTCTTTTTCTTTTTCTTTTTCTTTTTCTTTTTCTTTTTCTTTTTCTTTTTCTTTTCTTTTTCTTTTCTTTTCTTTTTCTTTTCTTTTTCTTTTCTTTTCTTTTCTTTTCTTTTTCTCCCCAGCAAAACTCAGTGACTTTTAAGGCTTTAATCTCGCAGCTTTGATATGTTCCAAAATATTTCAGTAAGAGCTGTCTTAACACTTCACCTGCCTGCATCTCCTCAAATGATGGCAGGTTTTGCCTTGCTGTTGGTCACAGGATTTAGGTTCCTGTCGTGCTGCGCCGAGCGTCACTGCCAGCAGTGGCTCTGTCCTGACACCCTCCCTGGGCAGCTTTGGAGCAAACTTCTGAGATGCTTTTGCACCCCTGCTTGTCTCTCCAGTGCCCAGAAAGCAGTTGATGGTGCAGGTTCAAGGCAGTTAAAGATTTTGAGAGTGCAGGCATTCCTTTGGTTGAACGACTGGGCAGTCAAAGGTAGGATGTGGCCTGCGGAGGAGCGCAGAGATTCCTCGGGCTGAAGGCAGCATTTGGGACAGTAATGCCCTTCCTTGCCAGTCACCATGGCTACATCAAACTTGAGCTGAATATTAAGTGCTCTGGCAGGAATTCAGCCCTGTTTTGCAGCTACAAAGGCTGTGTAGGCCAAACCCTGCATCTCTCCAGTGTGTGTGTGTGCCAGCACAGCAGCTCTGGGGTTAAAAGCAATCAACAGGAAATGACTGAGAGTCACAAAATACCCTCTTTCCATGAGATACAGTCAACAGGAGAGGGAAAAACCTAAGTGGGTGCTTTAATCTCAATACATATTTAATGAAATAGGAAGGGAGAACCGTAAACTAATGAGAATGACTTGAGTGTTTCCCCTGGGAGAGATGGGATCTGGCAGAGGGGGAAAAACTGATCCCGTGGGCTGGTCAGGAGGTCAGTGTGCAGGAATTAAGAAGTGATGCATACACCACAGGTTGGCTGCACTGCTCCTAAGGAACAGAAAGTGTTTAAACCTTTACAGCATAAAGATAAGTAAATGGATTTTTCTGGATTCCCTCAGAAAGCAGCAGTTGAAATAGACTCCTTTACAAATTAAACTTTGCTGAGAGATTGAGAGGTTGTGCTGTCACTTAGATGATTGCTCCCTGTGTATTTCCCTGCTTGGAAATGCAGCCTACTAAACTTTCCTTGGGGTCTGGGTGTATTTATATACTAATGCCACTAAGTGTGAATTTTCCCACTTTAAAATGACACCTTTGTCTCTGCATTCAGTGCTAGTGTCTCCTGAAGGATACCTGAGCAGGGTTGGGATGTCTGTAGGGTGGAGGAAGCACTGAGAAAGTTCCCTTTGCAAAGTGAAGGATGAATTGATGGCATGGGCAGGACAGTAGGAGTTTATGTACCTGAGTTTATCACAGCCCAGGCTCACACCAGTGGTCTTTTCCCCACTAACTCACAATCTGGCTTATTTCTTGGGCTCCATTCTTCCACTTCTGTGCCCTTTATTGCACCTGAAACAGAAGCTTGGTTTGAAACCATTTAGAAAGAGAACAAAACCAGTAAGGTTTTCAGCAAACCCTTTTAATCTTTGTTGAAGTCCAAACCATGCTATATTATTGAGTGGGGTGGTACACATTCAGCTGTTGTCCCATGCACAGAAACCTTTTCCCCCCTCAGTTTTTGCTTTTAAAGTTGTGCTGACACCAAACACTGATGCAGAGTGGGCAGTGGAAACTGGGGCCCCTCCCCTTTTGGAGTCCACCCCAGAACTGTGATCAGTGAACAACAAATATTAATTCTTTCCCTTCTCAAGCCTTTTCCTCTTTGTAAGAAGATTCAGCTTGGAAAGCTGTGATCAGCCTAATCAGTTTTCTATTACTGAGACTGGTGCTCATAGTACAATTTGTTAAATCAATTTATTATCCTCCCAACCAACTTCAGTGATCAGAGCGTGAAAACACTGAAAGAAAATTAAAACTAGTGGAAGTGCTGCCTGTTTGGATAGCAGCACATTTTGCTGTTTCAAAGGATTACTCATCTGCACCAAAACAGGGAGAGAAGTTAATTTCAATGATTTAGAATCTTCTATTTCAGGGAGGCCTGGCTTGCACATTATGATGGATTCAGGAAGAAGTATAATTCGTTCTTAAGTTGTTAAACAGCACGTTAAGGCCAAGAAGCCAAGTAAAAATGAATGGATTCATTTGTAATCTTCAACAAGCATATCTGTGTGTGGGAGGTGGAGATGGCAGGCTGGGGTAACCTGTAAACAAATGCCAAATGCATGCTGGCACTTCAGGTTTTGTGTTGGGAAGCAGCCAAAATAACCTGCAGAGAAGGGAAATGTCCTTTTCTGCCTAAAATGGAATTCTGCAGATCCTCCAGTCCTGTCCTCCTGTGCCCTTTGGTGAGAGGGGGAGGTTCCCTGGATTTTCAGAGTGCAGTGGCTCTCCCATCTTCACATCTTCCAGCTTCTGAGTGTAAAGCAAAGCACCCGAGCAGGTGCCAGGATCCTGTAGGGCAGAGGAACCTTTGGTGTTACCAATGGCATCTGAGTAACGTGGGAAGGTGGCTGGGAGTGTTTCCTATTTCTGCAGTGCTGTTCCTTCTGGACTGGGTGATGGTACACATCTGGAAAAGGCACTGGAGCTGCAGATGTGCTGTACAGTGTAAAATTCAGAAACCAAAGCTGATGGTATCATATGAACCATGCAGTGTTAGGACAGGAGAAGTGTTTCACTCATAGTTCTTTCTCAGGACATAAATCACTTTAATAGTTTCAAGTCATGGCTGGTATTTAAAATTAGTTGGATGTTTTTTTTTCCTATAGCAAATATTGGTACTCCCTTCCCTGCCAAATACTGCAGAGCTGTTACAGGGACTATAAGCTATTTTAAAAAAAACAACACAAGCTATTTAAAAAAAAAATGAAAAGCAAAAACCTCCTTGGACTCCTCTGTCTTCCTCCAGCTTCTGCATATGCTGGTTTTTTAATTTCTTAGGTGCCTCTTCAGGTGGCAGAGTACAATGCTGGAATGAAAAGTCAACTGGATATGAGGAATTCAAGATTGGAAAGTCCTTGCCATGCTGCAAGTGCTCACCAGGCTAGAGGGATCTGGGGGCAGCTCTGCTTGGATGAGGCCAGTAGGAATGAGTACAGTGAGACCACCACAGAAATTTGACCTAGGGGAAAAAAATGCCTTATTTTGGAAAGTTTAGGGCTGCTTCTGTAAAGCAAGCTGCCTGTTAAAGCTTCTCTGCTGTCTTCACACAGCTTTATTTACAGCTCAAAGCAAAGAAAGCAGCAGTTCTTGACTGGTACTGTTAATGTATACACTGTACATCAACTTTATTGCAAAGTGTGTTAGCAAACTACCAGAATAGTTTTTAATCTGCAGATAATCTTACTCTCATTTTTATTTTTGGGCAGTATTACTTTGCCCAGCATAGGCACAGCCATTGGAATCCATCCAGTTCACCTAACAACTTTCATTAAAGAAAATTGCCCTTGTAATAAAAATTACTCAGTGTGACAAGATTCCATAATATTTTTTTTTAAAGCTTCATTAAATTTTGTAGCAGTTAATGGCACTTGTTTGGGTTTTTTAGATTTTCTTTTAAAAGCAAAATTTTATTTAATTGGGACAATATTTGAAATAGAATGAAATAACTATTTTCTGTCTGGGTGCATAGAAGCCAGGCTGTGTGGCAGGAATAGCACAAGGATAAGGAAATAAAAAAATCTCTTTGAAAACCACATTTTACTGGAGGAGTCACTTCAGCTGCCCCAGGTGTCACCACAGATGAAATTGCACCAGAAACCAGAACAGCTCAGAAAGGCAGGTGATGCTAAAATGGAAATTATGAACACACATGCGGTAGACAAACCTCTGGAATCTTTCACAATCTCATTTTCTCATTTTCATCAAAATAAAGAGCTGAAGAAAGTCTCTTTATATTTTCCATTGGTTTGGAGCTTTGGATTTTTTAAGACTTTCAGTGCTTTGTAGGTTTGGCTCGGATAATGTAAGTATTGTGTAGTCTGATCTTCCAAGTGTCTTCTGCTGTTATCAATCTCTGGCTGTTGTTAGGAAATCAGACCCAGAGTGCCTGTGTGACAGTTCCCTCCTTTATTATAACGAGCACCAGCAGCCACTCTTGTGTTTCTCTTGTCTTGGGCACATTAAGTAAAGTCTGCATCCTGGTTTGGGCTTAGCTGATTTATGCTTGAAGTGAGGATTGTTTGTTCTCCGCGATGAAACAATCTTTTGTGACAAACTAACAATGGCAAGGGATGAGCTCTGATGTTAAACAGTGGTAGCTTTTCTTTTCTTCTTTTTATTTTCCTCTTCTCGCTTTAAGTCTACCCACTGCCTCAGGAGGAAGGCAGCTGCACTAATAATATGTCTAGTCTCTGTGGAAGGCCCTTATTTGAAAAATCTGTAATTGAGTGGACAAAATTTCTGGTTGCTTGAGAGGATCTATTCAGAAGAGACCTGAAAAGGAGGAGGGAAAAGCACACTAGACATCAAGAAGTCCTAAGGGCTCTATTGAGAGGGAAACCTATGTAGATATTGTGGGACAATTACACTTGTCAGGCAGAACACTAAAATGGATCTGTGAAAAAAAATCCAGGGGAATGTTAAATAAAGCTTTGAACAGGGCAAAGAGCTTGCAGGGAATACCTCAAAAGCAAGGAGGTGCATTTGGGGGATGTTTGAAGGAAGGCACATGATGGCTGCTTCACAGAGCAGGCACAGATGTGTGTTACCACAGGGCTTCTGACCATTCTCACACTTGCCAGGTCAGCACAAGGGGGAGAGCTCATGACTAGGTTAAATTTATTTGCTCCTTTGCTCTGTTCCAATGCCCAGCCTCCCTGGTGCCCTGTTCAGGGACACTTTCCTGCTGTTGGCCTTTCCAGCCCCTGCCTTTCATGCCTCCTTTGGAAGCTGAGGAGGATGTGCTGTACAGAGTGGAAAGGATGTGTTCCCTGCAGAAGGCAAATAACCCTGTGAGGGTATTTGTATTTCAGTGATTGCCTCCAGTCAAGTTTTGTTATGTGAGATTTTAAGAGTTACTTGCTTAGATGTAGCATGCTGAGTTTTGTCTAGTGAGCCTTCTTTCCTGCCTGGGTTGCTGACTGCAGTGTGGGGCATTAATGAACAATCTCTGGCACCCTCTGAATGGGCTTTGCTGTCAAAACTTCAGATGCCTGAAAGATCAACCCATTAGTGATGAGGCCAGCGTCAGCTCAGCCTATTTTTAGGTTTTTCTTTGCTGCTTCACTCTTTGATGTAAAGACAGCTGTGTTCCCCTCTCTCGTTATGCAGACCCAACTTTTTATCTCCACTTTGGAACAAGCTGTCCATTGTTTTGATCACTCAGTGATCTTTCTCTGCAGCTCTCCTGTTTGAGTTCTTGTTAATCGTGGTGACTGCCACTGTGTTAATTCAGATGTGGCTCCAGTCCACGTTCAGTTGTGTAAATATTTCCATATTTAAATGCAAATCTCCTCTGATAAGCATTTAAGGAAGCCATCCCCATACACACTGTGGCTGTGCCTGCCTTGCAGCTTGGAGGGCTGTCTGACTGGACTTTTTCCTGATTTTTATTTATGCATGAGTAGATTGTTATGTTGTGTGTTTTGAAGAAACCACACAGAACTTAAATGCCCTGAGTGTGGTTTACTTCTGAAAATTAATTCCCCTGTGTCTTTTCTAAGTTACAGTGGTTTTCCACAAGTGTCCAAGAATCCTGGCTCAGGGTCTGCCAGCTGCCTCTTTATTCCTTTTCCTCTTCTTCTGCTGCGTTCTTTCTCATTCTATACGGTTTGTTCCTTTTTTTTTTTCTCCTCTGTTTTAATTGCTTCTAAAGTTTTGGAACATCTTCAAAAGTCCTGCTTAGGTAGTTATTTTTAGACCTTTAAAAGCAGTAATTTTTTCTTCCTTTTTTCTGTTACTGCATTTGTTACCTGTTGAGGCCATACTTCCAAAAGATATCTCCTTCTGATAAAGATATAATATAAAATTTCAATAGCCAAACCAAATTTATATTTATGTCTTTTATTTTAAAGAAAGCAAGCAAGCAGCGCTGGGTGGCTGGGCAGTCACAGCTCCACTAACAGTGCACACCACTTACAAATTTGCCAGAGTATATATACTGTTTGTAAGCATACAAAGCATTTCCCAATGTGCTTTTGTTAGTCCTAATCAGCAAATATCAAAAAGCTGGAATCAGCAATTTCATAATCTTTCCAGGTGGTCGTTGGTTTCTTTTCCTGGTCATGGTCTTCTGGAGGGAGGCTCTTCAACACCAGTGCTCAATAATTTCAGTTTTGTACAAGTGCATTAAGCTTTTCCTATACATAAGCATTAGTTATTCTGTGCAATATCCCTTAGTTTTAATGCAGCTTCCTCTGTTTTATTCTAGGCATCAGCCGTTTTGCTGTTTCATCTCTTAACTTCTACCACAACTTCTTCTATTTTCTTGTTCGATGCTTTATTTGGCTGTTCAGTCAGACAGTTTCAAAACTGTTCTTTGTAGTCATCCCAGGGAACGTGTCTACTTTCAGCACAACTGATACAGGCATTTGCTGATTCTGTTGCCAATCAACACGAACCACAAAGACATTTTTCACAGGTAGAACAGCATTTTTAAGAAATGGGTTGTTCCAGTGTCCCAATGTCTCCTTCTGACACAGAGCACCTGAAGAAACGCCTGGAAGATTACATGGCCCAGTTCCCGAGCGTGCGGATCCTGCGGACCAAGAGGAGGGAAGGGCTGATCAGGACTCGCATGCTGGGGGCCTCGGTGGCCATCGGGGACGTCATCACCTTCCTGGACTCCCACTGCGAGGCCAATGTCAACTGGCTGCCGCCTCTGCTAGGTGAGTGGGTGATTTGTTGAAATTATTCCCACCTGCTGCTTCCCCCGCGTGCTGTAAGTGGATAAAAGAGAAATTAAATATCTTAAAGGGGAGAACAAACCAACCACAAGGCTCAAGTGAATTCTTGGCAATTTGTAGTGTTTAGTATGAGATTTTTTCCGTTCTGGAGTCCTGCACTGTGCAGTAACCCTGTCATATGCTTTTGTTAATTAAAGAGCAGAAATCATATTCTTCTGTTTCCTCATTAAGTGAACCCTTAAATAATTTACGAGCTTGCTAGAAGAGTAAACTATCACATGGTCATTCAACAGCTTGCAGAGAGGAATGGCTTTATGATACAGAAGAGATTTTTACATACAGTTTTTGAGTAGCTTTTAAGGGTTTTATCTCCTATATAACTATATTTAACTTCATAGTGTGCAAGGCTGTGAAAAATCTCATTCTTGTGAATGAGAGCTACTGGTGTGTATTTGTAGAACATGGGCACCCCTTTCCAAGGCAGCATTCCCTCTTTGAGGAGGTGTCAGTTCTTTCCAAGGATGACAAATTGAAGGGACAGTGCCGTCTGGTTTTGGTATCTGTCTGCCCCAGCTGGTACCAAACTCCTTCACAGCTCTGCTGCAGTGACCTGTCAGAGCTCCCTGAGGTGTGACTTTCTCAAATAGGCTGTGGCAACAATAGTCAAGCAGAGGTTTAAGAAAGAGCAGATTTTCCTGCAGGATTGATGGATGGTTATCCTGTCGCTTTCACTACAGTTTATATTTGGCAATAGTTTGAAACATTTGCAGCTTTATGAACCCCAGGGAGGGAGGACGGAATTAGCTCCAATGCCATTTAAATGAGAACATGAAGAGGATGCTTTGATTTTTAAAGCACAGAAAGGATTTCTGTGAGATGTGTTTTGGAAGCTGAAACATCATTTTATCGCCTCTGCTCTGAGAGCTAACTTCCAACAAGAGACCATCTCAGTAATAAAGTATTTAAGAAATTCCAGATGTTTATGCAGGAATTTATCCTGTGTTGTATTATTTGGTTGGAAGAAAAGGCTGTAGGGGAGGAGGTAACACTGGCATTTCTTGAGCCTGCTGAGAGTACTTATGCCATTAGTCTGAAATGCTTCCTGCCAGTTTCTGGCGTGGCAATTAGGGCTGGGTGGTGCAGTGGGTTATTCCCTGGATTTGGATCTGCACAGAAGGGGTTCACATCCCGGTCACTTGTGGAGATGAGGACTGCTCACCGAGTACAAGAAGTCTGGTTTTAGCCTGGCAGTCAGTTCTCTGTGGTAGTATGGCTGTGTCTTCCCATTCTGCCTCTGGGTGATGGGTACCTGGTGTTTTTCTCTGTGATTGCAGAAGTAGCAGATAAACTGATATAAATTGGAGCATCTGCTCACGAGAGAAGGAACAGGAAGAAAGCTTTGTTGTTCTTGGACAACCTCATATTTTGATGCTCTTTTTTTGTAATTTCATGGTGAAAGGAACCGGCTGGTGCAGGTTTTCTAACACGTTTCTCCAACCTTCAGATCGCATTGCCCGGAACCGCAAGACTATCGTTTGCCCCATGATTGATGTGATTGATCATGACCACTTTGGATATGAGACTCAGGCTGGAGACGCAATGCGAGGGGCGTTTGACTGGGAGATGTATTACAAGAGGATCCCTATTCCTCCTGAGTTACAGAAACCTGATCCCAGCGATCCCTTTGAGTAAGTTACTGAAATGCAGAGTGCTCAGAGCCAGCTAATGAAATAACACCCTGCTGTAGGGTTGGTTTACTCCTCAGCATAGCAAAAGCCAGAAGCTGGTGTTAAGCTACTTGCTTTTTTGGCAGCTGTTTGCTTTGCTGGTTTAAAAGAAATGCATTGTATAGTAGCTGTGAACACTCTCCTTTTCATTGCTGTTTTTTGCCACGTTAATTCCTGCAGAAGTTAACATTTCATTGAAAACTCTAATGTGTAACAATTAATGTGGTCATTCATTACTGAGATCTTTCAAACATAACTTAGTATCCCTAATGCTCTGCCAAAAAAAAAAACAAATCAGCGGTGGGTTATGTGTCATTACCAGGTGGGGGAAGAAAAAAACTTAGCAGAATAATTACAGCAATTTTGATTATTACAGTGCACTGCAGAAGTAAATCTGTGATCAAGTTGTGCTCTGCTGTTCCTGTGCTTGCCAACATTGAGACAGTTCTGCTGTCCTTTATATTCTGCAGTGTTAAAAAAAAAAAGAAAAAAACCAACAAAACACTTTTTGAGGTCAAACTTGAGAAGACTCAATCCTACAACAGAAGCAGAGCACCGTGTGTGGAGCATAGGTGGTGTCCTGTCACTTAATGGTCAACTCCCTGCCTGCTTGGAGGAGAGGCATTGGCAGGTTCTGAAGGGAGCCTGGTCCGGTCCTCCTCGTTTGCAAGTGGGAAATCAGTAGATAACACCAAAACAACTGTTTGATGCACTGACAGGGCTGTAAAGGCACTGGGAACCCTGGGTGATGAAAAGGCTATTTGTCAAATCTTGCTTTGTTTTTTAAATGTTTAGCTAGAGATCTGTCTTTGAATGTGTTTGTAATATGGAGTCTGGTTTTTCCTTAAGGTCTCCTGTAATGGCTGGAGGACTGTTTGCAGTCGATAGAAAGTGGTTCTGGGAGCTGGGAGGGTATGATGCAGGTCTGGAGATATGGGGAGGAGAGCAGTATGAAATATCCTTTAAGGTGAGCCATATTCTCTGGAAATTACTTTTGTTTTGAAAAGTAAGAATTTGTTCTGAGGCGCAGAAATGTGAATGATCTGTCTTGTCCTTACTTTTGCATGTGACTAAAGGTGAAAGAGCTGGGAGCAGTAAGATAGTGCACAGAAGAATCAGCAGTGACTTGTGAGGGTGAGCTTTGGAGCAGGATTAGCTGGGGTGTCCCCATTCTGGGGTCACAGCTCTGCTGCATGCGCTTTTCCCAGCAAGGTAAGGCAGCTGCTGTGCAGCTCTCTGCCTCTGAGGCACTCAGTGCTCACCCTGGCAAGATGGTGAAATACTCTTCTCCTTGAGGGAAGGAGGATTCCAGTTCCAGGAGGACCTCAGTCCTCAGCTTGAGTTCTCAGAGAGGAGAACAACTTTGTCTATAGTCAGTCCAGCTGACCCCTGGCTGTGAGGAACTCAAGCTATTACTTTCCCAGGAAGAAATCTCCAACAACTGGAGTCATTACTGTTGCTGGCAGTGACTTTGGGTCATTATCTGCCTGGCCTGGGGACAGTCCTGCCACTAACTGATTGACTGAACTGATCAGTGGAGGGCTTTAAGAGTTAGCCAGCTGACCAAAAATGCATACAAAGTATGCAGTAACAAGTCACTGTAACCACCAAGACTGCTGGTACCGGTGTTAGGTTGGAATATGGCACTCTGAAATCTAATTTGGGAAACCCGCCAGAATGTCCCAAACCCCTGAAGGCAGATGGGGAAATCCTTCCCATAGCCTGGACCAAACTGAGTAAAGATGTCTACATTAAACTCTGTTTGTGGTTTCTTTCAGAGGTTGAATATTTTATTTTACAGGTGGATGCCACTGTTCTAAGCTAGCTGACCTTAGCATGAGGCTAGAGGATAGCAGGGATGCAGTGCACAGTTTGGCTTCAGCAGCTAAAATTCTTCCTGTGTCCCCTGACAAGCCATGGCTGATATCTTACAAAACAGATTCCTGAATCTGTCTTCAGAATCCTGAATCTCCATGCCTCTCCATGCCCTGTGCAGTTCTGAGATATCAATCCTCAGCAGGCCACACTGTCATACACACACCCCGTGTGCTACTGGGCAGCAAACAGTGGGAGAAAAGACACTGATTTTGAGACATCCTTTTCTTCCAACATTTCCTCACCAGAACCCACAAGTCACCTTGGATGTCCCTTGTCCTCTGTAGCAGTGGCAGGAAGGGAGGGGTGAGGGCACCCTCTCTGGGGGTGTCACTGTGGTTAGAGCCATTTCACCTTTGTGCTGCGTGTAATGAAATTGTGTAAGGCACTCATTCTCTGCAGGAGGGGCAGCATTCAGCCTCTTCCTCTCTGAAAACGCTGGTTTCCAAGAGTGATGACAGTGGCTGGGCAAGCCCTTTGTCTCCAGTGCCATAGCAGACAGTCACACTGCTTGATCTGCAGGAAATAAGACTGCTTCATTCATCTGTTTGCTTATCCTCTCTGAAACATGCTTGTGTTTTATTTCAGTCCAGAGATGATAATTTATGGAGGGATACATTTGCTTTAATTAATCTCGGCAAAGACCCCCTTCTTTCTTTCATTATGCAACAGAAAAATGAAGTTTTCACTGAAAGAGGCTCAGTGTATTTTCAGAAATTAAGATAAATTGATACATTCATCTGTGGCTGATAGATTTAATAATTCTGCTGGAATTGCAAGAATAGAAGGTTTGTTCATAGAATTTATGAAGCTATGACATTTCCTGGTGGGCTTAGAGCTACGTTTTTACCTTTAGAAGCAGACTGAGATTTTGTAGTTAAAGGTGCACTGTCAAATAATTTAGACCTCTGGCTTTAGGTGTGGAGTACCCGCTTTCACATTATTTATTATCTCATGGGAATTCAGATTCTAAGCATGCCAGATTTACAGCCCAGCTTTAACAAAGGATCTGTTCCTGTCCCTGGGTGTTGTGGGTGCAGGTACTTGTCTGAACTGCTGGCCTGTGATCCATTGCATTGGATCTGGCCTTCTCGAGCCTCACCAGGAGTACAGGGCTTCTGAGGGATTTTTTTATGTTTTGGATTTTCTTTTCCTTAAGCATATTCTTTTTTTGGCCATTCATGGACTGTGCTTTGCTGGTTTTGCCTTTATTTTAAAATACAGGGCTCTGTTGCTGAGAGACTGGAAATAAACAAGTTTATTTAGGAACCTCTCGCCTTTCTTTTTGGAAATCATACGTATTTTGTTATCAGCTGGCTCTGCTTCCTTCTGAGCAGAAATTTTCAAGCAAGCCAACAGAGAAAGCATCAGTGTTTAACACTTCAGAAAACATTTAGCTAGAAGGTAGATCACACTCTAGAAGCCTTGCACTTTGTATGAAACATGTGCATCAAATGGCATTAGGAAACATTGCATGTAGGAGTGACAAAAAAATTGAGGTGAACTTTCTAACCTTAACTGCTGGTTTGTTGTTTGCTGGGTCTTAGCAATCCCTTAAAACAGAAATTTCTAGTTCAGAAATGAAGGAGTTGATGTATCCATTCCATATTCAAGCAGAAAACAGGCTCTGCTCCCTTCTCTTGCCCTGCGTGCACCCAGAGCAGCTCGGTGTCCGTGAGCCAGCACTGCTGCAGCTCAGGGTGTTCCCCAGGCACAACAGGCAGATCACAGTCTCCAGTGGTAGTTACAGGTGAATTCCCAGGTGCTGACCTTGAAATGTGTTCTTGTGTTTTGGAAAGAGGGTAAACTAGCATTCACAGCTGTCTCTGTGGGGCGTTTGTCACCCCTCCTTTCTGCTGCCTCCTGGTTCCTCTGTTCAGCAGGCTTCATTCAGGTGGGGTTCTTGGCTTTTTTGGAGTCACTTCCTCACCTCTCCTCTCTTGCAGTTTATCCTGGTCTTTTTTATCTTTCTAGCTGTGTAAACAAAACTCAGTTTTTTACCCAAAGTTATAATGGAACTTTCCTCTTCTAAACACAATTTAACAACTGCCAACGTAACTGCTTCATTTTTTTTTTGACATAAGTGCATTTAATTTGGAGCAGTATCTGTGAAGTATTTAAACTGTTCCCTTCTGCAAGTGCTACTTTGTACAGCACTTATCTACGCTCAGTTTTATTTGAGATGGTGTTGCCTCTTTTCCAGTATTTTTGTGGCTTCTATTCTATTTGGCTTACATAAATCTTCGCTAAACTGCTTCATGCCTTTCTTCCATAAATACACAGTCTCTGATTTTTTTGGTTATGGGGAAACAGAAGAGTAAAAAGGGATGTCCTGACTTGTGTAGGCATAAATATAGATCTGCTTTTTATCTCAGATCCGAGTGGTGTGGTTCTCAGTCCTTTAATTGCACGCTACTTGAAGAGCAAAGAATGAGAATCCAGAATGTCCCTCTCTAGGGGATAAATCATTTCAGTTTTAGAAACGTTTGCCTTGTAATTTGGAGATTGTAAAGCCTTCATAAAATGCAAAGGGCTAGGTGCAAACAAGCCAAATTGACAGTTGCCCTGAAAAGAAAAATTAAAAGGGAGACAAACGAGCTGATTAGTACTTGTGGTCTTCAATTCTTGCTTCAGCAATAGGAAAAGAGCCATTGCACTTAGTCTGGTCATTGTAGGTCATTGCATTTTTCCAAATCCTTTTCCCAAACCATCAACATGGATTGCTTCTGATTTCCACAGCATAAAACATGTTACATGTTTTCCAACAAATCCAAGTGCTGCACAGCTTCTGTTCACGTGTCTAATGCCTGCCTCTCCTTTGCCCCATGCCAGCAGCACGTTTCTGATTCCCATTTTGCCACTGGGCTCTGGCAGGTGTGCAGTTGGGGTGCAGCTGCCAAGGGATCCCTTCTGACAGCATTTCCTCTTGTGTTGCTGAAGTTAGTGCTGATTGTGAGCCTGCACTGCTTATTCTAGGCACATACTCACTCCACTTTCCAGCAGCTCACGTTTGCCCACACTGGAACAGGCCGGGCATTCTGCTGCTTTTTTTTTTGCTTTTTTTTTAGCCAGCACATGCTGCTTAATTCTAAGGCTCTCAGCTGCAGTACAGGGTGGCTTCTTTTCTATCTGGTGATGCACAGATCAGTTTCAGACCATTGACTTGAATTTTTTGCCTCTGTCCACCCTCTTCTTGGTTCAGGTTCCTGAGCAGCCTCCCACCAAGCAGCAGCAAAGGAGTGTTCCCCTCCACTCCCTGAAATGTGATTATTAGAAAGTGCTGCCATAACTCTCAAATGCTGCAGATAGCGAGGAGGGGCTGTACTGGTGTGTGGTGTGTGAGAAGGTGCTGTGCAAACACAGATCCCAGTGCCTCACAGGCTACCTTAATCTCTCAGACAGCACCAAGTCCCAGCAGCAGGAGCAGCTGATGCTTCCAGTGTAGAGGATTACAATTTTCCTGAGTTATTACCCTTGCTTTCATCCTCTCTCCTGCTTTGTTATAAAAAGAACCCCCTTGACTTATCCTCTGTGCCCTTTTCTTCCCACCTTTCAGTGTGTGCTCACACAACCAGCCAGCTGCTCTCTGTTGGTCCATCCCATGGTCTTCATTTCTGTTGTCTCTTGCAGAAGCAGCTTTATTTTCAAGGCTTAACTATCCTTTGTGTTTTTTCTCTCTCTTGGGAAGCATTGGCTCATCATGGTGCAGTCTTTGGAAACCATAAACCTTGTATACCCAGATAATTTGTGTTCACACACCAACTGCAGCATTGTATTGTGTGTTTGAGAGGAGAGGTTCAGCTGTCTTACCTGACATTGTTTTCTGAAATTGCAGAAAGGGAATTGGATCAGCATAACATTCCCATGTAGAGAATAGGTGGCATATTATCTGCTGCTTTCACAGCATACTGACTGAATCAAAGGCTCTGGAGTCGCTTTATGAATATGGAGTTACAGCTCTCCAGGCCACTGGGAAGATGGAAGCAATATCACCAGTGTTAGTTTATTTCCCTTGTGTAGTTTTTATTATTAGGGTGAGATTGTGGCCTTAGCTAAATCTGCTCAGTGTGCCCGTTGACCTCAGTGTAGCCAGGTTTTCTCTTCATTCTAGCAGATCTGTCAGCTGCTGGATTCCAAGCCCAAAATGAAGATTGGCAAAATTGTGCCTGAGGAGGAAGAGAAATTTCCTGTTGTCTCTTGATGAGATCTGATTAGATTATTGTAAGAAGCACTGTCTGCCTGACCAGCTTTAATTCTTGTTCTTACGGCGTCAATGGCTGTTTGAAATCAGGGCCGAGTTCAGGCTCTGACGTTTTCTGTCATGTCAGCTGAGGAGTGAGGTAGGACCTGTAAACCCCTAGAAGAAACTGGCTGCCCTGGCCGAAGGAGAAGGCAGTAAGTGACAGTCAGTGTTGTGGGGAAGGCATGAGGTGCTGCCCCACAGCCCAGCACCATTTCAGCTCTGACAGCGTGGTATTTTTAGCAGTGTGCATTCTGGTGTGTCATGCCTGGGAACTGTACTCTTGTTTAAAAACAGCCAAATATCAGTAACTGAGTGGAAGCGTTCCCTCAGCTAGCACACAGCTATTTTGGGTTTGCTTCCCTTGCATTTACTCTTTGACAGACCCCTGAATGTGATTCTCTGACCTTTAGCTCTGGCTTTCTAATGCTTTTGTTAGCTGTGTTTTACCAATGCATATCACGCTCTTTCCTTCTCCCCCTTCTTCCAGTTGTATAGATAAGGACTGGTAATTGTCTTTATGGAGGTTGTAATGAGTTCTGTCACCACACAAAGCAGCTCACTAATAAAATAAATCAAAGCAGCAACGAATGAATGGAAAGCATGCCTTTAAAATTAGATTTGTACTGTGGGTGCCATACTGTCACTTGCAGTGTGAGGCAACGTTAAAAAGGCACAGAGGTGGTAAAGTACCTTGAAAGGGTCACTGAGCTCTGCTGGTAGGGATTAGGAAGCTTTCCATTGCAGCATGGTTTGCAAGGAAATATTTTAAAGCATGATCAGGAAAAGAGCAAGTCAAACTGCTGTTAGGTTTTACTTATTAAGCAACTCAGTGAAGAAGCTTTTCTGATCACACTGCATGTGTTCGTGTGATGTTGTCTTCAATGCCTGGAGCCTTGTACCAGCTTGGAGCTCCTGCCCCATCAGTTCTGTCCAGCTTCCCACTCCTGCTGCCTCTCCAGTTCTGCAGCACAAGGACAGCTCTCTCCTCTCCAGCTGTGCCGACTGCAGGGCTCTGCTGCTCAGCTTACACAGGGGCATGTGCCACAGAAGTGTATTTGTGGTGGCCTGGCTGAAAGCCTTTCCTTAGAGACAGGGCAGATGAGGCATCCTGTGGGCAGGCAGCAAGGAAAACAGGCTGGTGTTTGCAGCCAGGCTTGCGTTACACTCAAATGCAGCTGCTGTGAGCCCCTCAGGCTTCGTGCTGCAGGGTGCAGTGCAGGGTAGTGCAGGTTGTTGAGGAGTGTGTGTGTGTGTCTGTGCAACTGAGCTCTGGGCTTCTGCTGCTGCTCCTGCAGGTTTTTATGGTTCCCAGGTTTGCTGCAGCTCTTACAGCCTTGCACAAACCATTTCTGTCCTAGAAACACAAACCATGTCCAAATTCTTGTTTTCTCAGCCTAATTTCCCAGCAGCAAAACCAGGCTCTGGCCCTCTGCAGCCAAAAGCACAGTCACTGCAGAATAAAAAGCATTTCTAATTCTATAAGAAACTTCACAGAAGCTGAGTGCTAGTTTCTTTTTCATCTCTTCTGCACCAGCCTCTCAAGACACAGCAGGGACAAAAGGAATGAAATTCTGCAAGAGTGTTTGTCAACTTTCTTCTTGTCTGTCTCACCATAACGACATGTAATTAAGTACCTTGAACTTTAGAAGTTGCCTGTGAAAAATATTTCTCTAACTGAGAGCAACCAACCTCCATTAGGTTATACGCAGTCAGCAAATGACTGTAATTATTAGGGCCAGCAGACAGAGCTGAAACTCCAGAGGACTTTAGTGTCAGAGCTAATAATTATGCAGCAGCCTTGGCCAAATATTTCTCTTCCGAGCAAAGTATTTAATATTGTCGCTGTAGAATATTAATGGAATTGCCTGCTATGTGTAAAGCTGTTGACTAAGCTCATTGTACAGTGAACTCTGGTGGCTCAAATTAGCCCCAGTGAACGGGGAGATGAAGAGCACTGCACCAGCCTGCCCAAAATCCACGGCCTTTGGGGCGCTCCCATGGGATCTGGGGACAAACAGAAGGGCAATGGCAGTGCCACACTTCAGGAATTCACAAAGTCATTTGTTTGGCATTCTAAAGGGTGCTTTTTCTTTAAGTATTGATTGGATATTTCTGTGAAGCACAAAAATATTTCTTAAACCTAATGAGGCAGATTGCCTGGTTTAGAAATGTCTCCTTTTGTTTCACTTGGACAAAATTCCATATCCACGCTATAAATAAAGAATAAAAGAAAGTTTTTGCAGAACGCTAGTGCAAAGTGAAATCTTTCCAGATGGGAAAGGAAGCTTTTGGGCCTGCTCTAGACATTAACCAAGCATCAGGGTAGTCATCTCCAACTAGCAGTGTGTTCTAGTGACTTCCTGAGGGCTTTTTAAAGCTATTTATGTGTTCACCAGGCAGAGATTTCCACCTAATTGTAAGGCTGCAAAAGCAATGAATGAATGTCAGCAATGAAACCATAAAAGAGCAGTGATAACCACAGGAAAAAGTAGTAGTTTCTTCTGATTTCTGGCACTTGAACAGGCTCATGAATTCCCTGGAGCCTTTTGCATAACACATGACCACCTGTACTAGGGAGATGGCCTCCCTTTTACAGCCTCGTTACACAACCTACACCCAGGGTTTTTTATGGCAGCCCAGTTTAACTATTGTGGTTACTATTGCTGTAATAACATATATCAGTTTAAAGCGAGGTGTGTGCTGTTTTCTCATTGCTTGGATTTTTTTCTCTGTTCTTTTCTGTATAGAAGGCTTGAGAGCACTTGTGCTAAATCAAGGCTTGCTGCATGGCTCTAAGCAGGTTGTTATAGGATTTGGGACTAAGGCAGGGAGGGGAGGGGATTTGGGAAGACTTTACTTTAATGTAAAAATCTGGGTTACATTTTTTTTTATTCCTTGGAAGTTTTTTCTTTTTCATTTTCCTCCATAAAGCCAAGATTGAATGTGTTTCTCTGCTGTTGCACAGGTATGGATGTGTGGAGGTCGCATGGAGGACATCCCTTGCTCCAGAGTTGGTCATATCTACAGGAAATATGTTCCATACAAGGTTCCCACAGGAGTCAGCCTGGCAAGAGTAAGTGGCAGTGGCATTCCCCACGGCAGGAGTCTGACCACAACGTGACCGTGCTGTCGTCCACTCTCACCCCACAACAGCAGGCAGATGTAGGGGTTTTTGTCTGTAATTTGCACTTGTACAGTGCAAGTTGAGCAGTTTTGCAGTGGTGGATGTGTAGCACAAAGAGAAGAGAGCCCAGGGAGCTGCAGATGTGTGTGTGAACAGCTGCCATGCTCCAGATATCAGCCACTGCTGGGTGCTGGGCAGGGACTTTGTGATCAGACGCTGGCTATAAAAACAAGATATGGTTTTATTTGTATAATAACTTCAGTCATTTTATAGCTGTGCTCTCTAAGAGCAGCAGGCTTCAGCGTGGTGATTGGTTTTGGTGATTGAAAGACCTCTCAACTTCAAGCATCACAGACCACTGAATGGGCAAGCTGTAATTTTCCACAATGGAATGTTCTGTGCCATCTTATTTCTTAATCTAGTGTAGCCCAAAGAAGAAAGAGCTTTCGTCTATCCTGCATTGGGTTTCTCTAGCTAATT
Organism: Irena cyanogastra; assembly: GCA_013397155.1. Classification (NCBI taxonomy): domain Eukaryota; kingdom Metazoa; phylum Chordata; class Aves; order Passeriformes; family Irenidae; genus Irena; species Irena cyanogastra. The sequence continues at coordinate 750,877 of VWZV01013691.1, read as the reverse complement.
TTCAAATTGAGAAGGGATTGCATTGCCCTCTGGTGGGAGAAAAACATCTTAGGAGCAGGAAGGCTGCAAAACTAAAAACCTCAGAGAGGTGCCCTGCTGTTCTGAAATCTTAAGGCTTGCACAGTGTTACAATGCTTTAATGGCATCACCCCAGTTATAGACTTGGATTTATTTCTCAGCCCAGCAATGACCTGTCAGAACGATGGAGCACACTCTCCTGTCTGTTCCATCTCTTCAGGAGGGAGCTGTGTTTCTTTTGATTCAGTATTTGGCTCTTGTGTACTCCCACAGTGCTGGAAGGAGACAGCAGAGAGGTAGGAAAGGCTGTTTCTTGGCATCTTAACAGACACCTTGAGGTAAACACCTGCTCCTGTTGTGTGCAGGCTGCATTTGGGGCAGGATCAGCACACTGCTCACTCTTAGCTTCCTAACTTTTTTGGTAGTAAATGATCACTGCTGGACTGAGCAGCTTCAGGCAAGGAGTCACAACTGCACATGGCACATAATGGAGGGGCACCAGGAATGTTCCTGATGTTGCCAGAGAACAGCCCAAGGTGCAGCACTCTCAAGAGCACTGTGACAAGCAGGTTGTCTTGAGTGGATGGTGGTTCTTGCTGTCTTGGAGGTGCACAGGGGATTAAGCTTTACAGTAATACATGCAATGTGCTGCTGCCACAAGGTAAAAAGCCTTTGCTTTTTTTCTGAAGGGTCATCACCTGAAAGCTCCGTATTCCTGAGGTATCTCAGAGTTTTACCGAAGAAAATGGAAAAATAGTGCTAAGAAAGAATATTGTGAGCTAGAGCTTTTCAGAAGGGAGTACTTCAAATCCCATTCCTAGATGGATATAAAAGATGCAATCAGAAGGACTTAAGAAAGCAGCTTTTTGTCAGAGACCTTTGAATGTCCAGTGGTATTTACTAGCATCATGCTCTGACTAGTTTCCTTACAGAAAAAAAGGAAAAAAAAACAACTTTTGATTAATGTTGTTTTTCTTAGCCACAAGGAACTAGATATAATGGCCAAGTGCCAGGATTCTGTTTTGACCTCAACTGAAAATATCTTTCTAAAAGTCCCTTGGAACTACAGAGTAATAAAAATAATCTTTGTCCTGAAGCTGGAGAGAAAGAGTGGATGTGAATGAAAATCCTTTCTGAGCAAAAACATGCGAGCTGCTCTGAATGCTAATGGTGGTTTGTGCAGCACTCTCAGGTGGTTTCCCCTCTCGTTCTCCCCCACAGAACCTGAAGAGGGTGGCTGAGGTGTGGATGGATGAGTATGCAGAGTACATTTACCAGCGCAGACCCGAGTACCGGCACCTCTCCGCGGGCGACGTCGCCGCTCAGAAGGAGCTTCGCAACAACCTCAACTGCAAAAGCTTCAAGTGGTTCATGAACGAGGTCGCCTGGGACCTGCCAAAGTTCTACCCACCAGTGGAGCCTCCAGCAGCTGCCTGGGGAGAGGCAAGTTTGTGCTCTGACATCTGCAGTGGGCAGACAGGCTGCAGTTTGGTTTTTTAAGGCTGCCCGTGTGCCTCAGTTGCTGTGAGTAAGGTGCGAGCGAGTGTTTAAAGATCTGCTTGATGTTTCAAAACCCAAAACTCCTCTACCATTGCACTGGCCTGATCAAAGCAGGCAGTTGGGCAGGCAGCTGCTTCTATTAGTGCACAGCTCCAACGAGAATAGAGACTTGGCTTGTTCTGCATGTTGTGTATTTAGTAGAAAGCAGAATATGCCAGAGGGAGGATTAGGGAGAGGCGGCAGCTGAGCAATAGTGAAATCTTGTATTTCCAAAGGGCTTCACAACTGTGTTGAGCTACTCTTGTCCTTAGCTTTCCCATGTGAAAGGCAGGAAAACCATCCATATTTTTGAAAGTCAGCTGTGTTCTGGGAATAGAATCACCCCAGGAGCAAGGCTGTGAATTGTTACACACAACTGTCATGGCTGAGTGTTTTGGGTCGCTTAAAGAATCACTGGCAAAGGTGTTTGGAAAAGCAGGTGTAATATAAAAGTGAAAGCATCACAAAGTTTATTGATAAGGTTCACTCTACTACTTTCTAGAGGGTTAAAGCACACATAGAAAAAGGAAACAAAAACCTAAAATGAATTAATCTAAAATTGCAATCAACCAAAAATTACCTGTGTGAAGACCGGGGATGGAAAAAGGTAAGGATAAAAAAGAGTAAGGGAGATCCTCCTGTGGAGTCACAAGGTTCAGAGTGGATCCTCTTACTAAACTTAGCTCTGAACTCAACCAACAGTTTAAGCTTAATGATTTAACAGCACTTAAACTTAACAGCACTTAATCTGTAGCTTAAGTTAAACAATTCAACAAAAGATTCATGTAGAATTTACTATAGCACAAGAGTAACTCACAAATCTAAAGTACTTAAGAATCCAGAAGAGCAAGGTTCATTATACATTTGCTATAGCATATTCACACTGGCACAGACTTAAGGGAGGATGTACAAGGTATAGAGCTGTGAAAAATGGCACCACCAGACAGCCCAGCCCACAGTGGGCTCTGCAGTCCTATCACTGCTAGGTTTTGCTGTGTGCTGGGGGTACAGCTGGGTCCCATTTTGAGTTCTGTGCTTTCTTCCAGCTGTTACTGGCCAGCTCAGACTCACGGTTCAGAGAGGAATCTTAAAAACTATCTTCGTACAAATACTGCTGCAATTGGAGACAATTTGAGCTTTCTTTCCTGGTAGGAGTAGGAGATTCAGTGATTAATTAACTATTTCAGATACGCAATGTGGGAACTGGACTGTGTGTGGATACTAAGCACGGAGCCCTGGGATCCCCACTGAGGCTGGAAAACTGCGTGAAGGACAGAGGAGAGGCAGCATGGAACAACGTGCAGGTAACAATCTCACTGTTGAGCTTCCAAGGACCACTGTTGAAGGAAGGCCATTTAGAGCTGTCAGGTGCACCCCAAGGCTCACATGCTGATTGTATTTTGGTACAGGATGTGGCTTGTGCTTGTGGCACAGGGGGGTCTGGTGCCTGGCAGACTGTGCAGAGCTTTTACCTCTGCTTTGAAGTTCTCAGAGTGAACAAAAGAAATGACAAGAAAACAGTGTGCCAAAACAATAAACCAGTAACAAGGCAGCTGTAATATGTAACAAAGTGAATATTAACTTCAAAGGTTGTGCTGAAAGAAGTGATAGAGGAGCATCATGCATATTAATGAATCTGCAGGAGCATTCAATAACTGTTCACTATCATCCTCCTGACAGGAGGCAAATGCATTATAAACACCCAACCGTTGCTGGAGAGATGAAACCAGCCAGGTTATAGATTCACCCTCTCAACATATGAGGTGCCAGAAACGACAGCTTTATTGTAACAGAAGGGAGGAAAATATTAGTTTGTCTAAACTGTAGCAGCTGAGCTGAGAAAGAATCAAGAAAACAATGCCTCTATTACAGAGCCATGCATAACTCTTCAGGGAATGGCTTCAGTAGTGGGAGACAGAGGGTTGTTGCATATCAATTTGATGCGTGAAAAATAGAAACAAAACCAATTTACTCAGGCACAGTCCAAAACTAAGCCTCTGTTGTGTCAGGAGGATCTTGAAAATTAGTTTCGGCTTATGTTTAGGAAGAGAATGGGGTTTGAACTTCTGAGTAGCATTGAGCCTAAGTGATTGTGGTAATTTCTCTCTCAAGAGGGATTTAAAGGACAGCCAAGAACAAAGTCGTTTCTTTGTGCAAAAGTTTTTGGCCACACTGCTTCAAATAGCAGCTATATGATCATTACTTGCCTTTCTGACTGCCTCATGAGAGGTCTCTGAGGAGAACTATTCCTCCAGCTGACTCCAAAGGAGCCTCCAGAACTGCCTTTTCCTTAGGGACTGAACGGGAGGCGTGATGGCTGGCAGCCCTGCAGAAGCACATGGGCTAGTGCTGCCCTTTCATCAGGGCACTGCATTGCCAGGCATAAGCTGTACTCAGTGTTTGCTGGAGTTAAAACTCTTTCCTCTGCTCTGTAGAGTCCCTCCTTCATTTCACCTGAGAGTGCTGAGAGTTCATTGCAGGGTCAGGAGAAGGGAGCATCAGGAAGCAACGCCCAAGTGTTTGCCCTTCCTGCACTCTTGTGGGTGGGGTGGGAAGCTGTGGCTCCTGGTCTCTTGTCCCAGGAGTGTGGGACAATTTCTCAAGGTGACTGCAGGCTGCCTGTGCAGACTCTGATGTTCACTGCCAGCGTTAACTCTGAGCTGCTGGAGCTCTCTGGCTTTTTTTGCTGGCTGGGAAGAGCTGTAATTGGTCAGCTGCTCACTTAATCCTTGATGTATGTCTGCATTGCAGAGACATCCAGGGCTGCTCTAGTACCCAGGCTGACCAGCATGGCTGGCTGCAGCAGCACAATCTCATTTCACATGCTGTGTGACAGCGGTACAGAGTCCCCTGGTCAGCAGTCCCTGTCCCCAGAGGCAGGAGGAGTTTTTCCTCTAGAAGATACTGTCCTTTCCTTGAAGTCATCCCCACCCTGTGGGCACAGGGAACAGCATTCTGGCAGTGAAAGTATTAGCCCAGTACCAGCCATCATGAGGGTCCTGTTTGTCCTGACAGATATTCACCTTCAGCTGGAGAGAGGACATCCGTCCAGGGGATCCTCAGCATACCAAGAAGTTTTGTTTTGATGCCATTTCCCACAGCAGCCCTGTGACCCTCTATGACTGTCACGGAATGAAGGGGAACCAGCTCTGGAGATACCGAAAAGTGAGTCTGTGTGTGTGGGTGTGTTCTTATCCAGGGTGTCAAATTGCCTGAGGCACTTAGGTTTCCTGAAAATGTCACCACAATGTTTTATTCTTTCTCTTCATGTAGCCATAATAAGAGAATCTGCAAACAGCCTGTTGTCATTGTACCACTGATTAAAAAGAGGTGACTCCCCTGTTTCACTGGTTAGAAAGGTGAGGACCCCAGGGCTCCTGAGCAGAGGACACTCTGTGCAGTGTCCCCACAGCTGACAGTGAGGTGATGCAACGCCCTTGTGTTTGCAAAGAGCTGTTCTGAGCACTGGCATGTCCTGCCAAAAGTAGATAAGGATTTATTCATCCTCCTACTAAGCAATGCTATTGTAGGCCACAGGTGAATAAATTCTTGTCTAAGTTCCCTGTCCCAGTCCTTGCAATCTGCTGGCATGGTGCCCGAGAGGGATGCAGCAGATTCCAGCAAGAGCCCCTGGGAAGCTTTAGAGTTTAGGTGTGAGGATTGGGCTGCATTCTCTTGGAAGGGATGGGAATGAACCCAGACACTTGTCAACCAGTTAAGTGTGAGCAACTTCAGATACACCCAAGTGACATAATACCTCGCCTTGATTTTTCAGACTTCTTTCTGTTGGTTTTAAAACAACTTTTCTTCTCCACTTAAGCAACTTCACATCAAATTTCTCTCCTCCAGGACAAGACCCTGTACCACCCAGTCAGCAGCAGCTGTATGGACTGCAGTGAGAGTGATCGAAAGATCTTTATGAATAGCTGCAATCCTTCATCTCCAACACAGCAGTGGATATTTGAACACACAAACTCAACCATCTTGGAAAAATTTAACAGAAACCTTGATCTTTAAAAGACTGAGAGAAAATATATATATTTTACAATTATAGTTTTTACTGGGGAGGGTTACAAAAAAATTTTTAATACTTTTTTTTAAACACTTAATGAAGGTAAAAGGGAGAATCTCAGGAGAAGGTTAACTAGCAGGCCAGTCTTTATTGCGAAGATGCTGCATCCTTCTCTTCTGGGGATGGTGGAATTTTAAAGGCTTTGCCAGAGCCACTTCTGTGCTGAGACTGAACAGAAACTCTGTTTTTAGAGGAGTCTGAATGTGTTTCAAACGGNGCCTTTTTTGTTTTATTTCCCACTGGGGTCTGGTGTTAAATGATTTTGTTATCCAGGACCCTGCAGGACTTTTTGTAGCTGCTATACCACCCACTGAAGCATTCCCACATAGGTGCTTTATCTTCCAAACTCTATATAAATAAAATATTGAAGACAAGGTTTAAGCCTCCAATCAAAAAAAAAAAGAAAATCCCATTATTGTAAAATGAAATGTGTATTTTTTTGCCCTGGACCAAATATATTTCAAACGGGTTGAGTATTATTATATTCCAAATCATAGCTCTGATGAAGGAATGAGCTCTAGTGGAAGTGCAGCCAAGTGTTGGGAATATGTCTGTTGTTATTAGCCATGAGGAATCTGGGTTTCTGGTCCATTCACTTTGCAGTCACTTTGTCACTCACTGTTGAATCTCCAAGGTGAAAGATTAGCAGAGGGTTTTTAAATAATCACAGTTCTTACAGGTAAAGACTTTATGCTAAGAGCCTTTGGATATCAGGTTCCAAATTTGCCTCTTATAACCTTTTTAGCACAGACATCTCTCGGATTTCTCAGAGTTAAATCTACTGCGTGAAGACAATTTCCATTCTTCCTTTAGAGGTTTGAAGGCTAAGTTAATTTACAGTTGGAGTGAGCAGATGAATTCAGGATAATAAAGTCAGGGCTGAGATTAGCCATTGGTCTTTATCCATTTGTTCATCAGTCTGTAGTTTCTCGAGTCCTGTGGTCTGTGGTGTTCTAGCCTTGTGGAAATGTGCTATTAATCTCTCCTCATTTCCCAGCACCCACAGCACTGTGCAGTTTAATGTGACTGGGAATCTGTTTGCTTTAGCAGAGATTTGGGACTGATGGACCCATTTTCCTGGTACCCTCTCCCTTGTGCAGTGAGTGAGCAGTGCAAGGTGTTACCCCCTTTTGGTTTGGCTGTGAGATCTGCCAGACAGTGAACCAGGATTGTCTCATCCCAGGAGCTGGAATGTACTGACACCAAAGAATGAATGGAGGACCATTGGTTCAAATCTGTCTGAACCAAGTATTTTAAAAAATCTGGTTTAAAATGAAGTTGTTGCAAAAATGCATTTACTAGTTCCCCTGACTTAGTCTTATACTGAAGGGAGTGGTGGCATTTTCTGGTAGAAGCTGTGAATGAAGATGCAGGGAACAGATGCTGTGTAAATTAGTAAACAGGATTCCTCTGCCAGGAATTGCCCAGCTCCTTGGTTTGTCTAGCTGCCCATGCAGGGGTGTTGCAAGAGTAGGTAGCATGCAGGCAGCTCTGGGATGATGGGGATGGGATCCCTGTGGGATGCTTGCTGAGCATGCTTAGTACATTGCCCCTCCTCAGAGGGGCAGGGAAGCTCTGCTCTGGAATGTCTTTCATTTGAAGGCAAGGAGATGCTTCCCTGGTGTCCCAAAACAAGCAGGGTAGCTCTCTGCAGAGCTCCAGAAGCAAGAAGCCCTTTTGTTACCAATTGTAGGGTTGTGTCCCATGTTTCAGGTGTGTTGGAGGCCATGTAGGGCTGTGCCTGGCAGCTGGGAGCAAACAAGGACACAGCTGTCTGCCCCCCAAACTCTCCAGTCTGATGTATTGATTAGGAAGCTCAGAATTGTCTGCACCTCTCTCATCCATACAGCTGGGGCCGTGTCTGACCTTTTCTGCCAACTAAGCTGGTCCATGCAGTCAGGGAGAACAGGAAACATGGGCACTGCATTGCAGCTGGGACCAGGCTTTCCAAATTTTGGTGTCTGAGATTTTGGGAGTGAAGAAAGAAAAAATAGCCCTAGACTTGCCTTGTGACAGTTCTGCAGCAGTATTGGATGGAAGTGAGACCAGCTTCAAGCAGAGTTGCCATCTTATGTTCTCAGTTACTACAGTATGTCTGTCATTAGGATCCCTTTGCATTTCTGTGAGAGACAGAGTCACCTTCCAACACTTTGTGTCTGACTGCTGCTTTCCCTAAGTTATTAATGCTCTCATTAGCCAAGTAGTGCTGACTGTGGAGCCACTAGATGGCCTGACTAGATGTCTTTATGAATGTTTTAATGCCTGTGGAACAAGAAGCTGTTTGTTGATGAACAGTGCTAGTTTTTTGTAACTGGGACACAATCAGCATATTCTATAAATGGGCTGTAGGTTGTTCTGCTTGCAGGTTGCAGCTTTGTGTGTCTTAGTTGTCTAATGAGAGGATTAGCTTCTGTTTCTAAACTGCATGGCTTGCTTTTTACTTGGGCTCACCTTGTGAAGGGAGCCCTGCTTGGCTTGCTGGATTCTTGCTTCAGAGAGAGCTGCAGCAATGAACAGGTCTTTTACCACTTGGTGATCTTGATTTGGAGAGAAAGGTCAGCTCTTAGCAGCTTGCACCAACAGATTAGGCAATAGTTGAGGCAATTCCTGTTTGACAACCCACCACCAGTACACAGAAACTGGAGATTAGTGTCAGTGCTTGTACCAGGTCCATCTCAGTGTGGTTGATCTCTTTTCTGAAGGTTTGGGATCTGAGTGTGGCAAGAGCCTGACAAATTCTGTACACTTCTGACTAGCTCACTGGGCTTTGAGCTATTAATTATTTACATCAGTTATACTTTTCAGTACCCTAGAGGCTTTGTTGACTAAGGCAAAGATTTAATATAGCCAACCATCCACTGATTGAGAAATATAAGCTGTATTTTATCATCTGCATCTTTAACTGAGCCTTTGCAGGGCAATCTGGTTAATTATTCCAATTACTTTTGGTTATTTGTAAGCAAAATCACTAAAGCATGAGTACGTAATCAAATCTTCACATCTGCATGCAAGTCAAGACTGGAGATTAAATACTGGTGATTATCTAATGCCAAATACATGTTTTCATATTTTTCCCCCAAAGGTATTGAAACACCCCTCTCTTTGTGGCTGCATAAGTTTTGCTGCTTTTAAGTATCAGATCCCAGACAACAGGGTGTGTGTTATGTTGCATAAAAATACTTTGATTTGCTCTTGAAGCTGTTGCTGATCTATACTGGTGCTAATCTCGAAGGCCTACAGACAGTAAATAGGTTTGGGGCTCCCATGTGTGCAAGGTGTCTTTTCTCATACCTAGGAAATTAATTATCTTTTTCAAACCACAACAGAAGAACGTGTGAGCCTTCCTGAAAGGGGAATACAGCATCATTAATATAAAGATGTGCCTTTTTAAATGTAAATGTACAGCAAATGCTTAAACTTGAACCATTTCCTAGTGCCTTGCTGGACAAGAGAGGAGAGGGGAAGAGGTTGGGAGATAAGGATGTAAGAGAAAGCTTGACTCCTGCAGGGTTTGTGTGTGGGATTTTTTTTTTTTTAATGTCTGATTTTCAGTGCAAAATTTGTGTGAACGACCGTAATTCAGAAGCTCTTGGGTTCCCTCTGTTAAATCGATACCGTTAATGACTCTGGGGAGCTTTGTCACTCCTAATAGGAAGACTTGGTAAGGTTGGCAGCTTCCTCTGGGTGTGCTGTAACAGCTGAAGCTGTACTGGAAGACGTCTTGGTTAGCTGCTGGATGTTTCACCTCATGGTGAAGGCTCATGATTTCACTGGCATGCAGGATCCTGCATTTTATTTTCTAAGTATGCAAATCACAAATAGTCCCAAAAGCATATAAAATCTGTAGCAGAAGTGTCTTTCAGAAGAAGTTGATGCCTTCCATCACTGGGAAACTTTTTTTTCAAGAGTGTATTAAAATCTCTAATACAGAAGTAGCAAGAAACCAATTTCTCAGCCTGACTTTCCTCGTGGCTGGTTTTACAGCAGTCTGTGCACAGGGCTTTGCTTTCCTTTACTACTGGAGTGTTCCAGTCAGCAAACTTGCCTTCTCCTGCTGCACTAAGATCAGTGACCCAAGAGTCAAACAGGCACCAGCAGCATTGCAGGAGCACAGTGCTCTGGGGCTGCTGCAGGGCTGTGACAGCAGCTCTGCTGGCTCACATCACCCAGGGCAGACATCTCCCAATAGTCAGATTGGGCAATCATGGAACTGCCAGGTGAAAAAAGAGAAGATTTTACTCTAAATTGTCTTTCAGGATACAGACAGGGACTTGATTGGAGAGAACAGCCAGCCTCTGGCAGTCAGCCTGTCAGGCTTGCAGTCAGAGAGCCCTGGTAAAGCCATGTGTGAAACAGCCCAAGTGCTGCATGTATACCTTGCATCCCACAGCCACTTCCAGCTGCTGGGGTTCATGGATTCACTGGGTGGTTTCACAGCTTACACAGCAAAGGGGAATTGGCTTGTGAGCACTGAGTCCTGCTCCCTGGCTGCCATGGCCTGTTACTTGATCTTAAGCAAGGAAAGTCGGTGTGCTGCAATTTCCCAGCTTGTGCAGGATTCACCTTTAACTGCTCTATTTTCTGACCTAATGAGTGTTGAGTCCACATTTTAGAACAAGCTGGAAATCCTCACCTGGCTCAAGTGGAGAGAGATGTGGTGGGTAGAGAATGGGAAATGAGATCTGAAATTGCCATCAGCATTCAACACAGACTCATCAATTCATTTCATATTCCTCATTAACCAGTCAGATTGATTTATTCACATTATAAATTTGAAGTGTAACCAAAATAAGCTCACCTCCTGCTCTGATTTTTACTTTGTAGTGCCATGCTTTAGCTTGGAGAATCTGTATGGAACTAGGGAATGATAGATCATGGAAACCCTAATAAAAAGCTTGTGTCTGTTTTTGACTCTGCCTCTGCTAGCTGAGTACACTCCTTAATTGACTGCATTTGAGCTTTCTTGATGCTTCTGTATGACCCAAGAGGCTTCAATGATTCCAGCAGTTGTGAGTGATTTAGGAGTTTTATATAAAGCCACTGGATCTATGTGGTTTTAAATATACTAGTTCAACTCATGGAGAAAAGTCTTAATCCCAGGTAGTGAGCAAACAAATGTGAACTTCAGCCACAAAACAAGATAAAAACGGATCAAGCTAACAGCCTGAAACCTTAGCCCTTATGATAACAGCAACAAATAGCTTTAGCCTCTAGGGTGGAGAAGGGAATTGGTTTCAAAATGCATTCTCTAGGATCTCGGTGATTAGGTCTAAGTTTGTCTGTACCTTGTACTGCATGCATTTTCTCTGTAAAACTGGATGGTGCCTCTTGAATCAGTGTGTATTTATTTTGTGCGTATTAGGACCAACAGCCTAATATCTGGGGGTGGTAAAGGACTTGTAGCACTTTAATGTAGTAGCTTTCATAAATTGGGAATCATTGATAGAATGCCTAGTGTTTTTAAAGTTGAATGGACTTCCTTTTATAATATATTTAAAATAAATTTTTAATGTGTTTTCTGAAAACTGTGTACGCAGACGTCACTGTCCCTGCCTGTTTTGCTCCAGTGATTGATTTCTGTTCTACTTGTGAGAATAGATTCAGCTGCCCTGGTGTGGTGTTTTCCCAGCACAGGTTTCCTGTCACTCGATGCCCAGTGGTGCAATCCTGAAGGAACCACGGCTGTAGTGGATGACTGTGCCCAGGTAGGACACCCCTGGGGTGGACTGGCCTTGGTAGGGCACACTGGGAGCACAGAGGAACTGAGAAAACTCGGCTGTGACTCTTCTTTCTCTGCCTGTTTGCCTTGGAGCGACTGCTGGGAGATCCATCCCCACCCCTTGGTTTGCAGGGCAGGGCTTTAACAGCTCATGGCCTTGTGTTCTAATCTCCACGTGGGGAGAGCAGGCTCAGCCCGAGACAGCAGAAGTGTATCAGCATTGCCCATGTTCCCACTAGGATCCCCAGTGCTTCCTACTGTCACCACTTCATTTCTTCAGTGGCCTTCTCAATCCTCCCTTTTACTCAGCTCCATTGGGTGAGAAACATTGAGGGGAAAATGGATGGGAGATAAACAATGAAAAGTTTGAAAAATCTGTGTGTGGGAAAAGGAGCCTTTCTGGGGGGACCAGCGAGGCATGATCCCCAGGGAAGACTGTGCTGTGATTCTTGGCCACGGGAACATTGCCCAGGGTAAGTATGTGCCAAAAGCTGTGACAGTTTAAGCATTTTAGCAGGTTCAATATGTGCAACCCTAGGAAAGTGCTGAGGAGAGTGGGAGTCTGGGGGAAGGTGCCAGAGCAGTGTTTTCATTGGCCTCCCCAAGGTACTGCGGAAGGAAATGGTCTGATTTCTGATGATGAAAAGTTTGAAAAACCTTCTTCCAGGACACCTCAAGCAGCACAGACCGTTGGGAGAGAAGTGTTTCTGTCCCAAGCCCCCTGAATGGCTCCATTAAAATACTAAGTTCCAGACGACAGCTACACCACCGAGTTATCTTTAGAGGGTAGTGCTGCTCCAGGTGAGATTTACAGGCCTGCACAGGCTCCCCTAATTTGATTAGAGGCTGACTGGGATGGCCAGGCTATTACTGCTTCAGAGGTACTAAAGCTGCCTGGGTACTGATGGGTTTATGAAACATTGTTTCTCACTCCATTGCTGCTCCCACAAAGAATTATTGGATCAGGTTAGTGATGGATACCTAATAAAGAATGTCTCCATGAGGCAGTTTATTTTGTAGAAAGCTTGTTCCAGACTAGCAGACTGTGAAATCTGGAGGTTACCATGAGGATAAATATGTTGAAATAAACTGCAATTATAAAAACACCTCCATGCTTTTTTTTTTCTTTTTTTTTTTTGAAAGACTGAAAAAAAAAGGTGACATAGTGTTAGCCTGAGCAGGAGGTAATTAGCATTGAATTAACAAACAGCGACAAAAGCTGGGTTTTTCCTTCTAGTGAGCATTGCAAAAGGACTTAAAACCTTTTTATCTGCAGGGATGAGAGGTTGCAATCCAAGATGAAATACAATCTGATGGTCAGTAACAATCTGTTCTGACACTTACAGTGCCTGTTTCTTCCCAAAAAAGTCAGGGAGCACCTGCACAATCTCTTCCTCAAAGGGACAGGAAGAAGTTCTGCTTGTTCCACTTTATCTCCTTGCTTGCTGTTATTATCATCTGTCCCTACAGTCTGTGGTTTTGGCTTTCTGAATGTCAAGATAATCCTTCTGCAAGATTTCCTCAGCCAGCCATTTGATTTTTATTGGTAACGTTAAGATAAAGCCAGAAAGCTTGTTATCAGCGGCTCTGAGATCTCTGTCAGCCTCTCGGTGTTTTCCCTTTCCCCAAAACAAGGGAATATCTGTATGGCTTTGCCAGGAAAGTATTACTTCAGGCAGGCAATCAGGTTGGGTCTGGGGCTTTTATAAGCCGTAGTGGTTTACTATTTTAGATATCTTTGCTAACTGCTTGTTTGCTCTGTGGGTAAAGCCATTTGTTTCCACCAGCTTCCCGTGAGAACTGCCGGCTCCGCGGGAGCGTGTCCCCAGGAGGGTGCACTGTGGTTCTCTGCTGGTCACATGCACAAACAGAAATTACTAATTGCCCCAGGGCACCCGCAGTAAAAGCCAAGGCAAGAGGCGGAACTGTCGAGGAGTATGAAGTGTCTGCCCTGCAGATCTGTTCTGAGGCTTGTTTGGCATGGTAAGGAGTGCTTGGAAAACGCAGGTTGTGGCTTTTCTGAGTTGTCTTGTGCAGAGCATGCAGAACTGGCGGCCAGTGTTAGTGTGTGGAGCAGCCTGAGCTGATGACCGAGGGCTTTAAGGAGTCTCTTTCTTGCGAAGGTATTTCGTGTGATTCAGCACAGCTCACCCGGTGCTCGCACACATTGTTCCATGTGCAGGATTTCAGGCTTTGAAGTCGTTGTAGTCTATAGAACCTTTCTTCTGTCTGAGCAGAAAGTCCTTTCTTCAGGAAGATGAAATCTTTTTCCTTTTAGAGCTGCTCAGGAGCCTCTGACAATAGCATTTGCTGTCTGGTATTACAGAAGTCACAGCATTTCCAGAAGTTACATCTTTCTTCACAGATCAGCAGGAATTTCATTATTCCCCCGCCCCCTTCCTCCTAGTTTGCCTCCTCCTTTTTTTCTCTTTTATTTTCGGGGAGATGTGGGGGTTTTTTGTTGTTTTTTCGGAGTGCTTGGGTTTTGGGGTTTTTTTCCCCTGAAGATGAAAAATGCGAAGTTTTAAAGTCACATTGCTTTGAGAAACACTTCTCCAAGTCCCATCTTTTCACTATCCCTGCCTTGTGCTCAGGAAAAAAAAAGCAAAAACAAAAACACCTAAATTTTGTATTTCTTATAACATAAAAAATTACATTTCAGCCAGGAACTCCAGCCTAAGTGATGACCCAAGAACAGGCCCGGGTGGGAGCCGCGGGTTCAGGCTGTTACGGGTTTCAGGTCTGTCACAGGAGCGGTGCCGGTGCAGCTGCAGGCGGCTGGAGGAACCCGCGGCTGCATGCCGGTGTCCCGTGCGCGTCTCGGCGGCAGTGAAAGCCCCAAGGCCAGCTGGGCCGGAACGCGTCCCGCCTCCTCCGGGCAGTACCGGCCCGGCACCTGCTGAGCAGCGCAGGGAGGGCCGGGTCCCCTNTCCCCCGGTTGTCGGCTCCCCGCGCGGGGTGAGGGGCGGGCAGGTGGGCGATGAATGGGTTCAGCACCGAGGAGGACAGCCGGGATGGGCCGCCCGCCGCCCCCTTTTACGGCCAGAGCTGCTGCCTCATCGACGACGGGGACCGCTGCGTGCGCCCCGCCGGCAACGCGTCCTTCAGCAAGAGGATCCAGAAGAGCATCTCGCAGAAGAAGCTGAAGCTGGACATCGACAAAAGTGTGAGTGCGGCCTCGGCCGGGGCTGCCGGGCGCTGCCGAGCCTCCCGGAGGGGCGGCCGGGCCGGCCCCAGCCGCCACCGCACTGCGGTGCCTCCGGGGAGATGCGGATCCGCCCGGCGAGTTGAGCTCCCGGGCGGCCGGGGGGGTTCGCGCTGGCTCTGCGGGCCGGGGCCGCGGGGTGCGGGGCTGAGTGCGGCACACACGGTGCCTCCGGACCGCGTTTGCCCATCCTCAGCCTTACAGCGCTCGGGAAGGGAAGGACGTGCCTGGGTGGACCCGGCTGCTCCCCGGGTGCAGAGCCGGCTTTTCCCTGTGTGCTGAAGCATCACGTAGCTAAAGCACTGAACGCCGTGTTTGGGAGGCAAGTGGTGTGCAGGGAAGCAAAGGAGCGAGCTGTCAGTGCTTCGGAGGCAGGAGTGCTGTTGCCATTGCGGTCTCGGGTTGGAAAGGCTGGTGCTGTCAGGTGAAAACAGCGCTGTGGTTGCTGCTTCAGTCAGGCGGCACTGACGTTACTTCTTTAATTGGGAAGAATTGGTGTTGTAGCGGAGCTGGTTAAAAACCGAGCTGGCAGTGAGATGTGCTGCGTCTTCAGCAGGGTTTATTCGCACACAGAACAGCCCGGTTTGCTGCCTAATGACATTGACAGCTGTCAGCTCGAGATAGAAACGGGTTATTTGCCCAGCAGAGAAATAGGCAGAGCAGAGCAGATCACAGAAGGAATTTCTCAGAAGTGACTTCGTTTAACAGAATTCAGCTCTGCACGCTTTTTTTCGCCTGATCTGTAAAGATCAAAACCGCTGAAAACAAAGCAAAAGAAAAAAAAAAAAAGGTGAAGTTTTGAGTCAGTCTGTTTGGCAGCTCCCCCAGTTGGTTGGGTCCCTTCTGCACAGCCGAAATGCATCGTATCACGGGAAAAGTGACTCAGTTTGAAACATATTCTTAAAAAATAGAGCATTTCTCCCAGTTGTAG